>LPNX010463317.1:334820-476818 GCA_001517045.1 Pseudotsuga menziesii | reverse complement strand
TGAAGGATCACATGCCCTCTTGACATAAGCAGTAATATTAGTGTCACCATGTTAAAGGGAATTGTTGATTATGAGGCTGATGAACACTCCAACCATATATTTTGCATGGATTATGATTTTCACCAACCATAGTTTCAAAGGAAGTTGGTTAATGCAAAGGTATAAGTGAAGCTACATGGATCTATTCCAATTTGTTCAAGTAGGTGGGATCACATGAATGAATAAATACACGGAATCATCATCACAGTTCTCACACTCCAGGATCTATCCCATAATCCTTGGTGGATGCTCCAATCAATAAAAGGGTTAAGGAAGATTCTAGAAAAAAATAAGAAGGGCATTATATCCGAAAAAAAGAGCGTAGTGATGATTGCAGTAGTGGATATCTACCTTGATGAATTACTATACTATCTCTCAAAGGAGTTTATAGGAAGGTTGTTTGGTAAGATGGTAAGACAAGATTCCATCAAAGCATAGATAGTTGATAACAGGTTCCCGTTGTTGGGATATGTGCCTATTTTTTATGTATTATCCAACTATTGGTTATGTTTCCTAATGAAGAGTAATGAGGATCATGAAAATATCCTTTCTCAATGCTAGAACCGGGGACCATTAGGGATGATATTGAATAGGTGGGTATTTGACCAGCAAAGGGAACCTTTTAATGTTTGAAGGCATGGGTAATATGTTTAAAATCTCCCTATTTTTCTGACATGAGGAATTTCTCTAGCCATAGAGAATAATATTGGTGTTTTCTCTTCTCTTGAAAAGGATTGCAATTCAAATTTTGATATAATATTCACATGGGTGTTGGTGGATATGGACCTATGGGACGATATTTTTAAAGAAATTGCATTGGAATGGAAGTAGTTCTCTTGGTTCCAAAAGTTGGACTATTGGAAGCTATCGTTTCATTTCTCATTAGACAAAAATTGTAAAAAATGGGCCTCCTAGGGAAATCCTAAGCAAAAAAATAAAATAATTGTAGAGTAAAAAACACTTTTTTCTCTTGTATTTTCAACTTATCTCCTTGTAGGTTTACTCAAATTTCGATTTTTTCCTGGGAGAAAAAAAAAGCTTTACTCAAATTTGAAGTGTGAGAACATGTTGGATGTGGAATTCAATTGTACACCCAACAATTACTCATCCTACATATTTTTAACAACATGAACATCACAAAAAACTGAAAATACATAAAATTAAAAAAATTAAAAAAAAAAAAGGTTTCTTGTGAGGATTTTTTGTGTATTTTCAATTTTTCGCGATGTTGGTGCCATTAAAAGTATTCCCAATCAGTACTCATTGGATGAAGGACATGATTTCTCATACAACTATTTATCCCACTTGAAATTCAAGTAAACCTACAAGGAGATAACTTAAAAATACGAGATAAAAAAGTAGTTTTTATTTTTTCCTCCATTTTTTTATATATGCACCCCTTTTGAATTTTAAAGCATTTTGATTGACTAATACATGATGACATGGAATTTAAACTAGGGTTGGGAGGAACATTTTTAATCAAAATTCTCTCTAATGACACTTGTCACTAGGTTAGGAACCTTCAATATATTTGTTTGATGAAGTGTCCTTCTTGACTCAGGAACAAGAAAATATAGGTGAAGTAAGCTGAGGTTTCAAAAAATTAATCTCTCCCAAAGGTTCCCACTCCATCCTTGTCGAAAAAAGGTGGTGGTTTAAATGTAGCTCCAAAACTCATTGGCCAGAAGACTCAGAATTCCATACAATAAGGAAACAAGGCAATGGACTCCAGTAAGAAAGACCTTCTTGTCTTAGCTCCTTTGTGTCCTTTTATTTCAAATGAATTGAAGTTAGTTGAAATAGTTGAGTTACTTTTGGCCTTTTCTTTGGTTCCTCCTCCATCCCTTCTCGAAGAGACCTTACTCCTGAAATATCCTAATCCTAAGAGACCTTACTCTCAAAATATCCTAATCCTAATTTAGGTTTCTCTCTAGAATATTAGTCTCCTTCGTAAGATTTGAATATAGTCATCAATTCGGATAGTACAAAAGAAAATATCACAAACACTCGGCTTGAACATCTCCTACAATGAATAAACATCACTATACATTCCTTTCAGTGGAATTCCTTCGTTCATGTCCTATGTGAATTACAAAAAAAAAGGGAATTGAGAGACAGAGGGAGTGGGGTGAGAGAAAAATAGAGAGAGACAGAGAGAGAGGTGTGGGAGAGAAGGAGAGGCGAGAGAGAGCATGAGAGAGAGTGAGAGGGAGAGCATGAGAGAGAGAAAGAGTATAGAGAGAGTGGGGGGGCACATATGGAGGGGAGTGGGAGGGGGAGAGAGAAAGGGAGAGGGGGAGAGAGAGAGGGAGAGGGGGAGTGAGAGAGGGATGGGAAGGGAGTGAGAGAGAGAGAGAGTTGCAACAAGGGTATTTTGTTATAGGCTCAGGGGTTCTATTCTCATCCAAAGTGAAGGATCACATGCCCTCTTGACATAAGCAGTAATATTAGTGTCACCATGTTAAAGGGAATTGTTGATTATGAGGCTGATGAACACTCCAACCATATATTTTACATGGATTATGATTTTCACCAACCATAGTTTCAAAGGAAGTTGGTTAATGCAAAGGTATAAGTGAAGCCACATGGATCTATTCCACTTTGTTCAAGTAGGTGGGATCACATGAATGAATAAATACACGGAATCATCATCACAGTTCTCACACTCCAGGATCTATCCCATAATCCTTGGTGGATGCTCCAATCAATAAAAGGGTTAAGGAAGATTCTAGAAAAAAATAAGAAGGGCATTATATCCGAAAAAAAGAGCGTAGTGATGATTGCAGTAGTGGATATCTACCTTGATGAATTACTATACTATCTCTCAAAGGAGTTTATAGGAAGGTTGTTTGGTAAGATGGTAAGACAAGATTCCATCAAAGCATAGATAGTTGATAACAGGTTCCCGTTGTTGGGATATGTGCCTATTTTTTATGTATTATCCAACTATTGGTTATGTTTCCTAATGAAGAGTAATGAGGACCATGAAAATATCCTTTCTCAATGCTAGAACTGGGGACCATTAGGGATGATATTGAATAGGTGGCATGTAAATTTTGACCAGCAAAGGGAACCTTTTAATGTTTGAAGGCATGGGTAATATGTTTAAAATCTCCCTATTTTTCTGACATGAGGAATTTCTCTAGCCATAGAGAATAATATTGGTGTTTTCTCTTCTCTTGAAAAGGATTGCAATTCAAATTTTGATATAATATTCACATGGGTGTTGGTGGATATGGACCTATGGGACGATCTTTTTGAAGAAATTGCACTGGAATGGAAGTAGTTCTCTTGGTTCCAAAAGTTGGACTATTGGAAGTTATCGTTTCATTTCTCATTAGACAAAAATGGTAAAAAATGGGCCTCCTAGGGAAATCCTAAGCAAAAAAATAAAATAATTGTAGAGTAAAAAAACACTTTTTTCTCTTGTATTTTCAACTTATCTCCTTGTAGGTTTACTCAAATTTCGATTTTTTTCTAGGAGAAAAAAAGCTTTACTCAAATTTGAAGTGTGAGAACATGTTGGATGTGGAATTCATTTGTACACCCAACAATTACTCATCCTACATATTTTTAACAACATGAACATCACAAAAAACTGAAAATACATAAAATAAAAAAAATTAAAAAAAAAGGTTTCTTGTGAGGATTTTTTGTGTATTTTCAATTTTTCGCGATTTTGGTGCCATTAAAAGTATTCCCAATCAGTACTCATTGGATGAAGGACATGATTTCTCATACAACTATTTATCCCACTTGAAATTCAAGTAAACCTACAAGGAGATAACTTAAAAATACGAGATAAAAAAGTAGTTTTTATTTTTTCCTCCATTTTTTTATATATGCACCCCTTTTGAATTTTAAAGCATTTTGATTGACTAATACATGATGACATGGAATTTAAACTAGGGTTGGGAGGAACATTTTTAATCAAAATTCTCTCTAATGACACTTGTCACTAGGTTAGGAACCTTCAATATATTTGTTTGATGAAGTGTCCTTCTTGACTCAGGAACAAGAAAATATAGGTGAAGTAAGCTGAGGTTTCAAAAAATTAATCTCTCCCAAAGGATCCCACTCCATCCTTGTCGAAAAAAGGTGGTGGTTTAAATGTAGCTCCAAAACTCATTGGCCAGAAGACTCAGAATTCCATACAATAAGGAAACGAGGCAATGGACTCTAGTAAGAAAGACCTTCTTGTCTTAGCTCCTTTGTGTCCTTTTATTTCAAATGAATTGAAGTTAGTTGAAATAGTTGAGTTACTTTTGGCCATTTCTTTGGTTCCTCCTCCATCCCTTCTCGAAGAGACCTTACTCCTGAAATATCCTAATCCTAAGAGACCTTACTCTCAAAATATCCTAATCCTAAGAGACCTTACTCTCAAAATATCCTAATCCTAATTTAGGTTTCTCTCTAGAATATTAGTCTCCTTCGTAAGATTTGAATATAGTCATCAATTCGGATAGTCCAAAAGAAAATATCACAAACACTCGGCTTGAACATCTCCTACAATGAATAAACATCACTATACATTCCTTTCAGTGGAATTCCTTCGTTCATGTCCTATGTGAATTACAAAAAAAACATATGAATTATCAAAAGAAGTCGTGGGAATGATTATGGGAATGTTCTATTTCGGTGATTTCCAAGATGAGAAATAAGTGGTTGTTATGTCTTCCTTTTTTAATCTATGATTTCAAGCTAGTACAAATATAGTTTTGGTTATGAAAACTCTAAGTTTAGAGTTTTTTGTTCTTATACATACGATAATTTTTGTTACAAAAACTCTAGTCCTACTATGTTTTTGGACCATCCTCAAACAATAATATTCAAACATTTAAATATATATTTCATATTCATCAAAACACATCAACTTAGACAAATGAAACATATATTACAACCTTGATAACTAGCTCTATTAAAAATTACTTCTATATTAAAAATGTTAATATATTACAACAATTCGTTAATATTTTAGTAAATGAATTTTTTTTATAAGATATAATGCTTTAAATTAATATTGTTTATTAATCCTTTAGCAATATCATCTCTCATATTAATGGTTATCATTGACTATGCTGAAATAAATAAAAACATTATATAAGCCAAGCAACATTTTTTTTTAAGGCTAAATTGACTTCCACCTTCACACAATTGAACTTCTAGGTTTGAATGACAATCTCTTATGTATGAGATGAGTTATATTGATAGTGAAGTCTTAAAATATATTTATTTTATAACATTTTGGATTTGGATGCATAAGAGTATTATCAACTAAGTACCAATTTTTTTGAGCTCAAGTGATCTTTTAAAATTTCAAAAATATAAAAGCTTCAATGATAATATTTTCTATGAGATTAATTATGTTAATAATGTATTGGTAAAATATATGTATTTAATAATATTAAAAAACACATTTAATTTAAATTTAATTGATTGTATTTATGTATTTATAACATTTAAATATACATTTATTAACATATTATAAATTAGAAAATAATAAAACTTAAAGTCCATAGTTAAATTTTAAGAGAAAATGGTACATAATCCTAAAACTCTTAAATGGTGCTCTATGTTGTCATGCATGATATTTTAAGATATAGAATGACATTATGATATAAAATTTTGAATTTCAAATTATAAAGTTGTATCAATGTAACCAAAACAAATATCAATTCTTCAAAGAGTCACGAGTGCTCCAAAATAAAATATAGCAAAAATAAAATAGTTAAAAGCATCGAACAGTGTTGTAGGATCAAACATAGAAAAAAATAAAATTAAAAGCATTGTTTGTATGTTTTGACATTGTTTCACCTTATTTTCAATATAAACCCTAGCAAAACATTAACATGTACAAGGAGCATAAAGTTTAATCCCATTTAGTAATGCAGATCTCCAATATTATATAAGCCTTTTTTAATCACAAACTAATTTTAAAATAAATGTGGTCTTTGGGATATCAATATGGATTTTACATCAATCATTACATATGTTAATAAATAAAGAAATATGTTTGACAAATGTCTCTATGATAAATCTGGCATTCATTGACTTACAAAATAAAGCACATCCAAATATTTCTATTTATTAAATATAAATAGGGAAAAGAAAGTCATTTTCCATGTATATTTTTCTCAATCCATGTATCTCTCACATCTACTTTTCCTTTCATTACTCTATGGATTTCAAACAGTTAAAGAGTTTTTTGATAGCTTCTGGCTCATTGCAAAGGAACTTGGTTGCATAAAATCCTCTATATCCAACTTCAATTTGAATTTACCCACAACCAGTCTTATTATCCATATCCAAGACACTCTAATTGCCCCTTCCTTTGCCACAAGAAGTGCCTTTACATCTCTACTCTTATTTCTATTGTTTGCTTCAAGTTACCTCTCCATTTCACCCTTTCCTTGATTTATACCCTATAAATCCATGTTCTCCCATAATTATATGCTCTCTACAATATACTCAAGAAAAACCCAACCTAGGTCAGTATCCCTCACCCCACAAAACCTTTCTAGTTATTATCTTATCAAGATATCCAAGTTGTAGTAATATTCATGAACACCAATAAACCAACAAATGATGGTTTAAGCGCTTTTAGTAATATAGATATGCAATATCATATAAGACTCTTTGAATCACAAACTAATTTTAAACTTAATGTGATCTTTGGAACATCGACATGGATTTACATCTATCACCATAGATGTTAAAGAATAGACAAATATGTGCATCAACTTCCTTTATAACAAATGTCAGATGCAATATGACATTCGATAACTTAACAAAATGCAGTATTCAACTTTCAAATCCTTTTCTATTTCTCACATCTAAATGTGGAAAAATGAGGACAAGAAATTCCACTTGCATGTTTGATTTTTCCATTGTTGCTTCTTTTGTCACCATTATTTTTGTAATTTGTTTTCCTCGTGTCTACAACTATGTGATTCATGGACCTTTCCTTTCATAAGGTTCATTTCCACATCACTGGTATTTCTATGAGCTTCGTTAAATCAGAGCAGGATGGGCTCAATCTTCTCACCGGTGTTTCTATGAGCTTCGTTAATGGCATCTGAACACCTCAGTCTCATCTGATTCAAAGCCAAAATGCTTATGTTATAGCCAAAACAATTTTTGGGCTTTATACTCTTTTTTCTAGACCCCGACGTGCCGATCCCAACTTTTTCCAAGCCTTTTTGACTTTTCCAATCTGAAATAAAAAATGGGAACACTTAATTGATCTATAATGAGTCATTTTTGACTTCCTAACTCTGACTACTATCTTTCGTATGTTGGGACTCGAAAGTTGGAAGTGAAAAACGGTTCCTCCACAAAACCTTTCGACCTCCTGGCTTCTACTACTATATTTTGTACGTCGGGAGTTGGAAGTCGGCGCTTCAGAATGGCTTCCATATAAGACTACCCCAACTTCCCTGCTTCGACTACTACCTTTCGTACGTCAGGATTCGAAAGTCAGAACTCCACCATTGTGCTACCACAAAGTCCTAATCCTCGAATTTCGTCGTTGATACCCCGGTGTTGACACTTTGACATCGGCACCAACACAAAGATCCTTCCATGGACAAACTACCAATCCTAACATCGACACTTTGGCGTCGGCACCTCAACACTATCCAAATGGTAACAATCAATGAACCTTTTTCCCTCACGTTCGAAGTCCATTCTTTATGAAACGAACTTCGCTGGAAAGCTCTTGGCGAGCTCTATACAATGGTGTGCTCCTCTACAACATCTGAAGATTTTGATTTTTGGTCATCAATTTAACCCGCAATTTTACTAAACATTTATCAACACTTCCTATGCAATTTTGATTTTCTTCATGTAGGTGTAGATTTCGACCCAAACAACCCTAGTGTTGCAACCATTCGCTCAAATACCACTTTGTTATATCCCCTCCTATCAACCCGACCCACGTAAGGAACATGAACGATGTGCAAGGTGTTAAATCTCTCCCCCAATGCCATATTACGAAATTCATTAACAACTAAATGTGTGTGTAGATGCATGAATATAAACATAGTGAAATTAAACCTTATTAATACACACACGTCATGCAATTACCAGCATGTTCATCACATGCATAACAACAAAATAATGCACATAAGTAAACTCATTCTCAGGCTATTCACATGCATTCAATTAAGGTGTTAAATTTCTCGCCCAATGCCATATTACGAAATTCATTAACAACTAAATGTGTGTGTAGATGCATGAATATAAACACGGCGAAATTAAACCTTATTAATACACACACATCATGCAATTACCAGCGTGTTCATCACATGCATAACAACAAAATAATGCACATAAGTAAACTCATTCTCAGGCTATTCACATGCATTCAATTTGACAATTCAACTGGGCCAATTTATTCAATTTGACATAAACAAACAATCATTCATAATACATAAAATTGACATGATCAGAGACAACTGTGAACAATTATCTTTCAATTGGATATGTCCAAGCAACTGGCTATGGAAAAGCAACGTTCCACCCAACCGTAAGTCTCTTTTCAACCTATATTATTTCAGCTGAGAGACCACCCCCGAGCTGGGCTATGTATCCACTAAAAAGGAACTATTCAGACTCACCCACAACCATAGGCACAAGTACTCATGCTAAGCTAGCACACAGTTGAGTTTAGCAAGCATGTAGGGAGGCATGGAAGGAGGCAGCTAAGTTAGTGAGCTCAACCACAGAGCAAGAGGCATCTCATTTTTATTATGTATTTTATTTTTGGAAAAACTATATAAAAAAAAAATTCCTATATTAAAGGCTCACTTTTGCATAGCATCAAAATCTTAAAGCTTTAAAAATACTAGTATAGATCTATAGATTTATCAAGCACACAGAGAGATCCAATTTATTAATGTGGTTTTTTTTATATCTTAAACTTAACAAATTTGATCCCCTTATTGCTTTATAACTCCGAGTTTAAGTTTTAATTTTTTATTTTTTTAAACTATGAATTTTTAAATTACTTTTCAATTTTTATTTTATTTTATGATGGGACATGAATTTTTTTAATTACTTTTTATTTTAAATAAAGTTTTGTTAACTTATAACCTCTACAACATCTCCCCATACTAAAAGCAAAACAATATATTTATATATTTAAAAAATTACAAAACTAATTATTCACTTAAACACATTTTACTCAAAATTCATATAAATTCTATCATTCAGATTTAAAAATATCATACTACATAAACATCACATTATATTTAAAAGTATCATTATACATTAACATTTTACATTATAGTTTTATAGTTTGAGAAAATTATAAGATAGTAGCGTTGAAAAAGCTCAAGTTTTATATAGTTTTAGAAAACTTCCATAAATAAAATTATAGTCTAAAAAATTATTTTATTTTCTTACAGCATTTTCATACAACTTGTTGTATGGTTATTTTTAATAATCAGGCCAAGTCAAGGGATTTCTACTTTTTCTGTCATTAAATTTTTTTATGTATTTCTTGGTCATTAGAGAGCCATGACTGTACATCAACCCTCATCAAAGGTTAGAGCCCCGGTATTTTGGAGAGCATTGAGGATAAAAGGTCCGACCCTTGTGAACACAGCGATGACTGGCAAAATCTTATGGATTCTGGTCAATGGTTTGCAGGGGAAAGTGATATATATATATATATATATATATATATATATATTAAATGCCCGGGAACTTAGATATGTTATTCTATATCAAAGAGTTTCTCCTTGATTAAGTCCAACTCCAGTGCTCTTCGATTAATGAATGGACAAATGATAAATATATGGACAGATTCAATAAAGGGAAGACCACTTCTCAGAGAGAACACTCCCCTATCCCCTTCAAGGGAAAGGATAACAAACAAAACTTCCAGAACTTATTTAATATTTCAGATTGGAAGAAGGGCTTCCCGGCTACTTGGAAAGGTGGGAAGATTCGTCATAGAACCCCTAATCACTTGTCCCAGATGTGGATGGATTTGACCAAAGTTCCGAGTGCTGCAGCTCTAATTCAGTCAAATGAGTAAGACTATATAACTTGAGGAGTGACTACAAGTTGTTAATCAGTTAATGAAGAATAAAATTGACTGAGAAGACAATCCCAGCAAACAATCATTTTTAAATGAGAAATGGAGGAAAGTCTGGATTCCACTTTGAATTCCTGAGACTAACTTCTTTGGTTGGATTCCAGGTCAAAACACGCTCTTAAAAGCAGACAATCTAATGAAAAGAGGAATTGCTGGACCTTTTTGGTCTGCAATATGTAAGGAAGAAAGTGAAACATCGGCCCATCTATTCCTAGACTATTATTTTACGAGATTGATTTAGAATCTAATTCTCCAGGATATGAATCTGCCTGCACATATGCAACACTTGCCAAGATGGAATAAGATGTATCCAGGTCACCAGAAAGGAATACTTCTCTTAAAGGCAGTATGGAATCTAACCCCAAGATGCATCATACAGAAAATATGGCTTAGAAGAAACAACTCGGTCTTCAATAATGAAACCAAGACTCTGCTCCAAGTCAAAACCTCCATTCAGCTATGATTAGAGACATATTCTCCAATTTCCAAGCGAAAGGGGCACTACTCAACTCGAGGAAAAAGGGAAACAATGGCTCCATACTTGGAACGTTACAGTCCAAGTCTTAGATGAAGGAAATGCCGTCCAGGGGAAAATCGTTTGAAGAGCCTTGAACATCCAGAAGCATCCATAAGACTACATTCTTCAATGGATTTAAGACCAAAACAGATTCACCCTGATGTTTGAACTTTGATAGGCCTCAAAAGGGAATCCCTGCCCATCAGACTTGTGAGGACTAGGTTTTGGTCGAGAAGTAATTCACTGCAAATTTGCATGGAATAATGGCATTAAGATCAATACTTTAGCTGAAGCTTTAGCCGCCTTAAAAGGTCTGGAAATAAGGACAGGAATCACCAAAGGAGAGGTGGCTTTTTAGGAGACTCACAAGCGATGATAGAAGCACTCAAAGGAAAGCACTAATAAAAATGCAGTGGTCAGGAGAGTCATTCAAATATGTCAAGTATCAATTGAACAAAAATCCATGATCAGTAGAGTCATCAAATATGCCAAGCATCAATTGAACAGATATCCAGACGTGCCCTGAGAAGATACAAAAGAACAGAAACCCAGATATGCCCTGAGAAGATACAATGGAACAGTGGATAGTATGGAAAATGCAGAAATTTCCACTCCTGAAGGTTTCTTGAAGATATGCTTCATCATGGTACAGAGATTGTCTCAAACCTTGGCATTCCTTCACAAAAACAAGATAAGATGCACCAACAAAATCTGAACACTGTGATAGGGTGAAGGAAAAATGCAGTGTTTTAACAGCCCAGAAGGGCTCAATGGAGATCCAAGTGACAGTGCCAACGGCAGCCATAGTCAGTGACAGAGCTCTGAATCGAGAGGGCACAACAGCATGGAGTAATGAAGGTGCCCGAAATTTTCAGAGACATCAAATAACATCAAAGGTAACCTTGCCATTCTTAACTGAGGAAGTAGTCAATATAGACATACAGGTTTCTTTTGTTATCTATTTGTTCTTTCTATACCTTAAAGAGCCAGAAGGGAAAAAATGGGCAGTTCCAAGGCTAACGTCAAAAAAGGTCATCCTTTTTTTCCATTTGCGTGCATTTGTAATGGAAAGCTTCAAGGTTGATATAAATCATTCATTGCTGTTATATAAAACAGTATCTGGGCACACAGTCTAGGAGAGTTCGCCACAAAGTTCTAAATACCCTCTGTGCAGTAATGATTACTACTAGCATTGCCTATCACTTATATTTCTATGGAGCCAACTTTCGAAAATCTGAATCACAAATGCCTCATTAGTTATTGATTTTCTGTTTTTTTTTTATTAAGCATTTGAGCTTTTCGAATTATGTCCAAAGAACAATGCATCACTGAGAATAAACCGAAAACCATTGTAATTCACGGTTCCCTGTAGAACAGCTTTTGAGGAAAAATTGCTAATAGATTTAACCATGCTGCTAAATGGCTGGCTGGTGTCAGCAGTAGACTGTAAGCATTAAACCAACGCAGAGTATGAATTAGAGAGCATTACTTGACATCAACAGTCTTTGAGATCGCTTTATTCAAAGGTCAATTTTAATGTTTCTAAATTTTTCTTACATTTTTGTACTAAATAAAATAAAAGGTGTTTATCTTACATTGTAATTTTTCTTACGATGGTTAAAAAGAAAAAAAGAGAAATTACAAAGGATACAAAAAACAAAAGAACACACTTTCGGAAATATCTAAAACAAGCAACACCCTTCTAACAGAAAGAAGGGTACATCTAGCTGAGATTGCTAAAGGACTCAATACTTGAGTGTTACCAGAAATTAGTAGTGATATATTTTCCATCTCCTACTAGCTACTAACATAGCAGGTGTAGTTGTAGATTGAATCGCATTAGCAGAAAAGTTCCTATGCTATTTGGGGTGAGACCGCCAGATTATATTAAACAGTGTGACAATTCTAGTTGAATAAGTGTCATAAAGACACACTTTGGTTAACATTCATTGGTGTAATAACACCATTTTTCATGACTAATGCCGATGACATGCTAATATTTAAACGCTTATTCTATGATTCATGCTCATATATATCAAACAGTATGGGTGGGAAAACACGTGGGATGTGTCCCTGGTTCAGTGGTCTGAGTGGCTGCATATGGCCAGCATGTCTGGCATGCCTAGCATCAAAGAAAATAATCTGTTTGATGTTCCCATGAGGATATGTATGTTTTATCGTAAAGATGACTCGGATGATTATGATGAAAAATAGTTGGTTCTCTCTCTTGAGCAAGAAATATCTTGGAAAGATTTCATAAATTAGAATGATTAGCGATTCCATAGTTTTTCCAAACAGAATACACAGCGAACAGCGGAATAGAAGATTATAGCACACTTATATTGAGCTAAGAAACATTACAAATATATAGGGATATAACATGTAACCGAATCCTACAAAACAGGATCAGTTATGTGAAATGCGGATACTGTTCAACCTAAATCTATTTTAGACATTTCGTCATTATTATCTAACACTTCCCCTTAATGAAGAAATGGATTTTCTACCACACCTAACTGTTTCCTACATTCTTCAAAACTCATCTTTCCAAAGGGCTTGGTAAAGATGTCAGCCACATTATTAATGGTTTTACAATAGATCAAGTCAATTTCCTTCTCTAGAATCTTTTCTCTTACAAAATGATGTTGAATTTCAATACGCTTGGTTCTGGCATGATAAATTGAGTTGTGTGCCAATTTAATAGAACTTTGATTGTCGCATTGGAGAACAACTGGCTTCAGTTGCTTGTTGCTAATATCTTCAAGAATTGTCCGTAACCAAACAGCTTCACAAGTAGCATTGCATAGAGCTTTGTACTCAGCTCCTGTTGATGATAAAGAACAATTGGTGATTTCTTACTGCTCCAAGACACGACCCCTGTACCAATGTTGAATGCATATCCTGAGGTTGATTTCCTGTCATCAGGATTTCCAACCAATCTGAATCAAAGTAACCTGTCAACTCAACAACACAATTATCAGTATACATAATACCAAATATAACAGTTCCTTTCAGATATCGAAGGCCTTTCTTTGCAGCTATCCAGTGGCTTTCTAGTGGTTTAGCCCTGAACTGACTAAGGATGCTGATAGAGTATGCTATGTCTGGTCTGGTAGTGGTAAGATAGTTTAAACTTCCCACCAACTGGCGATACAGAATACCATTTGCTGCTCTAGTTTCATTAAGGCTGGATAACTTAGCATTCTGATCTAAAGGTGTTGACACTGCCTTACTTTCACTCATATTGAATCTTTCCAGAATCTCCCTTGTGTACTTACTTTGAGTGACCATTGTTTTGCTGTCTTCTCTCTATATTTCCAGACCCAAACAGTAATTTATTTCACCAAGATCCTTCATTTCAAATGACTGAGCTAACTGAATTTTAATATCTTCAATCAAATGAGAAGCACTGCCTGTGATAATCAAATCATCAAGATATAAGGATACCAACGCAACATTCTCATTTTCATCCTTTTTGACATACAAGTTAAAATCATTTTTTATTTTCTCAAAACCTTTCTGAGCAAAGAATGAATCAATTTTGATATACCAAGATCTAGGTGCTTGTTTTAAACCATATAAAGCTTTCTTAAGCTTACAGACAAGATCCTCTTGTCCTTTCTTGATAAATCCTTCAAGCTGAACCAAATAGACTTCTTCTTTTAAATCACCATTTAGAAATGCAGATTTAACATCTAACTGATGAACTTTCCATTTGTGTTGTGTAGCTAATGCAATCATGAATCTAATTGTATTTAACTTAGCTACATGTGCAAAAGTATCTTCATAATCAACTCCTTCCTTTTGTGAATACCCTTTTGCAACTAATCTGGCCTTATATTTGTCAACACTTCCATCTGCATTAAATTTGGTTTTATACAGCCATTTGCATCCTATGGGAACTTTGTTTTCAGGCAGATCTGTTAATTCCCAAGTCTCATTCTTCATTATTGATTCATATTCTTCATTCATTGCAGTATTCCAGTCCTTATGAGATTTGGCTTGTTCATAAGAAATAGGTTCTACAACATTCATTACCTATGTCATCAATGCATAGTCTTTATACCTAGAGGGTACCTGAATTGTTCTTGTTGACTTCCTCGACGGTCCATCGCTATCTTCACTTTCACTTCTTCTTTTTTTAGGTGTAGGAGTGTTTGGAGTATCTACACTGCTTTCACCTTGTTGTTGTACCTGTTCCTTTTCCTGTTCCTGTTCATCATCTGTATCAACTTTCACATGAACATCATTGTCATAAAGAGTATGCCAGACATCATGCTTACTTATGTCTCCATCTGTAGTTTCATGAAAGATCACATCTCTCCTTGCTATGAGCTTATGTGTACTAAGATTAAACAATTTGTAAGCTTTATGTTCATCACAATAACCAAGAAATGTACACTTAACAGATTTTGCATCCAGTTTCCTTCTCTCATCTTTGGGAATATGAGCAAATGCCTTGGAACCAAATATCCTTAAATGACCAACTTCAGGTTTATAGCCATAAAGAACTTCAAAAATGCATTTTTGAATCTAGAATCTTAGTTGGATTTCTATTCTTTAAATAAACAGCAGTATTAATAGCCTCTGCCTAAAAACCATTAGAAATATTTTTAACTTTTAACATGCTGCAAGCACATTCCACTAAAGTCATGTTCTTTCTTTCAGCTACACCGTTTTGCTGTGGTGTCGAAGGTACTGTGAATTGTTGAATGATCCCATTGTTCTTGCAGTAGCTATCAAAAGCTCGCGAGGTATATTCTCCACCTTGATCAGATCTAAGTATCTTGATGCATTTACCTGTCTGCTTTTCCACTGTAGTTTTGAATTCTTTAAAGTATTCAAATACATCACTCTTTTTCCTTATAAAATAAACCCAAGTAAATCGTGATTTGTCATCAACAAATATCAGAAAATGCCTTGTACCACCAATTGATATGGTTTGCATGGGACCACAAACATCAGTATGTATCAATTCAAGTATCTCTCTCTGTTTCTTCTCTGTATGCACTGGAAATTCTTCCCTATGCTGCTTACCTAGTGCACAAGCTTCACATTCTATATGTTGATGTTTCAAAACAGGAAGCCCTTCAACCATTAATTTCTTTTAAAGTAGCACTAAGTCATTTTGGTTAAGCTGTCCATACCTACGATGCCATAGCTCTTCAGTTGTCATTGTAGTAGATGTCAATGCATGATGATTGGACTTTGTGACATCAAGCTTATACAGTGTTCCAATTCTTGCCCCTGTGGCAATGATTTTGAAATTATTCTGAATATCCTTCACAAGACAATGATACTGCATAAATTCTACTTTCATATTTTTATCAGTTATTGCGGAAACAGAAATCAAATTCTTTTTGATGCCTGGAACATACAACACATCATGACTCTGTCTGTTTTGGCCATTAGGTAAATTCACACATATTTTTCCATAACCCTGAATCTTATGAGATCTGTTATCTCCTAAATATGTGTGTTTCATCTTTACTCTCATGATATTCATCAAACCACTCCTTAACACAAGACATATGGGATGAGGCTCTTGAATCTATGAACCAAGCATTTTCATCATTAGTTTCTGCAGACAATGCAGCTTCAGAAATAAACAACTTTAAATTCTTAAAACTGAAAGAGGTGTCAGCTTTCACATAATTTCCATTATGTTTTTTGGGCATCTGTTTGGACTCATTAGCTTTCCTCTTATAAGAGTCTTTAGCATGACGACCAGGTTTTCCACAGTAAAAACAACCATCATTTCTCTTATCATGTGAACCAAATTTTGAGTGAGCCATACCTTTGTTTCTTGGCTAAAACTTGCATGTTCTCTTTCTGTCCCATGGCTTGCCCGTGTATGGTTGTTTTCCTTTGGCCATCAATGCTAATTCTGGAATATGAGAGTGCATCCCAAACACCTTCATTTGTTCTTCCTCTTGTAAAAGAATCCCTGTTAACTCAATAAATGTAGGGGGCTTTGCTCTATCTCCTAGACTTGAAATAAAGACATGATAATCTCTGATTAACCCTTTTAATGTAATAGTTACCATGTCAGAATTTGAAACCTTATCACCAATGGCACTTAACTGATCACATAAATCTTTAATTCGAGAAATATAGATGGTGATGTTCTCATGTGCTTCCATTTTCATGGACAACAGCTTAGTCTTCAAAAACAAAATCCTATTTGAGTTTGTAGTTTCATACAAACCTTTCAATATCTCCCAGGTCTCCTTCGAAGTTTTACAATCTCTGATGTGCGGAATGATGTTGTCTTTGACAGACATCCGCAACAACACTTTGGCCTTTGTTTCTCATTTCTCCCATTCTGTACCAGCAACACCTATGGCTTTCGCTTCATCTCCATTGACAACACTCCAGACATTCCAGGCTTCAAAAATAGTCAATATCTTAAATTTCCAGTCCATGTAGTTTTCACCATCGAGCTTGGACGCTTCATTCAGATAATTAGCTGTAAATGCATTTGACATCTCTGCTAAAAGAAAATTAGAAAATACCTCTTCGTGGGTGAAAATTACCCTCTCCTGCTAATGATGGCGAATCATATCCCCAACTGCGTATACTAGCAGGCTTTCATGAGCAGAAGTGGCGGCTTTCCCTTACTGGCGGTTACTGCAGCTCCAGCTTCTTCTTACGGTTCCTCCACGAGGTCCTCCTTAACAGCCCGCCCACAATCACTAGGGTCACGGCCTGCCTTAAGGCTTGCCTTACGAGCCCCAATGAAGATCACGACCTTCCTTAGAAGGCTTATGGCCCTCTCAACTACAGCAACCCTCCTCAACAAGCTCACGGCCTCTCCCAATCAACTGGAGCTAGATATGCACACGCTGCAGATAATGGCGTAGTGGCTCTTCAACAGCACCTCCACGTATGCAAGAGGGCGACTCCTGGTATTCAAACGCTGCAGGTAATGGCGTAGTCGTCCTTCAACGGCCCCTTAGCAGCCACTCTGGCTCATCCACGACAGCAGCAACCTCAAGCGGCAGCACTCCACTACTACTCTACGGGCAACGATGGTGTCTCGGCAGTCCCTCCAGCGCAGCCTCCAGTAGCTCCTCCACGCACGGCTCCTCCACTGCTCCAGCGGCAGCAATCTGCGTCCACACCACCGGCAGCTTGGTGGCTTCTCCACGTATGCAGCAACAGCCGGCTCCTTCACGGCAGCCGCAATCAGCACAGTGATAGCAGCTCGCAGCAGCTACTTCACGGCAGCCCTTGGCGACAGTGATAGCGTCACGGCAGGCACAGGAAATTTACCGGAAATTAAGCCCAGCACAAGCCCACCCGTGTTGAATGGTGAAGATCGAGAGGCAAATAGATCAACAGTCAGCATAACGATCAACAGTCAGCATAAATATCGCTGATTTGACTTGCACGGGTCAAGAAAACTTTCACTCTTGCGAAATCTGTGTAGGAGACACAAATTTTAACGGCTTAGATCATATAGATCATATAGCGCATACAACTAGCACGGATTAAAAATTATTTCAATCCAGCGATAATCACCAGATCCTCCACGCTGTAGCCTCCTCGCACAGCTCCTCTTCTGGGCGCTCCCTTCACCCGGATTCTCAGTTGGCAGCTCTGATACCAAAACAGAATACACAGCAAACAGCGGAATAGAAGATTATAGCACACTTATATTAAGCTAAGAAACATTACAAATATATAGGGAAATAACATGTAACCGAATCCTACAAAACAGGCTCGGTACAGTGAAATACGGATACTGTTCAACCTGAATCTATTTTAAGCATTTCGTCATTATTATCTAGCATTTCCTTTTAGAAAAGAAGGGTGGGGCGCATGAGACGCTATGATTAATACCAGTCAGAAATTAGAATATGCGCTGGGAAAATTATGTTAGCTTCTTAGTAGATGAAAACCCTGAACGAACTTGTCATTTTTTTTTGAGAAAAACACTCTCAAGACTCACATATACATCTGTGGGTTATGTTGTTGAATCTGTGTTTGCTACAGTTATAATGAAACAAAATTGTTTTAGTAATGCAACATACGCACAAAAATGGATTATATTCAGTGGACTTCAGTTGATTCTAGCAGCAAGAATGTAATCAAATAACGTTAAAGGCGTTGTTTAAAGAAGAAGGATTAGAAACTTAAATTCCATACTCTAAAAATGCAAAAAGATCAACTAGACCAAATGAAAATTTCTTAAATAAAGACTTGATAGAAAAGATTGCTTAAAGGAATTTTAAAAAATAGTCCTGATCAATGTTGGACAGAGGAGACTTCAAATTTTATGAAAAATGTGAAGCTCATCCTAAACTTTCACACCGTGTTAGAAGGGCCATAAAGATCAACCAAATGAAGGGACCAAACGTAACAAATTTGAACAATTTATGAGAAAGATAATACTGCCTTGCCAGATCCTTCAAAACATGAGGCCGCTAACTGTAATCCGTAGGCTCCTAGAATGCTTCTTGCCAACATTGTAAGTCGAGGGGGGATCACTTCTGGGGTAGATCCTCTCAGATGTGCATAGTATGCCCACTGTAGATGTTGCACTGAAAACTCAAATTTATAAAAAGAAAACAGCAAGAAAACAATTACAATTAGTTTAAAGCCTATAAGACCAACAAAACAATGGTTCCCATGCTTCTTCTCTGTGAGGAGACACCTCTCTCTTGCCTCTGACTC
Source organism: Pseudotsuga menziesii (assembly GCA_001517045.1). Classification (NCBI taxonomy): domain Eukaryota; kingdom Viridiplantae; phylum Streptophyta; class Pinopsida; order Pinales; family Pinaceae; genus Pseudotsuga; species Pseudotsuga menziesii. The sequence goes on along the minus strand of LPNX010463317.1, from coordinate 457,481 downwards.
TAGCGGTACAGTTTCATCCAGGATAAGTGGCCATTTGGAAGGCACAGTGCAAGAAGAAGAGGACAAGCTTCTTATGAACATATTTAGGACAAAGGTTAAGTGAGGCTCCAACCACATTGAGAAAACACAAGGCACCGATGATTTGTGCTGTAGTCAACCATGCATCAGAAGTTTTAATGCAGTCTTTTGGAGTGGTGGCTAGGATTCTACTTTACAATAAGCATGATTGAAGTATATCTCATTGCACTACCACTAGGATTGGTCTTTAATTGCAGCAATAAAACTCATTGCCACAAAACGTTTTCCCAGGCAAAGAAACAGAGATCCTTAACAATGCATAGTAAGAATGTATGCCTGGGAACCTTGTTTAAATTCAACTCAACGTAGCAATAGCAAACAAACTAGTGTCCAATGTTTAGCTTAAATTTAAGATATGTGTTGATTCCAGTTAACTTTTAAAGATATAACCTATCAGGAAACAAACAATTCATGCCCCATAAGAACTTAAAAAGTCCTTGCATTTGCCTATGGAATTTGAGCATTTAATGATACTAGTTAACCATGATTCAAACAATGCAAAAATTTCACATCTATCTTCGTTAAACTTAAAGGTAGGGAATAATACATGGTAGTCACAAAATTACTAGCAACCAAGAAAGTCCTTGCATTTGTCTATGGAATTTGAGCATTTACTGATACTACTAGTTAACCATGATTCAAACAATGCAAAAATTTCACATCTATCTTCGTTAAACTTAAACGTAGGGAATAATACATGGTAGTCACAAAATTACTAGCAAACAAGAAATTCTCTGATGATGAGAATTTGTTTCTTCATCTTTCAAAGATCTGTTACTTGTTAGATTCCCAGATGTCATTTCTCCACGATTGTATTACAATGTATCATCTTTGAATAATGCATGACCATTATGATCGTGATGTCAAATAAGTAAACTGATCAAAACAAAATCCCTGGCCCAGACTGACTGTTTCATGGCCTAGAGACTAGAGCGATTGTCTTCTCTATACAAATTACTCATCTGATTTCCAACCAACTGAACATCCCTTGGTTGATTTACTTTGAATCGCTTTCACTAAATAAGAACAATGCAATGCAATCCAACCCAGACGAAATCAGAGATCTCGAATTTCTAGTCTTTTGGAAGAGCATTGTCATTGCCACGGTAAATTTCAAGTAACTTTGTCGCATGAGGACTGCACTCCACGTAATTTTCGAGGAAATTTCGCTCACCTAAATAAACCACAGAAGTGAGACTAGGAAGACGCTTGGAAGGTTCCATTGCACTTATAGATTGCAACACTTCATGGCGAGGTTTGATTCTAAATTCCAAACTGTAAGTCAGGAGCTTAGGATCCTCCAAAAGAAACTCTGCCGGAAGCCCTACAGTATGTATTAAATAGTCCATGAGCTTCTGCACCTTATCCATCGAAACAGTTAGTATGACTGGGGTTCTCCTTAAAATATCCTTGATATCATCTTCCAGGATGCCAAAGCTTGCCAGACGCTTGAATCTCTTCTCCAAAATTTCAACCCCGTTAGTCATTAAAACCCGAGGTGCCCATTTGAAAACCCTTGCGACATCAGCCTGTGATCCGAACAGATTTTGAAGATACTGGATATTGGGACACACAGTTTTCTCTAGACTGCAGCCAAGCAAGCTGGGCTCCAGGCATATGACATTTCGGAAGTCTTCTGCAGAGAGGCCTAATGTTTTCAAGAACTCAATCATAGGCTTCAACTGCCGATCTACGATGAGAGTAAGAATGGATGGGGTTCTGGTAACGATCTTCCTTACCTGATGCTCTGTGAATCCTGAATCTCTCATGAACTGAACCGCTTGTTCAGGTGTATGAATTGATGTCCTTACGACCAAGGATGGCATTCTTTTAAGGGCAGTTGAGAGCTGAGACTGGCACAGCCCACATTCATTGAGTAAGAAATCTGAAATCGGGCATGTCTTCTCTGTTTCTGGAAAGTCCAAGGGCGTGTCATTACTAGCAGTGGATGTAGAAAGCAGTGAGAATTTCAACAAATACACCCGCGAAAATGGTGGGGATAATGTTGCAGCCGCAGCAGCCAGGCGGTGAAGATGAGAGCCGAAGGATAAAGCCAAGTACTTGGAGATCATGGCTGTGCTATTGGGTGTTACATGAAATGAGGGTTTTGCTCAAAGAGAAGGTAGGGTTTACGTGTTATATGAAACGAGGGTTTTGCTCTAAACATTGGAGAAGGCAGGGTTTATATCATATAGTATAATTTAAGTACGAATACGAAAAAAATACTTGACTAAAAAATCTAATACAAATAAAATATGGAAGTAGATTTCTTATATATAATATTTTTAATTAAATATCTTTGATATACACTGCTTGTTTTTTTATTATGTATTGTATGAACTGAAATGTAATGACATTATCTTTGATTTGTTGGCCCAGGGTTTGTATGTTGTCTAAGGGTCTGTATGTTGTCTAACGATGTAATAAGGTTCCTTTGATTCAATTGAATACCTTTTTTATTGAAAAAAAAAATATTTTTAATTTAATATATAACACTATATATAACATTTACATATAGTTAAACATATACATATCAACCATTAAATTTTAAACTCAAAAAATTCATTATTTTTTAAACAAATTTCTTATAACCAAAATTACTTTTTAAAAAACAAAATTATAATGCCCTTATCTTACTTATTAATAGTTATTAATTATTTTAAAAATAAAGTAAATAATATTTACCACTACTTACATTTAGAATTAATTAATGAATTTTAAATTGTGTTAGGGTTCACTTTGAATATGCAATGAGCAAGGATGTAAGTGGTTTTGTTAACCAATAAATATAGTGTTGTTATTATATTTACACATTTATTTTTTTTGGCATATTTTATTTTTATTAAAATGAATTAAGAAGTATGAAATTGAAAGGTAATTATTTTATAGTGTTTGAACAATTAAAATTTAGACTTCTAAAATTAATTTTCAAAATTAACCATGTATTACACATAGATTGAATATTCAACGAATTCGAATTTGTTCGGAATTTCAGTACACAAAAGACCAATACCACCGAATTATGCTACTATGGAGCATGTAGAGTTTTTCTTTTTTACACAACCCAAAACAAGTAAAAACAAAAACAAAATGATATTCATTTTGAATCAAAGTTACATCATAACAACATTGAAAATTTCCTCTCTACATCACATAACCACCGACCAAGTAAGCAGCAGTGAAGACTTCCTTCCAAAGCAAACAGACTTCCTTCCAAAGCGAATAATTTTAACTATACTTAAAGGATTACCAAAAATATCAAAGTCAACAATTTTAACTATATTTAAAGGATTACCAAAAATATCAAACTAGGTCTCACAAAATTGTCAATAATCCCTATACATACATGGTTGCTTACATATAAACCCTTACAAAAACCAAAGATAAAACAAAGAGACTAAAAAGGTTTAAGAACTACTTTGTCTATTATCATGTCTTCAAAATATTCTTCCAAATGCAAACTACTATCCATATTACCAAATGCTTCATTTTGAAGGACATCAACCTCCATGTTATACTCCATGTAAATATGTGAAAAGGTGAGCTCCATAAAAGACTCCTTTAAATCCATAATTTTGTTCATGAGTGTTAAAGATGGAGAACATTGAGATTTGTTTTTCCACGGATCCAGTTAATGATTACCATTGAATCACCAACAACATTGAACACCCTTTCTCCTAGCATACCAAAGAAGACGTCATAGAGCGAGCAATTCCACCTCTGTATTAGATCTTGACCCAACCCCCATCTTGAGTCTAATAAAATGATCAATTTTTATTTTAAGCACCATTCCAACACCACAAAGGTCGTTGTTTTGTGCCCCATCAAAAAATCCCACTAAATAGGGATCACCAAACTGAGAACAAAGTAATCGTCTTTGTTTCACCTTCTCCTTGATATTGTTGAACTCCTTAAACTGAGCAATAACTTTAAAACCCATATGAGCATAGGAAGGTTGCTTCCCTTCAAAAATGAAATGATTCCTTGATTTCCATACTTCTGACGAGACAAATAAAGGAAGCTCTTTATATCTGGATCTTTTGCAAAACCACTTTAGCATACTATCCTGAAAAGTAGAATGGTCACAAATGTCGCTAAAATTTAAAATTTCTTGACAAATACTCCACACTCTGTTCACCACAAATTGACAGGAGAAAAATATATGTGAAACCGATTCATAGTCTTGAAAGCAAAGAAAGTAGACACTCGGACCCTTAAAACCCCTTCCCAACAAGTTATCCCAATTAAGAATTATATTTTCCAGACACAACCAAATGAAACATCTAATTTTTGCAAGTATTCTCCATTTCCATAATTTAAGGGCCCACCATTTTGGAGATAAATCAAAAATTTTAGAGATAAGAAAATCATAACCCTTTTTAGCCGAAATCCTGCCATTTGAATCCTCCCAATCCCAAACAAGAACATTTTGTATGTTGGATAGCCTTATCCCTGCAGAGTTAAGAGATGAGACAAGCCTATCCCACTCAGTTGCTAACGACCATGTAAGTCCCAGTTCAACTGAGTTAAGCCAAATTGAACCAAAAAACCCCGATAAATTAGATTTATACACATGCACTAACATTTCCATGTTCCGGGACTGTAAATAAGTAACCAACTGCACATACAACTGATAATTCTCTTTCAAACCAATATTAGGATCAATTCCTATATAGGCTTGAGTCCCCTTGGAGACTGAATTGAACATGTTTATATAGCTATACACAATATATATATATATATATATATATATATATATATATAATCGAAACAATTATAATCTATATTAAAAAGAAAATTTATCATTTGTATTAAAAAAAATAGTTGTTGTTTTATCAGATGGTGATAAAAATTAGGATTTGATAATAGAGTTTCAAGAAGATCTAGTATTCCAAAAGATCCTAGTAGTCTTTACAATTTTGACAATATAACCTAAAAATCTATAGGTATAATCTTAATAAAGTGACCCAACAATAATATTATCTTACATTACAAAATACAAAGAGATTTGGACTTAAAAGACAACATGCCCACTGAGGGCTTCTCGCTTGATGTATAGTTGGAGGTCAAGCTCCATATTTGCATTTTCATATGTCGTATCTCCTTGATCTTGGAAATGAATCTAGGGAGTAAGGACTTCAAGCAAGACCTAGGACCAATTCATAAAGCATGTTATGGTATGCTACCAAATTTTCAATTTGCTTCCTTTGACATGCTATTATTGCTTCTAACTCAACATTCTTGGCTCTCTCAAAATTTAGTTGAGATGTCATCTACAAAAGTGAGAGAAGGAAATGTGAAGATCCTCAATTTGTTAAATTCTCCTCCTCCTCTTATCTCAACACAAATTAGAAATTTCATAGGGAATGTATTGATTGGAGTGCTTATGACTCTCCATGCTGGAGACCATCAAGAGAGAATACTTTAGGCTATATCCAAATAAATAACCATGATGGGTCTTGGATGGAGGCAACCAACAAGAAAACAATCCTCAAAATCAAAGGTGAGTTGAATTCAAACCCCCTATTCAAAAAGAAAATAAAACCATTCCTAGGTCATACAACCTAGATTATCTTGAGAATTCCAATAGGCTAAGTTGAACAGTTGGGCCTAACTAGACCCCAACAAAGAATATTGAATGAGAACTATGAATAACAATAAATAAAATCCCTCATGTGTTGTGATGGAACATCCTATCAAGGTTAATGCCTCATCCACTACATTTCTTGGAAGGGGGTGGGGGCAAGAGTCAGGGATGGGTATGGGGGTTATGACGAAGGAAGTTGGAGTTAAAGCTCATCTCCACCATAGTGATATATGCCATTTATCCCCGAACTTCAATTGTGTGCCATTTCTATTGTTTGAAGGAAGACAATTCATGGGAAATAAACTAAAGATATACCCCCCTATTTAAACTCATCATTCAACGGTTTAATATTACATCTTTATTTGTTGTGGAGTTTGCTAAGGTGTTTAAATCTTAGAGTCCACCTATAAGTTTTTAATAATTCAAATTTGCTTTGCCACCCCTTGCATTTTTTAGACAAATTATTTTAATGGACTCTATAATTATAAAAGTTTTCTTTTTACTTAAAAATATTCAACCCTTAATAAAAAGCTGACACATTTGCTTGGTTGTTTAAAGATTCCCCTAAACCATAAAGAAAAGCTTAGTCCACAATTTTTTTTAAAATTAAATACAATACCCCTCATATCTACCATCCCTTATATTTTATATTTTATATTTCTCTTTCTCTTTCTCTTTGATGGAACTACATCCATTTATAGTTATGATTTTGGTTGTAATCTTCTTAATAAATTTTATTATTCTTTAACTTATTATTGGATATATATTATATAACTTCAAATTCACCTTTTTCAAAATATATATATATATATATATATAGTTTCTTATTTTTTATTCTTGAATATTGATGGAAGGGGTGCCTTAGTCCTTTTTTATATTTCATTTAACACAAACTTAACATAAGGGCACAACATGCCTTGGATTCACTCTTCCCTATAGTAAATTCAAATCCACAACACAAAACACACAAAGCACTATAAGCTTTGAGCTTATAAAGACAAATACTCAACAATTTAGCACACGCAACAATTAAATCATTGCAAAAAGATAGAAGAATTTCTTCATAAAACTAGATTTTATGAGTTTACATCCAAAATGGACTTCAATTGTGATTTCATTAAACCTCAATGGACTTCAATTGTGATTTCATTAAACCTCAATGGACTTCAATTGTGATTTCATTAAACCTCATAATTATATAATATTTTTAAAGGCCTTGACAAGCATTCAAAAACTAAAAAATTTAATCGAGATCTAAACCCTCCTCTCCATTTGCTAAAACCTATGCATGTTGGTCTCGGCCTTAGCTAGGCTTACATACATTGGAAAATTCACTAAAAAAACATATAAATTTGACCTTTGTGTTTTCTATTGAGCAACGTAGTTCTTTCTCTTTATCTTCTTTGTTCTTCTTCTTCCTTTATCTCCATCAACTTCCCTCTTCATAATTCTCCCTTTTTTCTTATCTCCTTCATTCCTTCATCAAAACCAAAAGTTGCTTATCTTCTGCTTTCTTATCTCCTTCATTCCTTCATCAAAACCAAAAGTCGCTTGATCTTCCTCTTTCTTATCTCCTTCATTCCTTCATCATAAACAAAAGTCGCTTGATCTTCCTCTTCCTATATGTGTTGCATTCTCTAGCAAAGGATCTTCTCTCATATTAAATTCACCCTCCTTTTTTTGTGACTGAAAGGTCCTCACAATTCACTACATGTGGGAAATGGACTTCTTATTAAATATCTCCTATTAACCTTCATGTATTCAATTTAAAACTTCCTAACTCTTCCTTCTCCAAACTTTTATTGCCTCTTTTATTAGAAATTTCACCTAGCATAAGAAGTGTGTGAGGCGTCTCAAATTCCAATCTACCACCACTTAATAACATTAAAAACAATCAAAGATGTGTACACAAACTCATATTATTACGAGGTTACATGTGGATGATTAACCTTATTACCAAGCTTTCAATGGATGAGCCCTGAAATATTGTTGTCAATTGGATATGGAACTTGATCAAATGGTAAAGAAGTTATAGGAGAATTCTCCCAAGGGAATATCCTTCTCGTACCTAATTATCGTGATGAAAATGTAATAGTTTATGGGATAATGACATATGACCGTAATTATGTCCGACTTTTCACATGTGTTAGGCCTTGTGATGAACTGTAGTCTATCGAACTAGATGCTTGTAGATTAGTGGTTCCATTTTTTGTTGATGGACTTGCACATAGTCCCATAGTGGTTTCTCACTAACAAGGGAAAGATATAGTGGAATGGATCCCCTACCCCTACAACAAACTCCTCGAGTAACAAGAAAAGCATAACCTCATGTTGATGTCATAGCCCACAATTCCATTTTTGCTCCATCAATATGCATGCTGTGTTGAAATGTTTAGAGGTGAATTTGTGCATGTCTTGCATTTTCCTTCAACTCCAAATCTTGAATGAGATGTATATCATTTTCTTCATCCTCTTTCATACATTATTTCCAACATTTTCTCAACCTCCTCATTATCTGTCTATCCCATGTCTTCAACTATCATCATCGAGTCATTCTGTAACACCCGGTTTTGACCCCGTTGCATTAGATGTATATGATGTATATATTGTAGATGATCATGGTGTGGAGCTAAAGGCCAAGGCCCCACCATTGATTGGTTATGCTATGTTTTGGATTTAATTGTCACTGATGGTATATCAGGGCATGCGGCATACATATTGATTTGTCATCATGTACATATGCATCTTTAATTAAATAACCCAACCAGCTACGTTCGTGGCAACTAAATTGAGAAGGGGCATGATATTCCAAGGATAAGGGGGGGAATTGTCAAACCTTAAGCCATGAGAGAAAATCCATGTGTCACCACCTTGTTTTATCCAACCACCACCATTAAGAATTGCTGTTGTTAGTTGGGGCAGTTATGGTTGGGAGTGGAGTGTGGCAGGGCTGTCAATCCTTGCCCACACACACACTCCACCAGCGGATTGAATCTCGCATTGGGCAAAAGAATGACTACTATGCATCCTCACCATTGTCTGTTCATCCGCACGCATAGGCGAAGCTGTTCATCCTCACGCAAGGACCATTGTCTGTTCATTATTCTCACGCACTAGCACCTTTCCTGTTTTGGTCTCACGCATCCAGGAGAGAGGAGCCACCTCCACTGTCATTCACATTGTTCCCACAGTGAGGAATCGGGTGTGTTCTCGACCTGCTTTTGGAATTGGGTGTAAATCTTCTCTCATGCACTGGGTTCTGCATTGTTGCCACTCACGCAGCAAGCTGGAGTGGGGGGGGGGGGGGGGGGGCTGTTCGGTCACTATCACCCACGATTTTTCCTGTGGAGAGCCATTTTACGCTCAGGGATTGTGTGTAAGTTTTCCTTACTGATTTGTGGTTCGTGCATATGTTTTTCCCTCTGTATTTTGGGGTCTGGTGCAAGTTTCTCTCACACACAGGCTGGGAGACTGTATTTCTTCCCCAGTGTGGTCTGGGTAAGTTTTCCTGGTGACTTTGTTGTCTAGGACGGACTGTTGTTTCCCCAATGTTGTGAATTGTGTTGACTGATACGTTTTGGGACTGTGTAATTCGCTTGGGAGTTGTTTTGGCCACGATAGGGCCAAGAACGACTCAAGAGTCGTTTTCCTTGTTTAAGCTATGACAGCTGATTGATTGCATGAGTGCAATGGTTGGTCTTCGGACTGTGTTGGGAGCAGGGATGGGGGCTTGGTTTGCTTGATAAACCTGGTGTGTTTGGAAGCCACACAGACAGAGCTAGAGGGCTGGCTTTCTTCTCCACAACCCCTGAATAGCACTAGAAGGGAAGGCAGGGACTGTGTAGCAGAGAAGGGATTGATTCCTTGTGTTGGGTGTGTGTGGGTGTTTTAGAAGTCAGGCTAGTTCTGGTGTAGGTGTTCCTAGCTCTGTAATGAGCTCACCAGCTTAGCATTTATCCTTTCCCAACTCCTGGATGGCCTGATAAACCTGACCATGTTGGCTTGGTTGTGTTTTGTGTATCCTTGGCTATGTGTAAGCCTGCTTGTTCCCTTATTCCTTGGAGAATCATTCCCAGCTCAGGGGTGGCAGCGTTGCTGAGAGATTAAGGAGCACGTTGGCCTATGGTTGGGTGGAACGTTGCAGCGACGTAGCTGGTTGCGGAACGAGTTCTTCATAAGATAAGTAATCTTGTCTATTTTACTTCTGCAATCATGTTTTCTCTTAATGAATGTGATGAACATGTTGAATGCTTGTATGAACATATGATTGCTTCCGCTGTGTATGATAAATGATCATGTATGCATGTCTAGTTCAAAGCATTTTATTTCAGCATTTCAGCAATTTTATGAATGCACATGTTCATGGGGCTATTAGTCCGGATGGTTAACGCCATGGTAGTGTCCTCTTCGTCGGTCAAAGGGTCGGGGATGTTACAGCATGGTATCAGAGCTCATGTTGCAGCATGGGCCTGAATGGACCACGAAGATGCAGTGACAAAATCAGGATTTCTTTCTGCCCAACAGAGGTCAGAAGTTGATGACATAAAACTTCCACAAATTTGTCTAAGTGTTTGAACTATCGGTTCATCGGAACACTTCACGGGAAGGACTTCTGATGTAGTGGAGGAGCTAGGCGGAAGCATACCTGACGGAGGACAGTTGGAAGGAAAATTGTAGAAAATTTTCTAAGTGTTCGACATCCATCGGTGGAGAAAGTTGATCGAGCGCCCGCCGTTGTGGATGGCTAGACAACTACGCGTCCGATGGGTAAGGCCTCCGACCGCCGACGCCGTAAAGAAATTTTAAATTTTTTTCTAAGGCCCGAAATCGTCGACTATCAGGAGAAGATAGTGTTTTGTGTGCTGCCATTTCGGAAACCTAGAGCACTAGCCTTCTGACGAGAAGAGACTGTTGATACCGATTAGGTTATGCCACAAGAGATTGGGCCGCTGATCGGGAGAAGAGCGAAGATGGTGGACCATCGTTGCGGCTGCTGATGGAACTATTTCACCGACGAAAAGAAGAGAATTGAACCGATCAAGCGACGAAGAGGAAGACTAAAAGGGAGAAATTTGAAAATCTTTCTAAGTCTTGGAGCCGACAGAGTCAGCGGAAGATAGAGCAGTTTTCTCCGACAGAAAAGAAATTTTCAAGAATTTGTTTAAGTGTTGAGACCGTCGACGATCGGCGATGGTTAGCTGTTTGGATCGGCGGAAGTTAGTGGATTGAACGTCCGCCGTTGCGGCTTCCTAGATGACTACGGGTCCGACACGCCAAAGAAGCGTAGGCAAACAGATCGCCGATGAACAGCGGAGGAAGTTAGTTGTGCTGATCGCTGAAACATCGAATAGATAGTCAGGATGAGACCCAATCCTGTACAAGGAAATTTTGAGTTTTTCAAGTGGGATTTCCCAGCAGATTTTGACTATTTTTCAGCAGTTTTTTAGTGGATTTTCAGGGCTGAAAAGGAGAAAGTGGCAGCGATCTTATGCGCCAGATTGCGCGAAAATCATAGATTTACAAAAAACAAATTACAAAAAAAAACGAAGGCGTTGCCCTCGACCCGCCCTACAGTGGCGCAGGGAAGCCACAAGGGGGCAAGCCCCCTTGACCCCCACCATCCCCTTCAGACAAACATTCTTTGATGAAGAAAATCTTGTGTTGGGAAAATTTGTTATTTTATGATTTTTCCAGGAGAAGGCAAGTAATTATGATTTAAGTCAATGTCATGCATCTAACACTTGTGTCACTAACAGGTTTGCAGGATCATAGTCACCTTAAAGAGCAGTATTCCAAGTAGTGCAGTTTGGTAAGTAAGTGGTGGTTCAGTTATGAGAACCCATGATGGGTATGATGCTCGAGATTCCTATGAGCGTGCCCGAGATGCCATGGGAGAAAATGTCCGTAATGGAAATGATGGCATAGAGTCTAATGGAAGGAGATTCCAAGAGACACCATCAGATGTTGCAGCCACCATGAGAAGCTTGATCAAAGCCCAGGAAGAGCAGCATCAGTTGAATGCTACTATGTTGCAGAGTTTGACAAACTTACAGAGAAATATAGACTCTGAGTGAGGTACAGCAAGACCAGAAGGCAGTAAGAGCAGTACTAGGAGAAGGAGAAGAACTTCTAGTGGATCATCTGACTCTGAAGAATCCAACGGAGATTCAAGTTCTTCTTCTCATAAAAGAAAAAGAAAGAGACACCATAGGGATCGCTCTCGGGATGAATTTAAGAAAGCTAAACCTCCTACATTTGATGGTGAGGTAAAGACTGGACAAGAGGATGAAGCTTGGCTTCTTGGGATAAAGAAGTACTTTCAAGTGCATGATTATTCAGGAAACATGAAGGCAAGAGTTGCCATATTCAATCTGAATAGAAGAGCATCCATTTGGTGGGAACACTTCAAGCAAGTAAAGATGATTGGTGAAAGGAGACTTAAGTGGAAACAGTTCAAGAAGTATTTCAAGTAGAAATACCTCTCTGACAGGTATTATGATGACAAGATTAAGGAGTTCCATGAGCTGAGATTGGGACATCGAACCATGGAAGAATATGCAAATAAGTTTTTGGAGTTGTTGAGGTATGTTCGGTACATCAGAGATGAAAAAGTGAAGGTCCAGCGTTTCCTGAGTGGATTACCTCAGTCATACAAAGATAGAATTGAGTTTTATGAACCTAGAACTCTTGAAGAAGCAATAAGGAAGGCTAAGTATTGCTATGAGCAAAGCAAAGGTAAGCCGGATTACCATAAGGCATGGAAGGACAAGAAGAATGAGAAGTTTGACCAAAGAAAGAAAGGTTTCAAGCCTTCTAACTTCAGCAATCAACAGAAGCAGCCATCTCAAGCTACGAGTAAACCAGTTGGAATGACATGAGAAAAGCCTAAGGATCCACAACAGAATAGAGGGCCACTTCAATGTTGGAAATGTGGAGGACCCCACATGCGCAGGAATTGTCCACTCGAGAATGAGAGTGCAAGGCCAGCTTATAACATTCAAGAAGCAGAAACAGTGGGTCAAGTAGCAAGGGTTGTCCCTAAGATTTATGCAGCACTGGAGGACCGCCAAGCAGATCACCAGTCAACTGTGGTTGAAGTAGCAGGTAAGATTGTTGAGCAATCTGTTTCTATTTTGATTGACCCTGGTTCTACGCACAGTTACATCACTCCTAGAGTAGTGGAGATTTGTGATTTTAAGAAAGTAAAGCATAGGAAGTCTTGGTTAGTTCAGCTAGCCACTGGAACTAAGAGAAAGGTTAGTGAAGTGGTAGAGAAATGTCCATTGGTCATGGATGGATTGGTCACTTGTGCAGATCTGAATGTTCTACCGCTTGGTTCCTATGATGTTCTCATTGGAATGGATTGGTTAGAAGCTCATAGGGTGAAGCTTGACTATTATAATAAGACTTTCAAATGCTTGAATGAAGAAGGGAACCTAGTAGTTGTGAAAGGTATTCCAAAGGTGATTTCAGTACGGCAGGTTTCAACAATGTAGTTAAAGAAGTTCTGCATGAAGGGTTGCCAGTTGTATGCAACTCATATTTTGGAGGCATCAGGAGATGAAACTCCGAGGTTGGAGGACTATCAGGTGTTACAGGAATTCAAGGATGTGTTTCCTAATGAGATTCCAAGGCTTCCTCCAAAGAGGGACATTGACTTCACAATTGAACTTGTGCCAGGATCAGCACCAGTGTCCAAGGCACCCTACAGGATGAGTACCCCGGAGATGCTAGAGTTGAAGATGCAACTGCAAGAGTTGTTGGAAAAGAAGTATATCCGACCGAGTGTGTCTCCTTGGGGAGCACCAGTTCTGTTTGTAAAGAAGAAAGATGGTACACTTAGGTTGTGTATTGATTACAGACAATTGAACAAGGTTACTATGAAGAATAAATATCCTTTGCCTAGGATTGCTGGCCTCTTTGATCAAATGAGAGGAGCAAGGGTATTTTCCAAGATTGACTTGAGGTCTGGTTACCATCAGGTGAGAATCAAGGATGAAGAAATTCATAAGACAGCCTTCCGGACAAGGTATGGGCATTATGAGTTTGTAGTGGTACCATTCGGTCTCACAAATGCACCAACTACATTTATGTGCCTTATGAATAGTGTTTTCAGCAGATATTTGGACAAGTTTGTTCTTGTTTTCCTTGATGACATTCTTGTTTATTCTAAGAACGAGAAAGAGCATGAAGAGCATTTGAGATTGACATTGAAATTGCTCAAGGAGCACCAACTGTATGCAAAACTGAGCAAGTGTGACTTCTATAGAGATAGAATTCAGTATTTGGGTCACATTATCTCAGAGGAGGGTATATCTGTGGACCCTGAAAAGATTGAAGCCATTATGAATTGGCCTAGTCCAAGAAATGTGACAGATGTAAGATCTTTTATGGGACTTGCAGGATACTACAGGAGGTTCATTGAGGAATTCTCCAAAGTTGCACATGCCATCACTTCTTTGCAAAAGAAGGGGATGAAGTTCGAATGGACATCGAGGTGTGAAGAAAGTTTCTAGAGGTTGAAGAATCTTCTCACCAGTGCACCCATATTGAAAGGATCAAACCCAGAGAAAGATTTTGTGGTGTGTACCAATGCATGTGGACAAGGGCTTGGAGGAGTCCTTATGCGGGACAACTACATGCTATGTTATGAGTCAAGAAAGTTGAAGGAGCATGAGAAGAACTATGCCACTCATGATCTAGAGCTTGCAGCCATAGTACATGCTCTCAAGATGTGGAGACACTACTTGATGGGTAGAATATTTGAGCTCAGAACAGATCACTGTGGACTGAAGTATTTGTTTGATCAGCCTACTCTGAATGCTAGGCAAGCAAGATGGTTGGAATTTCTATGTGAGTTTGATTTTGAAATCAAGCACATAAAGGGAAAGGAGAATAAGGTAGCTGATGCACTCAGCAGGAAGGTGTAGAAAATGCATGTGTCATCTCTTAGTATTTGCCAATCAGATTTGAGGCAACAGACTATTAGTCATGCTGCTGGAGATGAATTGTATGAGCAGGTAAAAGACAAATTGCAGTAGCAAAGTCTTGAGAAGAGGTATGAGGGATATAAATTGGAAGAAGATGGACTTCTTGCTTATAAAGGTAGAATTTATATTCCATACGTAGCAGATTTGAGGAGAGTTGTTATGGATGAAATCCATCAAGCTCCGTATTCTGGTCACCCAGGATATCAGAAGACAATTGCTACAGCTAGAAAGCAATATTTTTGGCCAGGAATGAAAAAAGATATGGCTGAGTACATTTCAAGGTGTATGAAATGTCAACAGGTAAAGGTTGAACATCAACATCCAGCAGGTTTGTTGCGTCCTTTGCCAGTTCTAGAATGGAAATGAGAAGTTATTTCCATGGATTTTATTACTGGATTGCCGATGACTTGGAGACAGCATGATTCCATCATGGTTGTGGTAGATAGGTTGACTAAGGCAACACATTTTATACCAGTTAAGTCTACGCATAAGACTGATGACATTGCAAAGATCTTCATGAAGGAGATATTCAAATTGCATGGATTGTCGAAGGCAATAGTCTCTGACAGAGATGTCAAGTTCGCTTCCAACTTTTGGAAGGGGTTGTTTGCAGATTTGGGTACAAAGCTAAACTTCAACACTGCATACCATCCTTAGACGGATGAGCAGACAGAGAGAGTTAATCAAGTGCTTGAAGATATGCTTCGCATGTACGTGATGGACAAACCAACCAAGTGGGAAGATTGCTTGCACTTGGTAGAGTTTGCTTATAACAATGGACAGTAGGCATCCTTGGGGATGAGTCCGTATGAAGCTCTATATGGAAGAAGGTGTAGGACACCTGTGACTTGGGATAATCTAGTGAACAGAGTTGTGCTTGGACCTGAATTGCTCAAGGAGATGGAGCAAGAGGTTGTAAAGATCAGGAAAAATCTGAAAGCAGCACAGGACAGACAGAAAAGCTATGCAGATAAGCATAGGGTGAATAGGGAGTTCAGTGTTGGGGATCACGTTTACCTCAGAGTGAGGGCAAGGAAGAGTTCCTTGAAGCTTGGAAGTTGTGCCAAGCTGTCACCAAGATATTGTGGGCCATTTGAAGTGCTTGAAAGAATAGGGCCAGTTGCATATAGACTTGCATTGCCTGCTAGCACTAGAGCTCATAATGTTTTTCATGTTTATTTGCTTAAAAGATATGTACATGATCCTAACCATGTGATAAATTGGGATGTGATTCAGGTGGAACCCGAGGGAGAGTTCTGAATCGAGCCAATGCGCATCCTCGACAGGAAGGTCACAATGCTCCAGAACCGGGCCATAGGGCTGGTAAAGGTGCAATGGGAGCACTACAGACCTGAAGAGGCTACATGGGAGCTAGAGGATGCCATGTGATTGGCACATCCATTTTTGTTCAATTCTGCGAAACACTGAGGTGATACCAGTGTAGCATTTTGTTCAATTTTGTAAAAGCACTGAGGACAGTGCTATTGAAGGGGGAGGGGAATGTAACACCCCGGTTTTGACCCCGTTGCATTAGATGTATATGATGTATATATTGTAGATGATCATGGTGCGGAGCTAAAAGCCAAGGCCCCACCATTGATTGGTTATGCTATGTTTCGGATTTAATTGTCACCGATGGTATATCGGGGCATGCGGCATACATATTGAGTTGTCATCATGTACATATGCATCTTTAATTAAATAACCCAACCAGCTACGTTCGCGGCAACTAAATTGAGAAGGGGCATGATATTCCAACGATAAGGGGGGGGGGAATTGTCAAACCTTAAGCCATGAGAGAAAATCCATGTGTCACCACCTTGTTTTATCCAACCGCCACCATTAAGAACTGCTACTGTTAGTTGGGGTAGTTATGGTTGGGAGAGGAGTGTGGCAGGGCTGTCAATCCTTGCCCACACGCACACTCCACCAGCGGATTGAACCTCGCGTTGGGAAGAAGAATGACTACTACGCATCCTCACCATTATTTATTCATCCACACGCATAGGCGAAGCTGTTCATCCTCACGCAGGGACCATTGTCTGTTCATTATTCTCACGCACGGGCACCTTTCCTGTTTTGGTCTCACGCATCCAGGAGAGAGGAGCCACCTCCACTGTCATTCGCATTTTTCCCACAGCGAGGAATCGGATGTGTTCTCGACCCGCTTTTGGAATTGGATGTAAATATTCTCTCACGCATTGGGTTCTGCATTGTTGCTACTCACACAACAATCTAGAGCAGGGGGGGTTGTTCGGTCACTATCACCCACGATTTTTCCTGTGGAGAGCCATTTTACGCTCAAGGACTGTGTTTAAGTTTTCCTTACTGATTTGTGGCTCGTGCATATGTTTTTCCCTCTGTATTTTGGGGTCTGGTGCAAGTTTCTCTCACGCACAGGCTGGGAGACTGTATTTCTTCCCTAATGTGGTCTGGGTAAGTTTTCCTGGTGACTTTGTTGTCCAGGACGGACTGTTGTTTCCCCAATGTTGTGAATTGTGTTGACTGATACGTTTTGGGACTATGTAATTCGCTTGGGAGTTGCTTTGGCCACGATAGGGCCAAGAACAACTCAAGATTCGTTTTCCCTGTTTAAGTTGTGACAGCTGATTGATTGCATGAGTACAATGGTTGGTCTTCGAACTGTGTTGGGAGCAGGGATGGGGGCTTGGTTTGCTTGATAAACCTGGTGTGTTTGGAAGCCACACAGACAGAGCTAGAGGGCTGGCTTTCTTCTCCACAACCCCTGAATAGCACTGGAAGGGAAGGCAGGGCCTGAGGGACTGTGTAGCAGAGAAGGGACTGATTCCTTGTGTTGGGTGTGGGTGGGTGTTTTAGAAGTCAGGATAGTTCTGGTGTAGGTGTTCCTAGCTCTGTAATGAGCTCACCAGCTTAGCATTTATCCTTTCCCAACTCCTGGATGGCCTGATAAACTTGACCATTTTGGCTTGTCTATCTTGTTGATGGCCTGATAAACCCAACTGTGTTAGCTTGGCTGTGTTTTGTGTATCCTTGGCTATGTGTAAGCCTACTTGTTTCCTTATTCCTTGGAGAATCATGCCCAGCTCGGGGGTGGCAGCGTTGCTGAGAGATTAAGGAACACGCTGGCCTATGGTTGGGTGGAACGTTGCAGCGACATAGTTGGTTGCGGAACGAGTTCTTCATAAGATAAGTAATCTTGTCTATTTTACTTCTGCAATCATGTTTTCTCTTAATGAATGTGATGAACATGTTGAATGCTTGTATGAACGTATGATTGCTTCCGCTGTGTATGATAAATGATCATGTATGCACGTCTAGTTCAAATCATTTTATTTCAGCATTTCAGCAATTTTATGAATGCACATGTTCATGGGGCTGGTAGCCCAGATGGTTAATGCCATGGTAGCGTCCTCTTCGCCGGTCGGAGGGTCGGGGACATTACACATTCTCCACATCTTCTACAAATTTATGAATCCTCATATTAATATGCATGGACGATTCTATCTCCTCTTGATAATTCATCCAATCAACCAACATGGGTAGTGTCCTGTTTTTATCCTCCATTTTTAAGCAACCTTTTGCAACTGTTTTTTGAAATCTTTTTCTTTGATGTGTGATCTAGTTGATAAATAACCAACATGTTTTGAAGAAGCAATAAAATAGAAGGAGTGGGTTAATGCAATGGTCGAGGAATACCAATCCATTATAAAGAATGATGTGTGGGAAGTAGTGCCAAGACTGAAAGACAATTCAGTGGTATTCTCGAAGTGGATATTCAAAACTAAACACTCAACAGATGAAAGTATAGAAAAATACAAGACAGTATTTTATCATGAGGATTCTCTTAGAAAAAGGGAATTGATTATGAGGAGACCTTTGCACCAGTAGCTAGAAACACCTCAATCAGAACTATCCTTGCCTTGGCATCCGACATGAAGTGGAAGCTACATCAAATGGACATGAAGACAACATTTATAAATGGCTTGATTGAATAATAGGTATATATCGAACAACCGCAAGGGTTCGAGACTAATGATAAAAAAACTCATGTATGTAGACTAAAGAAGGCATTGTATGGGCTAAAGCAAACACCCAGAGCATGGTATGGTAGGATCGATGGATTTCTGATGAGTTTAGGATTTACTAAAAGTAAAGCGGACTCCAACCTCTACTATAAGATTGAGGATGATGGGATTATGATTTTATTACTATATGTAGATGATCTATTCTTGACAGGAGAAGATAAGCCTATTATCGAATGTAAGAAGAAGCTTGCTAGAGAGTTTGAAATGAAAGACCTTGGAATGATGCATTATTTTCTAGGTCTTGAAGTATGGCAATATCCATATGAGATTTTCCTAAACCAAGGAAAATATACTATACAAATCTAAAAATATTTGGAATGTTAGATTGTAAAGCTATGACTACTCCGATGACAACAAGTTTGAAGCTATTGAATGACAACAAGTTTGAAGCTATTGAATGACAATACTTCGGAAGCAGTTGATGCCACCTTATATAGACAGATTATTGGTTCACTGATGTACTTAACCATTACCAGACCAAAAATATGTTTTACAGTAAACACCTAAACACATTATATGGTGAATCCTAAACACATTCACCTTATTGGGGCAAAACATGTGATGAGGTATCTAAAGGGAACTGCAGATTATGGGCTAAAATATGCATTTAGTGGCGAGATCAAATTACATGGATATGCAGATTCAGATTAGGGAGGAAGTGCCAAAGATAGAAAAAGCACATCATGATGTTGTTTTAGTCTGGAATCAGGCATGATCTCTTGGTTTAGTAGAAAGCAAACCAGTATTGCACTTAGTACGGCATAGGTTGAATACATTGCAGCATGCTCAGCATGTAGCAAAGTAGTATGGCTTCAAAAGATGTTAGCATGACTTTTCGATGCAGAGATAGATGCTACCGATATCCTCTGTGATAATTAGAGTTGTATTAAGATGATGGAAAATCCCATGTTTCATGATAAGACAAAGCATATAGAAATCATATATCATTTCATTTGGGATATGGTTCATAAGGGAGCTATGAAGCTCATGTATGTTCCTACAGAAGAACAAGTAGTAGATGTATTAACTAAGCCTCTAGATTGTGTAAATTTTGAATACTTTCGAGACAAGCTTGGTATAGTCTGAAAGGACCTCTCTCGAAAGAGGGAGTGACAGTAGATGGATGATGAATGCAGTAGTGAGTAGCTCAGTCTAGAGGAGGGTAAGTCTGGCTAGGCTTCTTTGGCCTGAAAGGGTTATTAAGTCAGACGATGCATGTTGATCCTAGGGGGATTAGTATTTCTATCTAGGCTTGTTTGGCCCAAAAGGGTTAGTAAACTAGACAAGGCTTGTTTTGTCCCCGGGGAGATCCATCTGTCTAACTAGGCTTGTTTGGCTCGAAAGAGTTAGTAAGTTAGACAAATTTCCCGGATTGATCTACCAGAGAACTCACCATGATGCTGCTCCGAGACATTGAAGGGAAATATGTATCCCCAATATTGTTATACTGTTGATTGTTGGTGATTGCTAATGATGGTTCCTGAGATGTTTTGATGTTTGTTGAAGATGATTGTTGTAGTATTGTTATACTGTTGATTGTTGATGATTGCTAATGATGGTTGCTAAGATGTTTTGATGATTGTTGAGACGATTGTTGCAGTAATATTATACTGATGATTGCTGATATGTTTGTTGAGATTATTGTTGTAGTATTGTTATATTGTTGATTGTTGAGATGATTATTGCAATGATTATTGAGAAGTTTGATGAGATGTTTTGTTTCAGTATTGTTTTGATGTCTATTTGTTTCAGTATCAGTGATTGATAGGTTGATTAATTGAGTTAGTACCAGTGGTGTTACACTGATGATTGTTGATGAATGTTGCTTCAGTATTCCTATACTGATGATGGTATCGATGTTCCAACATCTCTATGCTGGTAATGTAGATGATGATATAGCATTAGATGTTGTTTGAGTTTAGCACTAACATGCTATAGAGATGGTTGTTGATTTTGGTAGTATCCATGTACATATGTTGTAGATAATGAAGTTATAGATGATGTCTTAGTATCCACATACTGATACTATAAGAAGATGATCCAATATCTATACTCTGACGAGATAAACGATGATTCAGTATTCACCTATTGATGCTATATAAGATAACTCAAAATATGATAGAAGATGCTCGAGTACGCACGAAAGATGAATATTATAGAAGATGATCCAACCGAGATCGATGATGAAGATGAAAGATGATGTCCCAAAACTTCCTATGACATATAGAGACTCGTCAGTCAGTTGTACAGTTGTAGTAGCAGTTGTTGTTGTGGTTGAATACCTTCCTAGTTAAGAGGGAGTGTTAAAGTATTGTGACTTTGGAAGATATTCCAAGATGTATTGATTGTATTCCTCCTTCGAGAGATAAGTTTTGTCTTATTAATATCATTGAAATAATCAATGTAAACCTCTGGATGTAAGTTGGGTCAATAGTACCTAAGTGTCAATATAATAAATGTTATTTGTGGTCTCCAGTTGGACAAGTGGGCCCAATCAGTTAGAGAAGTCAGCCCTGTTAGGTTAGAGGTCAAATCAACTGAAGAATATAAATAGGGAGGCGCTCCCCTTCATTTGTACTCACTCACTCAAGTTGTTTTACAAGAGAGAGACAGATTAGTGTGCCAGAAAGAAGAGAGAAGCAATTGTCTGGGTTTTACACTGCTCTGGTTGAGTTCTATAATGAGGAAGTTTTGCAGGGTTTTCTCCCTTGTGGTTTCCTGGAGGAAAATCTTTGTGTTCTTGTGTTCTTGTGTTTCTGTGCTTGTTGTCCTTTCAGTGATCTACTAATGACTCTTTGTTTTAAGATATCATTTAAGCAAATTAAGAAAAATCAACACAAAAATCATATCGGAAGCAAAGGGCCCAAAGGGGTTTGATCCATTGGTGAAGAGAAAGGATTTTTTCACTAGAGGGAAAGGTTCAATTTCAATGAGGTCCGGTCCTAAATCCATGGGATCACCTTAAGGTAGTGGTCGAATTCGTGGTTGCACCCATATATATTCTATTAAATGATATCATGACCCATGGACACATAAGTGGATCAAATCCCACCCCCATGCCCTTCAATTGAAATCCCAAGGGGGTTGGATCCATTGATGAAGAGCGAGGAATTTTTCACCAACGAGAAAAGTTCAATTCCAATGTGGGTCGATCCTGAAGTCATGAGTTCACCTTGAGGTAGTGGTCGAACGTGTGATTACACATAGAGAGAATGTATGAAATGATCGTGTGACTTGTTCACACATAAGCAGATCGAATCCCACCCCGTTTCCTTCAATAAATAATCCCAAAGGGGCTGGATCCATTGGTGAAGGGAGAATTTTTTTCACCAGCGGGAAAGGTTCAATTCTTGTGAGGGTCGATCATGAATCCATGGGATCCCATTGAGGTAATGGTTAGACATGTTGTTGCACCTAGAGAGATTGTATTAAATCATATCATGACTTGTGCACACATAAGTGGATCAAATCCCACCCCCTTGTCCTTCAAATTTATGGTGATTCCCGCTAGCTCATTTAGTTAAGGTGTAGGCTTCATCAGTAAGATGACCTGGGTTCAATTCCCCTTAGGTGTGAACTAGTTGGGAGTAGACACCCCAAAATCCATCCAAATTGACGGAATAGATGCCCATGGGTCATGGTTTCTTAGACCAAAGGCCACTCCCACCAAGTGAGGGAGTTTCGAGCAATATATATATATATATATATGAAGTAAGGGAAACACAAGTTACATTCACAAAATTTGCAATCAACCCTTTTATTCCTTGTTGTGTTGACTTGTGTAATGAATAGGTTCCATTTTCCTTTCTTTTTTATAACAAAACATTTAAAAAATAATATTCCATGCAATAATTAAATTAAATGTACATAAAAGGAAATCAATGATTGCATTCATTTAATGCACATTGTTGTTGAGACAATCCTTTTATGAATCAATTATGTTCATTTATTTGACAATCTCCTTGCACTTTTTTGGACATCCCAATTAGTATATTTTGGATATCACCTCATTCATACTTTGGAATTTTCATAATCTTCCTTAACAATGAATACCACATTTGTTTTAAAAATATTTACTGAGATGAAAGGTAATATAGTCGAAATATTAATTACGCAATTTTTTGTAGTAGTATATAGATATTATAGAAAAACATGTTTAGGAATAATAATTTTTAAAATGGTTATCTTTTTTATTGTATGTGTTTTCTATTGCAAGTCTGACAAGTCTCATTAAACATTTCTATGGAAACACTTCATGTAGTTTGTATATAACATGATTCTTGTAGTCATTGGATTGATTTTTGTATTGTAAGTGGATATTATGCCTATACATTCTTTCCGCTATATCCCTCATAGTTTTATAGAATTTATTCTCCCTTTCATTAACTTTCAACACCACTTTAGATGAAATGGGGACCAATTCATCATCATTTAAGTCCTTCATTTGTGTTTATCTTCTTAGCACAAGATTCACTTCCCTCATTGTCTATCCCTACTAACATTCAACAAATGAGAAATAGAGTATTTGAAACATGTTGGTAACTATTTGTAAAAAGTATATTTTTATTGAAAATTCAAAGAAAAACTCCATATTGATTACCTTTTGATTCACCTAATTCATCTCTTTGCAATGTTTCCATCAAGATTTTATGTTCTTTTGCACATACAAATGTATGCATACAATCAATATGTGCCTACATTCTTATGCGGTCTTTGGACATGTTGATTGTTGATTTGGGTCAAATAGAAGGAGAAAAAGATATAATATAAAATGATCAATTCTTAAAATTCCAACTTATTCCATATTGTTCATAGCTCATCAAGTTTTCCCTTGTTGTTTGCAGTAAGTTTAGATTTTATTATAATTTGATTATCTAATTGAATTTATGATATTTATGCATATGCATGTGAATAAATATGCATTGAAGTTTGCAGGATCCTGATTCAAGATCAAGTTCACAAATGCAAGATATTTCACAAGTTAAAAAATGCCACAAGCTCTTATCAAGAGAAAGATACTGCAATCATCTAGTAGGGGAAAATAGAGAGTTGATTTACCTTTCCAATTATAAGCTACCATATTTTAGCCACCTTCTTGGGTCGATGATACTTCCCTATCAACTGTATCTCTTTTATGACACCCTAGTAGTGGTAATTTTTCTAATAAAATAGAATAAAGGATCACTGAAAGAATAACAAGCACGACAACACAAAAGAGAACACAAAGATTTATCCCAGGAAACCCTCGTGGGAAAAAACCTATCAAAACTTCCTTTGTATAGACTTCACCCAAGTACAGTGTAAGAACCAAATAACAAGACTAGACTGCTTCCTATCTCCAGATGGACTGTTTCTTCTCACTCTAGCACAACTGCTTGAGTTCTACGTGTGTCCAATTGAGTGAGGCTCCTCCCTTATTTATACTGATCAATGGAGAAGCCTAATAACCCAACAAGGTCGAATTATCCTTGATGCTAGGGCTGACTTGTCTTGGGAGGATCAAAAACACATTTTAATAATACTTTTGTGGGTACTACTGACCCGACTTACAATAGAGGTTTTACCTCAAGACTTTACATGACCAATTACATCAATGGCATCCCTAATCGAAGGAACAACATCTCCTAAATGGGTAATAACAATAATAGTACAAAATAGAATATCTTCCACATTTACATTTAGTTAACACTCCCTCTTAACAAGGAGGGTATTCTATAACACAACAATACATATGTGTCTAGTAAGTCTATACGTCATAGGAAGTTTTCACAACTATATCATCATCATCATTATCTGTGGAATATCGCCATCACGTAACATAATATCTCAATCATCACATCACGAGCATCGTATCTCAACACATCATCATAAGCATCACATCACATCTTGTCACATCGTCACGAACATCACATCTCATTGCATCATCACAAGCATCACATCTCGTCGCATCATCATGAGCATCACATCTTGTCGCATCATCATCAGCATCACATCTCATCGCATCTTCACGAGCATCACATATCATCACATCATCATGAACATCACATCTCATCGCATCATCACGAGCATCACATCTCATTGCATCATCACAAGCATCACATCTCATCGCATCATCACGAGCATCACATATCGTCGCATCATTACGAGCACCACATATCATCGCATCATCACGAGCATCACATCTCATCGCATCATCACGAGCATCACATCTCATCGTATCACATCACATCACCTACAATAAACACAACATTCACAACTTAAATGCAAAATCACCTGCAACATCAAAAGATGTTGGATTGTCTACAAATGAATGCAGGACCACAACGTCCGTAATGAATGAAAGACCACGACATATGCAAATGA
Organism: Pseudotsuga menziesii; assembly: GCA_001517045.1. Classification (NCBI taxonomy): domain Eukaryota; kingdom Viridiplantae; phylum Streptophyta; class Pinopsida; order Pinales; family Pinaceae; genus Pseudotsuga; species Pseudotsuga menziesii. The sequence goes on along the minus strand of LPNX010463317.1, from coordinate 432,396 downwards.
ATGGAGGACCACAAAGTCCGCAAATGAATGCAAGACCGCAATGTACACAAATAAATGCAGGACCACAACATCTGTAAATGAATGTCAGACCACAACATCTGCAAATGAATGCAGGACCACAATGTCTACAAATGAATGCCAGGACACAACGTCCGCACAGGACCACAACGTCTGCAAATGAATTCCATACCACAACATCTTCTATATGTACTTAATATGCCATCTCATCATCAATAAAAAATATTATCATCACTCCCTCTTTCTAGGGAGGTCCTTTCGTACTACACTAAGCTTGTCTCTAAAATATTCAAACTTCACACGAGACAAAGGCTTAGTTAACACATATGCAACTTGTTCCTCTGTAGGAACATACTGGAGCTTTATGGCCCTTCTCTACACCATATCCCGGATGTAATGATACTTTATCTCTATGTGCTTTGACTTATCATGGAACGTCGGGTTCTCTGTTAACTTGATGCAACTCTGGTTGTCACAATAAATATCAGTTGCATCCATTTCGATATCAAACAATCATGTCGATAATTTTCGAAACCACACTGCTTCCACTACAGGCTGAACATGTAATACCCTAGTTTCAACCCCAATTGCATTAAATTATAAATGATGTAAATAAAGTTAATAAATCATGGTGCGGAGCTCAAGGCAAAGGCCCCACCATGGATTTAATGTTCTGCGTTTCGGCAATTAAAATCGATGTTGATGGTTATCGTGCTAGTTGATGGCACAATATAATTTCTACATCATGTAAATATGCAATTAATAAAATACCCACAACCAACTATTTCAATGCAACATTAAAAAAATGGGGGCATGGTTTCCTAAGGATAAAGGGGGGGAATGTTTAACCTTGATCCAATGGGGAGAAACCTAGTGTCAAAAGGAGAACCCTTCAGCTACTAACCACCTTTCTTGTCTTATTCAACCACCCACTTAATTCTCCAAGGAGTTAGTTGGGCAGTTATTGCCTTGGGGCTTGGGGAGTATAGGAAACAGTCAATTCTGGCAGGGTTGTCAGCCTTGACCAAACGCTTTCCCAAGGGGAGGGTTTTCATCCATTTTACCCTCACATGGAAGAGAGCAACCATATACTACTCAAGCGAAGGCATTTTTCATCATCCACTCATGTGCTCCATTTTCCTCACGCAGTGGAAGCTTGGAGAGCTATTTTCCTCCATGTTTTTGGTCTGATGTGTTCTTCCTTCACAATTGGGGGCTCCTGGGCGTTTTTCTCACCCATCATTCATCCACGACGGGGCTCTCTGAAGCAGCTGTGATCTTCCTATGTTTGGCATTCACGTTTGTCTGTTGTGTGTGTGGTTTCCCTCACGTGGGAAACCATTTTCTTCATTTTCCCAAGCCAAAAATTGTTTTTGGTAATTCCTAGCGAATTGTAGAAGACACCATGAATTTTTGAGTGGTTGTTGAGCCATTTTCTTACCCACGTGGAGCCAATAACGTTCCGTGAAGTCGATTTTGGCCACAGGGCTGTTATCCCCATTCACCGTTGTCAATTTTGGCTCCCATGATGTTTTTGGTTCATACCCATAACTTGCATTTTACTGTGTAGTGCATCCTTGTGTTGGCTTGGCTGAGTAAGTCCAAGAATCCATCTGTTAGTGGGTTGACTGTGTTTGGATGTGGTTATTGGCTTGACTGTGGGTGTTTGGCCTTGCTGTGTGTAAGTTTGTGTCCCCTGGTTCCCTATGGAAATCATGCCCAACTCAGGGGTGGCAGTGATGTTGAGAGAGTATGGAGCACACTGGCCTATGGTTGAGTGGAACGTTGCAGTGACATAGCTAGTTGCAGGGAAGCTTCTTATCAAGACAAGTATTCTTGTATTTAACTCCACAATTGTATTTTCTTCATAAATTATCATGAACATGTTAAATGCTTGAGCAGGATGAACGTTTCTTGTTTTATGAGTATGAACAACATGTATGTGTTGAATGAAATGTATTTGCTTCTGCTGTAGATTGCATTATGCACATGTAAATATTTATGTTCAATGCAATTTTTATTGTTTGTGTTCATGGGGCTCAGATTTCCTGGAGTGCTAGCAACATTAGTCGCGTCCTCTCTCTAGTAGAAGGGTGGCGATGTGACAGAACATGTTGCAATGTATTCAACCTCCGTTGTACTGAGTGCAACACCGATCTGCTTTCTACTAAGCCATGAGATCACACCTGATTCCAAACTAAAACAACATCTTGAAGTGCACTTTCTATATTCAACACTTCCAACCCAATCTGAATCAATGTAGCCACATAATCTAAACTCACTATCAGCTATATATGTGAGGCCATAATCCAATGTACCCTTTGGGTACCTCCTCACATGTTTTGATGCAACTAAGTGAACATGCATGGGTTCTACCATATACTAACTTAATGTGTTCATGACAAAACACATATATGGTCTTGTATTTGTTAAGTACATCAATGAGCCGATAATATGTCTATATAGTGTGACATCTATCCTTTCTAAAGAGTCATCATTTAGGAGCTTCAAGTTTGTCACCATCGGAGTGTTCATTTCCTTACAATCTAACAACCCAAATCTCTTTAGTATCTCGACTGAATATTTTCCTTGGTTTAGGAAAATTTAATCTGGAAACTACCATACTTCAAGTCCTAGAAAATAATGCATCATGCCAAGATCTTTCATTTCAAATTATGTCGCAATATTCTTCTTACATTCACTGATGAGTTTCTCCTTTCCTGTTAAAAATATATCATCTACATAGAGTAGTAATATCATGATTCCTTCATATTCAACTTTATAGTAAAAGTTGGAATCTTCTTTGCTTTTGGTAAATCCTAGGCTCATCAGGAATTCATCAATTCTTTAGTACCATGCTCTGGGTGCTTTATTTAATCCATATAATGATTTCTTTAGTCAACACACATGTGTTTTCTTATAATGTGTCTCAAAACCTGGAGGTTGTTCAATATATGCTTCTTCTTCTTTGACACCATTTAGAAAGGTCATCTTTATATCCATTTGATATAATTTCCATTTATCTTGGAGGCCAAAGCAAGAATGGTTCTGATTGAGCTATATCTAGCTACTGGTGCAAAGGTTTCTTCATAATCAATCTCTTCTTTCTGAGAGAATCCTTGTGCGACAAATCTTGCTTTGAACTTTTCAATACTACCATCAGCTGAATGCTTTGTCTTAAAAATCCATTTGGAAGAGACCACTGACTTATCCTTTGGTCTTGGCACCACTTCCCAAACATCATACTTTAAGATAGATTAGTATTCTTCAATCATGGAATCCATCCATTCCTTCTTCTTTGAGGCTTCTTCAAAACACGTAGATTCTTCATCAACAAGATTACACATTAATGCTACGTAGTTGGAATGGAGTCTTACTCTCTTGCTTCCTTCTGGTGCACCATATCTTTCTACTTCATGAATTATATCACGAGCCCAAACTAGTCTTTTTCTTGTTGAGATCGTTTCATGAGGTGTCTCTATAGTTTCTTGTGGTTAAACCATGTCTTGAACTTTTGGTATAGGATCTTCTTCATCTCTAGCTGGTGGTTTATTGATCTCTACTACTCTAGTAGTTTCTTGTTCTTCTTCATCCACATGGGTCTTTTTGTATTTTCTAAATGCTAGATCTTCATCAAATAAGACATCTCTATTGACCTCAATTTTACGAAAACCTGGAATATAGATTGTGTATGCTTTAGACTGATCACTCTACCCAACAAATATCCCCTTCTTTCTTAAGGGGTCCAACTTTGATCTTTTCTCTTTGGGAACACATAGGTACACAAGACAACCAAATATCTTCAGGTGACTGACTTCAGGATTTTCACCAACAAACATTTCTTCTAGAGTTTTGTTTCCAAGCGCACTGTGAGATAATTTTTTTGGACATTGATTGCGGTCTTTGTTGCTTCAACCCATAAATACATGGGTAGATCTTGATCATGAATCATGGCTTTGACTGCTTCCATGATAGATATGTTCTTCCTTTATGCTACTCCATTTTGTTGAGGATTATAGGGTGTAGTAAGCTCCCTCTTAATACCATCTTCTTTGCAGAAGTCCTTGAATTCAGTTGAAGTGAATTCTCCTCCATTATCTGATCTTAATATCTTAATATTCTTTTCAGAGAGATTATATACAAGAGCTTTGAACTCTTTGAACTTTTCAAATACTTCATCTTTCTATTTCAAGAAATATATCCAAGTATTACATGAGTAGTCATCAATAAAAGAAAAAAAATAGACATACTCGCTTAAAGAAGTAGTTGACATTAGTCTGCACACATCTGAGTGGACAATCTCTAGGATCTCTTTTGATATACTATCACTGCTTGGAAATTCACCCTTTGCATACCCCTTCATTGTTGATTTGGATTTTTGTTACTACCTTGCTCACAATTGGTAATTCTTTGTAGTTTATATGAGCAAGTTTTCCGTGCAATAGTTCACATGGACTGATAGTGCAAGCTGTGAAAGCTGAGTCTGTATTCCCTTTTAGTTTGTAGATCCCTCCTTCTTCAATACCTATTACAACTGCATCATCTATAGCTTTTCCTTTTGAACACATAAGAATTTCACCATCTACAAAGGAAACTTTGAAGCCTTTCTTGTCTAGAGCTGATATAGAAAGAAGATTCTTCTTTAGACCTGGAACATATAAGAATTCTTTCATTTTCATGAACTTATCAGATTTCAGCTTGTAGGAAGCTTCTCTCATTCCTTTGATAGGACAGTGATAGTCATCTCCAAGATAAACTTTGTGTTTATAATATTTCTCAGTGAGGAATGAGAGAGAATATTTGTGGCATGTCATATGTTTGGAAGCACCATTGTCTATGATCCAAGCATCACTTCCATGAGAGATAAATCATGTGAGGGATGATACTAGCATTTGAATCATCTGATAAATCCTTTCTTCAATTGCATGGGTATGGAACTTTTTGTTCTTCTTCTTGAACTTGTTCTTGTTAAGTGGACAATGTCTGGAGATATGTCCTAACTTATGACATGTATAGCATTCATAGGATGAGTCATCCTTCTTAAACTTCTTACCTCTTTTGAGTTCTAATGATCTACTTGTGGGAGATCCTCGATCCTTCCTTTTATTCCTTCCATTCTTTGTATGCACAACTAGAGCTTGATCTTTATCTTGATTTAACATCTCTTCTCTATTTTCTAGCCTTCCTTATTCTTGTACATATTCCTCCCATGGATTGCTGAATTTAGTTAGCTTTCTTCCAACACATATTCCTCTGATAAAGGAATCCCATTCTCTTAGAAGACCACTAAGAGTGGTCATCACAACTTCAGCTTCTTCTACCATGTCACCGATGGGTTCTAATTTTTATTTAATCTGAGATACTATGGAAAAGTATCACTGCATGGTTTCTTCCTTTTGCATCTTCACACACTTGAGTTGGTTTCTCAAGGTCATTCTCCTATTGATGTTTTCCCCTTCAGACATATTGGTTAGTGCATCAAACACTTACTTTGGAGTATTATTTGGGGAAACTTGTGAGATAAAGTGATCCTTAATATAATTAGCTATGATCCTCTTGACTTTGATCATATACTTCTTTTTCTTGGATTTCTCCTCTTCTCCCTTTGGTTCCTTCACCTCTTCTTTGATGTATCCATCTAGGTCATGCTCTTTAAGGATGAGCATAATTCTATACTTGCATGCTCTAAAATTCTCTACTCCCTCAAGATTTTAATCTAACTTGGTATCATTTGTCATCTTTAAAGAATGAAAACCTCAAATGGAAGGATAGGAGATAGTACTTACTTGTTTGAAGAATTTTTCTGGAACCAGCTTCAGGATGACATAGGGTTTGACTAGGAAACCCTAATTTTTCAACTGAGATCACTGGTGGATCTGAGAGGAGGAAAATATCTGCCTCCCTAAGGAGATCTAGACTATATCTTGCTTTTCTAGAATTTGAGGATGGAACCTTGAAAAATATGATGCCCTAGTTTCTCCCGACAGTAGTGATAACTCAAAAAGTGAAAATCCTCAGAATGAAAAACTGCTTCGACAGAAAGACGCGCCCTCCTAGGGTGAGTTGAATGTTCCTTATTTTCCAACTGATCTGTGGAGGGAGTTCTTTGGAATAATGAACCCTAGCTTGCTGAATCGCCAGAGTTGCTGCACAATGTCTTCTTTCCATTAGATTTTGATCATTCAAGATAGCATTATGATCTTAGGATCTTTAACTAAGAGAATAACATGCACAATAATAAAACAAAAGAGACACAAAGAATTTTCCTCGGGGAAACCATAAAGGAGAAAACCTCGCAACTTCCTTAGAGATAGAATCAGCACCAAAAGTAAAACCCGAAAACATAAAGAGGATCTCTCGACAGCATTAGTCTCTCTCTCTCTGATCCTAGCAACTTCTCTCTCTCACTCATGCTCCCCAATGAGTGAGTGTGTGTGTGATAAATAGAGAGGCTCGCTCGCTATTTATATTCTTTCATTCACTTGAAACCCACTCTAACATGTCGGCCTTACTTAACAATTACTTACTAGAGTCGACATCTCTAGGAGTGTCTAATAAGCCTAGTGCCCCACAACTTGTGGGGACTTTGCCTCCTTCGACCAACAAGGAGGGTTATCCTTAACAAAACGGTGGGGAATATTTCCCTGACTTACAATAACTCGCTTAGGGTCAACTTCTCTAGGATAGTCTAGTAACCCTAGGGCCCCACAACTGCGGGGACTTTAACCCTTGACCAATAGGAGGGTTACCCACAATGACTTGACATGAATTGTTTACATTATAGAACCTCCCGATAGGAACATCGGGGCATGCCATGACTCAAATACATTACAGACACATCCCGGAATAAACATCGGGGTACAATACATAAGATATACGAATGAATACACTTCAAAGTTACAAATAAATCAACACTCCCTCTTAACTAGGAAGGTATTCTCTCGACACAATTTATCAGCACAAGTCTTCTTCTCTGTATCATCTGGATCATCATTGATTTCTTGTCATCTTCATCTAGATCTGGATCATCACTCGATCTGGATCATCATCACTGAATCTAGATCATCACTCGATCTGGATCATCATCACTGGATTTGGATCATCACTCGAACTGGATCATCATCACTGGATCTAGATCATCACTCGATCTATATCATCATCACTAGATCTAGATCATCACTTGATCTGGATCATCATCACTGGATCTAGATCATCACTTGATCTGGATCATCATCACTGGATTTGGATCATCACTCGATCTGGATCATCATCACGGGTGCTATCTCATGATTCTTCTCATCACAAGAAGTTATACAGAGACAACCCTTTTTCATGCCTATTGTAGGCCTAGCCTCCATGGAGGTCTTCTTCAACGCTTATATCTGACACCAAGTTAGAATGGCCTGCCCAGCACTTACATCTGACCATGAGAGGAACACATCCAACACCATGTCAGAAAGGCATGCCTAGCACTCACATCTGATCATGTAGGAACCAATCCTATAATCACATCAGAAAGGCCCAGCTCTCACATTCACCAGCATGATAGGACACAACTACTATCATCTGTGAAAAGGCTCAGCACTTACAAGCACCAGCATGATAGGACACAACTACTATCATCTGTGGAAAGGCACGGCACTCACATCCACCAGCATGATAGGACACACCTACTATCATCTGTGGAAAGGCTCAACACTTACAATCACTAGCATGGTAGGACACACCTACTACCATCTGTTAAAAGGAACAACACTTACAATCACCAGCATGGTAGGACACAGCTACTACCATATGTGAAAAGGAACGGCACTTACAATCGCCAGCATGGTAGGACACACCTACTACCATCTGTGAAAAGGCACAACACTTACATCTGACCATGGAAGGAACTTAATCCTCTAACCATGTCAAAAGGGCACTCAGTCCCAGACTGCGGGTTCCTGGTAACTGACCAGGTGTCTCCATTCTCCCATAGAATGGAAACAACCCTTATATCTGATCAAGTGGGAACACATCCCTCAATCACATTAGAATGGCCATGCACTCATATCTGATCATGTGAGAACACATCCCACAGTCATATCAGAACGACCCTCAGTCCCAGACTGAGCTTTCTTGGTAACTAACCAGGTACCTCCATTCAAAGAATGGCAACAACCCTTATATCTGATCAAGTGGTAACACATCCCTTAATCACATCAAAATGGCCATGCTCTCACATCTGATCATGTAAGACTACATCTTACAGTCGTATCAGAAAGGCCCTCAGTCCTAGACTGAGTATTCCTGGTAACTGACCAGGCACCTCCATTCAAAGAATGGCAATAGCCCTTATATTTGATCATGTAGGAACCAATCCTACACTCATATCAGAATGGCTCAGCACTCATATCTAACATGGAAGGAACCAATCCTCTCACCATGACAGAATGGCTCAGCCCTTACATCTGACCATGGAAGGAACCAATCCTCTCACCATGTTAGAATGGCTCACGGACTCATCACTTCCCCTTGGAAGGAACCTCGATCTGGAGAACACCAAGCTTCTCCATGAAGTACTCAAACTTCACTCTGGCTAATGGCTTTGTCAACATATCAGCTATCTATTCGTCCGCCGCAACATACTAGAGCTTCACTACTCCCCTCTGCACCATATCCCTGATATAGTGATACTTGATCTCGATATGATTTGACTAGTCATGGAACATCGAGTTCTTCTACAACTTCACACAACTCTGGTTGTCGCAATGTATACAAGCAGCATCAACTAGAGATCAAATAAATCAGACAGTATCTTCCTCGGCCATACTGCCTCACAACTACCTGAACAAACTGCGACATACTCTGCTTCAACTGTACTCAGTGCCACACAGGACTGCTTCCTGCTAAACCAAGAGATCACACTTGATCCCATACTAAAGCAACACTCTGAAGTGTTCTTCCTATTGATGGCACTGCCTGCCCAATCTGAATCAACATAACCCTCTAGGTTAATCTTTTGATTCGCCTTATACTTGAGCCGATAATCAACTATACCCTTTAGGTACCTCAGAATATGCTTTGTAGCAATCAAGTGAACATGTCTGGGATCTATCAAGAACTGGCTCAAGGTGTTCATAGCAAAGCAAATATCTGGTCTCATGTTTGTCAGGTACATCAAGGACCCAATCATCTGACGATACATCGTGGCATCAACCGTCTCTGATGAAGCATCACTCAATAGATTCATGTTTGATGCCATAGGTGTGGTCATGGCCTTGCATTCCATCATCCTGAACCTCTTCAGGATCTCTACTACATACTTCCCTTATCCACAGAAGATTCCATCCGCATTCTGCCACACCCCCATGCCTAGAAAATAGAGCATCGACACATAACAGGAGCATCACTAGTCTTCCGCCTTCAACCTTGAAGCAAAGGTTGGAATCTGCTCTACTCTTAGTAAAGCCTAGAGTCACCCTATCATACCATGTCAAACCTCTCGATATTCTGTAGTTACTCCCTCTGAAGCAGAGCATCATACTCCCTCTATCTTCCGTACTCTATGCACTGAAACATTCTGTACCAGAGTGACAAGTAGCTTCCTATGCTACTAATATTCTATGTATCCATCTAGTGCATAGACTTTGATCTTCAACCTTGTAGCAAAGGTTAAGATCTTCATCAAGCTCATCATGTATGTGTTTCAACTCCCACTGGTTGCAAATGTATCTTCCTAGTCTATGCCTTCTTTTCATGAGAAGCCTCGTGCTACGAATCTTGCCTTGTATCCCACGATGTTTCCATCCACTGCATGATGGAACTACAAACTTTCCTTCATGTATCGATACTCCATCCTATACATCATTCTTCTTGAATTGGTCTTCCTTTTCTTCTTGGTTACTTCTTCATAGCTGGAAGGTTCTGCATCAATGATGTCATTGTATTCTTCATCTTGAACTGTCGTCACTTGTTCTTTGGAACAAGTCTCATCCTTCTTTGCATGTAGGCGATTTTACGCAATCTTTCCTACAATTCAAATGCATTAGTTGTATGGTTAGAAACATTTGATAAGACATATTCATAATGGAAAATTCTCGTGCATAAATATATGATCATGCAAATATTTTAGCCAATACAACATTCATCCATATCTCACGAAAACTTTTCTAGATGCCTTCCATCTCCACCAGGACAACATTGAGATTGTGCACTAATCCAATATGTCAGCAAAGAGGTTTCATTCTAGATAAGTAGCAATGGAAAGTTGTATAGCACCATGAGCTACTTACCCATCACATGCGTATTAGTAGTATATTGTCATTAATGCAAACACTCTATCATGCATAATACATCAAATGAATATAAACAAATGCATAACAAAACAATATCATGAAATGACAATTGAATACTTATCTTTATTTGTTTCGTGGGTGGACTCCTTCTTGAGCTTTCAGCTTCATCATCTTCTTCATTCATAATAGCATTGTTTCTTATCCAAATGTTGAGATGGACAAGAGGTTCTTCAAGAGTTGAGTTCTACATATTCCTAATTGCTTGAGGGATCTTCTTTGGATGGTGAGAGCTTGATCTTCAATTGCTCTTCAATTGCTCCCATCTTCTCTTCTCTTCTTATGAGTCGAGCTTCTTCTTCTTCCCAGAGTCTGCTGAAAGTAATCACTTCCTTCTGGCACACATTCCTCGAATGAATGAATCCCATGATCCTGGGAGACCATTCAAGGTGACTATTATCACTTATGCATTCTTCACTTCTTCTTTTACCACTTCAATTTGTTCTTTGATTTGAGAGACCCTTATAAAGTATGACTGTATGGTCTCTACATTTTGGATCTTCACATTATTCAACTGGTTTCTCAAAGTATTATTCTGATTTATGTTCTTCCCTTCAAATAGCTTGGTCAAGGAATCAAACATCTTTGGTGTCTTTAGGGAAGACACTTGTGGTATAAGGTGATCCATGATTGAATCAGCAATGATCTTCTTGGCCTTGACCAAGTTCTTCTGGTGTAAGGCTTTTAGCCTCATCTCCCTCTAGAACTGGAACCTCTCTATTCATGTAGGTGTCCAATGCATTTTCTTCATAGAGATTAAATACTTCCATGCTTGGAAATTTTCAACTTCACCAAGCTTATCATCAAGCTGATGTGATAGATCACTTTGAAATGAGAACCTCAAATGCAAATAGCAAAAGATTAGATCTTATCGATTTGAGGTGTCTGTCCTGGTTCCGGAGCTGGCTGATCTAGGGTTTGTTAGAGAAACCCTAATTTTCAAAACTTGGAATATTTAAGATTTGATTGGATATAAATATAGATCTCTTCAAGTTGATCTATCCAATGTACTTATTTTCTGAAAACAGTGGAGGGAAGCTCCCAGAACAGGAAGCCCTAGTTTTCCAATTTCTTCTACATAAATTCCTATTACTGTTTCTGCGGTATCTCCGAAATTGCTACTCCTGTATGTCTAAAACTTTGCATTGAGGTATCCTCACATGTCCCTCTTCCAAAACCATAGGCTTCATCAGAATTGGTTTCACCAATTGGGACTTATGGTCACTTTCCCAAGGTGACCTGTTACAGGACTGTTCAGCACAAACAAGTTGTATAGACTTCCACGTGTCACTGTTTCATCTTCTGGGTCTAAAACTTGGACCACATAAAGGAAATGCCATGCCCTTTCTAGAACATCTTTAGAAATTTCATTTGGACTTGTGTAGCCCAAGATATAGTAATTCTCCCCAGGTGTCCTGTTTAGGGATGAATCCTGGAATAGGCTGGAACCCTAACTTGGAGGGATCATATCTCCCAGAATATAGTGAATCTGAGGCTGAATTTTGGACATAGTGTAAATCAGGATTTTATCTTCAGCCTGTGAAAGTTGCAGCTCTTGACCCTTCTCCAATCCCGATATATAGCGAATGTACCAAAACTTATAAGTTTTAGTATTTAGGGTTTTTCCAGCTCGGGGTCAAACTAGGGTTTGACTTTCCTAAAGTTTTACCCAACCAAAAATATTGAACCAGGTCTTTAAACTTTGATTTTGATGAGGAGAGTAATCCTATGCTGAGCTCACTCAAAAATTCCTCTTCTGTAAGAAGCCCTCATTTCCCGTACCAAAAACTGAAAATGTCCAGAATCGAATTCCGCTTCGACAGAAAGATGCGCCCTTCAATGGAGAGTCAGCCTATCATACTTTTGCTGATGTATTGTGGAGAGAGACCCAAAAAGTAAGAAGCCCTAGCTTCTGTAGTTGCACAATGTCTTCTTCTCAGGTTAGCGCTGATACCATGTTAGATTTTTATCATTCAAGCTAGCATTATGATCTTAGGATCTTTAACTAAGAGAATAACATGCATAGCAATAAAACACAAGAGACGAGAGACACAAAGAATTTTCCTTGGGGAAACCATAAAGGAGAAAACCCCACAACTTCCTTAGAGATAGAATCAGCACCAAAAGTAAAACCTGAAAACATAAAGATGATCTCCCGACAGTAGTACTCTCTCTCTCTAATCCCAGGAACTTCTCTCTCTCACTCATGCGACCCAATGAGTGAGTGTGTGTGTGATAAATAGAGAGGCTCACTCTCTATTTATATTCTTTCGTTCACTTGAAACCCACTCCAACATGTTTGCCTCACTTAACAATTACTTACTAGAGCCGACATCTCTAGGACTGTCTAATAACCCTAGTGCCGCACAACTTGTGGGGACTTTGCCTCCTCCGACCAACAAGGAGGGTTATCCTTAACACAACAGTGGGGACTATTGCCCTAAATTACAATGACTTACCTAGGGTCAACTTCTCTAGGATAGTCTAATAACCCTAGGGCCCCACAACTGCAGGGACTTTAACCCTTGACCAATAGGAGGGTTACCCACAATGACTTGACATGACTTGTTTACATTATAGAACCTCCCGATAGGAACATCGGGGCATGAAATAACTCAAATACATTACAGACACATCCCAAAATAAACATCGGGGTACAATACATAAGATATATGGATGAATACATTCCGAAGTTACAAATACATCAACACTTTCAGGTTGGCTATGATGCCATGTTAAGTTTTCTAATCAAATAGAACAAAGGATCACTGGAAGAACAATAAGCACATAAACACAAAAGAGAACACAAATATTTATCTTGGGAAACCCTCGTGGGTAAAAACCCAGAAAAACTTCCTCTGTATAGACTTCACCCAAGTACAGTGTAAGAACCAAAGAACAAGACTAGACTCCCTCCTCTCCTCCAGATGGACTGTTTCTTCTCACTCTAGCGAAACTGCTTGATTTTTGTGTGTGTCCAAATGAGTGAGGTGCCTCCCTTATTTATACTGATCGATGGAGAATCCTAATAACCCAACAGGGCTAACTTCTCCTTGCTGCCAGGGCCGACTTGTCTTGGGAGACTCAAAAACACATTTTAATAATACTTTTGTGGGTACTACTGACCCGACTTAGAAGAGAGGTTTTACCACAAGACTTTACATGACCAATTACATCAATGACATCCCTAATCGGAGATACAACATCTCCGAAAAGGGTAATAACAATAATAGTACAAAATATAATATCTTCCATAGTTACATTTCTTTAACAAGTAGTATGGGATTTTTCAAAATGAAAAGGGTTGTAGGAGAACCCTCGATGTGTCACACTCTCCCATTATATTAATGATTGGATTGATCTAATGTTGATGGTATAATAAATCCCAGTATGGTTAAATATCCAATAGGGGTTATATAAAATACATGTAGGAACACTTCCATATGATCTCTTTTTTAAAAGATCGAAGATAAAGAAACAATGTTTCATCCTAAATTGACCAACATGTCTCCTTTTATTGAATCAACTAAGAGTTCTAATGATCCAAAGTACGATATCAATATTGTTTAATGCTTGGTTGAGCTTTGATATTTAATATTTAAATGCATAATAACTAAGTACTTGAAATCAAATGAACATGCATACACATAGTCAACTACACATAACACAACATGCACCTTGGGGAAAACCCTAAAAACAATGAGGGAGAAAAACCCCAACAAATATCGAAAATATACTAATGATAGATAGTAGAGAATGTATTTCACAATATCTTATTTCTTTTGGCACCCCAGGTGCAAGATAATAGAGAATTAGCACCCTAGGTGTTATCACAGAGCAAGGGAGAATAGAGATGGAAGGAGGTTCTCAACATTATTCCCAACATACAAGTCAAATTGCAATATTTGCACTAGTAAACTCTGTCCTCTCAACGATGAAAAGCAAATATTGCACACCAAGTCACAATTTTTGCACTGGTATGCAAACCGACACACTGATTCACCTTTTTTTCCTTGGATACATCAAACTTGAATCACTTAATTGAATTCTACATATCCAACTCGCAATATAACATATGCTTGTCCAAACACATCATACACTGACTTCAGAATGAACTCATACTTCAATTGGATGATAGATCACCTAGTTAGGATTCTAACTTAAGTGTCATCACGCAAATACTCAAGTTTCGTCATGCAAACACTTAGTTAACTTAAGTTTCGTCTTTTAGTTTATCTTAAGTTTCGCAAATTAAGGGTCATATTTTAGTTTAATTAAAGTGTCATCATGCAAAACACCTTTAACTAGTTTATTATAACTTAGTTAACTCCTTTAACTGAACTCCTTCTTGATTGAATCACAGGAGTGATCAAACTGAGTTCTCTTTACTTTAACTGAATCTTACACTGTTTACATCACTAGAGTTCAATAATTTGAGTTCTTCTTTATTAACTGAAGCCAACAACGTGTGCAGTTTTGAATTCTCTTTTAACTAGAGTCAATAATATGTGCAATTCAAATTCTCTATTTCTCTATGCATGCTATCTCTTATCTCTCTATCTTATCTACATGATCCATATGTGCCCACTTTGATCTATCACATTAATTATCTATCATAACAATTATACTTAGGAGATTTGTCCATTGCTGTGGTCATATCATTCTACTATTCATGCCAAGTGACCTTATGCTAAAGTAATTCACTCTAAAGGAGACTTAATAGATAGATCATGGTTAGTAGGATGTCACACATCAACATGATTCAACTAACAAAGCATTTCCTCTACATATGAGGCCCACCTCAACACATGAGGATCCAACTTGACACACAAGTCCTTAGCCTTGTCCAACAAGACTGTACAACATCATCACTTTGACATATCAAATTATTCACCTCAACACATGAGGATTAACCTTTCACACATAAGGCTTAGTCATTCTTGATTCCAACCCAAGAATTTTACTCCAAGTTCATGAGTCCAACTCAAGATCCCTATTACCTCAACAGATCAGGACCAATCCTAGTGCACAAGATTGGCTTGGAGAATGACTCGTAATGTTGTAACTTTAACAAATACCACCCAAAACATCTCTCCTAGGAGATCTAAACAATTCTATGAGATGAGAGAAAAAAATGTTCAAGAACACACCAAGGTGATCAATTCAACTGTTGGAGGGTAGCGATGACTTCTCTCTCCCTATTCATCTATGAAGTAAATACCAAACTTGTTACAACTATGCTTTGTATGGAATTTGGCCGTGTTCTCTGCTTATGATTGATGTTAGGGCCAAATTCTTCTTTTGTGGTAATAATTATATGATTTCCAAGTCTAAAATCCTAATGTACAAATATTGGGTTGTTTATCATTTCACATGTATTCATTCCCCCCAAACAGTCAATAGCACTTATGCCATTTTTTGGTCCTCTTTATCGTTGGCCTAATTATTTGAATATTGTTTAATACAAACATAGCATTTCCATGTATAGTATGTGCAAGAACTATTATGCTTCCAGAAACTTTAAAAGGATGAACATGTTATAGGTTGATTGTAATCCATGCACTCATGGTAACATTGCAAGGTTCATAAATAGTTGTAGGTGCTCATTATTCAATGAAATTTTTTCATTTGAGGGACAATCCAATGAATTATGAGAAGGAGTTCTTTATGAAAAGGAAAGCATTTTGATTTGTTGATGTGCATGCAATACATAGTTTGTCTCCAAGTGATGAGTTATTAATAAACTATAACTCTCATAGACCACCAACCACCCGCCAAATATGCCTTGCATTGACACTACCTTTAGACTTCCCCTTAGTGCATAAGAAAAAGACCATTGAGTAAATTTTTTCTTCAGTGGAATTAATGTAAATATATTTCTTAATTTGACATTTTGTTTTATAAGGTGGTTGGTTGAACACGTACTATTTTGAAAAATATCCATGCTCCTAATAATTGTTTGGTATAATATTTAAACATACTAAATGCATTGTGTTTACAAATACCACTAATGTAGTATTAAATATTTTTGTAAACAAAATTTTGACAATGGGCAACCTATCCAACATCTTTCGGTGCACTTCATTATGATGTCAACCCAATTGAAGGATACTAAATGAGCATGACTTGGAGAGGAATCATACCAAGCATGGTTGAATCAACCACCTATTCAATTCCCACTACATCTTAAATCACCAAATTAGAATGTCTATAATAACAATGGTTCTTCACATGTTGGCAATGAAGGCAATGAAATAGAGGTTGGTATGGATGATGTCTTACATGATACAAGTGTCACAGAGGGAATGTTGTTACATGAATTCCAACAAGATGAACTAGAGGACGATGATCATATCATGTATGCCTTCTTCCAAATATTGAAAAATATACTTCCACGACCAACATAGTATACAATAGAACCAGAACTATATACAAAGAACGAGAACTCTAAACATAAAACTCATATTTTTGTGTAAAAAATACCAAAAAACAACCCCAAGTTGAAAACTGTAGCACCACTTTTTTTTTGAGGTTCAAATTACAACTTTTAAGTAACTTCAGGTAGTGACATAGCAACACCATTTTTTGGGGGGGGAGGAGGAAAAATTAAAACCTTTTTGGTAACCCCAAGTGGTGTAGCATGGTGTCGTTTCTGCTGTAATCAAGCCCCAAAATTACAACATGTTTGAGGTATTCACCTTAATAATTGGTGTTGTTGCAACGAAAAGACCAAAATCAACCTACGCCTGAAAAAAAGGTGCTACGAGTGGCACCTCTTTTCTTTGTCAGGTTATGCTTTCCTAAAAAAGAAGTCATTTAGAAAAAAATTAAGCAAATACAATATTAATCAAACTTTCAAAATATAAAAAACAAAAAAACCATGTATATTATGAAAAAAATTGAAGAAAAAACAAAACCCACAAAAAAAAATGTTCAAAAAAACTAAAAAAAAATTGAAAAACAAAAAATAAACACATGAAAACTTGAAAAACTATTAAAAAACTATTAATAACTAAAATAAATAAATTTAAACATGTTTAAAATTCTAGCATAAATTTGAAAAAAAAACAAAGAAAACCAAAATAATTTGGCAAAATTTGAAAAAAATAATTAAAAAATTAAAAATTGAAAAATAAAAAAACTAAAAAAATTTGAAAAATAATTAAAAAACAAAACAAAACATTATTATATATATTTTTATACCAAAAAGATGGGTAAGGGATGATGGAGGAAAGCATGGTTCTCAGAATCGTGCCACTCCTTCACCATCCCCCTCCGCCCAGGCTTCAAATTTGAAGCCTTCAGGGCCCGTCAAGCACCATTTTACCCGTCATAGAAGACTGAAATTATTTTTAACATGCAAAACAAATTTAATTCGTTAATAGGCCCGTCAATAATGGAACTGTCAATGGTTTATTAAAATTTTGCTTGAAGGGCAACACCAAAATATGCCAGTTTAATAGTTTTTTAGTGGGGCTTGTCACTCTAGTTTTTAGTGGGACCCGTCACCCGAAATACATGGTGATTCATGATTCCGTGAATCGTGATCACTGCAGTCTGCAACCTATGGCATGTGACATGTCTTTCCAAGCTTAGAAGTTGGCTCTTGGAGATGGGCCTTGGCTGCTTAAAACTTAATTGTTACGGATAACTATAATTAGAATTTACCATTCCCAATGGGATGGAAACCTCCCTCGAGTGATGAGTCCACTCACAGCTTCCACCGTTTTGATTTTAAATGTATCGATTATGTATCGATGCCTTCCATTGTTGTGACATCAATGTAGTGGGTACAATTTCGACGGAATTGGATCATGGATATTGGATGGGATAATGGATTGCATCGGGTTTTCATTTGGCTTTTATTTGATCATGATTCACAGGTTTATTATTTTGTGACATTTCTCCCTGGAATTGTTGGACTAGAGGAGTTGCAGTCTGGTCCATGGAGGGAAATTGGGGTTCAATCTTGCATTTACGACCTGGAGTTCTCGGTTTCCAATGGATGGGGATTCGGTTTCCTGTGGATGGGAATTGCAGTCTACGTTTCCAGTGTCCTTTGCGTTGAGAGTTCCTATTTGGTGGGGTTTCTTGTTTGAATTGTTGAACTCGAGAGGTTGTGTTGTTCTGGATGGTCAAGGGAGATTGGAGTCTGTTGTTGGAAAGTTTCATTTTGGACCTGGGGTTTCGAGTTGCTGGTGCAAGGGAGTTCCAGGTTTGTGTTTTGACCCGACTGCTCGAGGATCAAGGAGTCAGCCCACCCACTGCCCAACCATTTCAATTTGCAGTTGGCAGCTCTAAATGGCCCAGAATAAACCAATTTGCAGGGACTCTAGGAGCCTGGGATTACTTGGAATCGAAATAAGTGAAGCAAGAACTGGTGAATGTGATTCGGCTAAGCAGAAAAATGAAGTTACAAGTATGCACACTATTTTATCCATCTTATTCTGGATTTCAAATTTGTTTTTTAGGGATTCCCACGACTTCATTTAAAGTTTAGAGATGGATTGCTTAATATGAACTTAGCGGCCGGCAGATAGTTGTCTTGGGCTCTACACCGCGGTTTCTCTGTGGAGAGTTACAGACTCTGTGTAATCTCAAGCAATGGAGTTTTTCCAAGCGTCTTTTTAAATCTATTTTACCAGGTGTGCCTTGCAATTTCGTCCCACGCTCCTAACCCTTTAAACTTAAGTACGAATGGGACTGTTCAGGATAGATGCCCACTCCAACAACTGGAATTTTTGATTGGCAAAGAAGCTATGCCATTGCCGTCTGTGGGAATAGTTAGGGTCATCAATGTTTGATACAGGAACCTTTCTTCGTCATGACAATAATGCTTTTGTTGTTTTTTATTTGACTGAAATGTTGAACTCGTGATTGTGAGACGATGACACATAACATCACGATTCACATCCCACCACCCGTGCTTTTACAAAACTACTGCAAGTTGCAACAATGGCGACTATAGACTACACAAAATGGAAGACGTAAAGGCCGGACCCAAATAATCAATTAAACAATCACGAATAAGTTACCTACCTTCGGTCAAGGCAACAATACAATCGAATACCATGTGAGTTGTGAGTCGTGATTTAGAAAGGGCAGCGTTGTACAGTATATGAAATGTTAGTTCCTTATGGGTTTCCAAAATAAAACAAATAAATGCTTACAACTCAAAACCAGGCAGTACAAACTACAAAGGAAACTGTCAACACGCTTAGGTATTCATATATTTGTCCGATCCAGTACATTCAACATATTTTTTATTCATCCAATACGTTCATGGCCATAGCAATTTTGCATTCCTGGTTACTTTTTATTTCCTAGTCAATGTCGGCAGGGCTTTGGGTCTATTCATACATTCAATCGTCCGGCTCCAATGGTCGTGAAGAAGATAAAAATGCTCAGATATTATGGACTCCAACAAGAGTTTATCCAGATTGTTAAAGCTCTTTTAAACAAGTGTAAGGCAGTTTTAGTTAGAATCTGGATTGGAATGATTGGATATGCAAAACAATAGGATGAAAGAAGATCAGATTTTAAATATGGTTTTAGGATGAATCATTGTGAGTTTTTTTTTTAATATGGTTTCTAAATGTCATCAAAGTAGGTCATATTTTAAATATGATTGGTTATCTTCCCATAACTATTCAAATGTCGATGGCCAAATGCTTTTTTCCAAGAGGTGGGTCTTTGGCCTTCTATCATAACTTACAGTGTTTTAGAGCCGAAAACTGTGAGATGGAATGTAGATTCGTTGGGTTAAGGGTTTTGGTGGATGAATTTAAAGGTGGAGGTAGCTCTCCCCAATGAGAGGATCCTGGAAGTGTAGGTGCAAAGTCATTAACTCTTGTGGGTAGAGTTCCTCTAGTGGTGGGTGAAGATCATTGTGTAGAACATATGCTACAACCATATTTTATGAACTTTCCTTTTTAAAATATTGGAGTTTGGGGTCCTCTGAGGAGTCCTGAAACTCATTATATAATTTTCTTGAAACTCATTATATAATTTTCCTGTATGATAAATTTCAAAATATAAACTGGTTTCCAATTTTAGAAAACTGAGTTATGTATGGACGTTAAGCCTTTATTTTTCATGTCTACTTGTAAGCAAAGCCCTAGTCGAGAAGTTTATTGGGGTAAGATGAGTTTAGAGTCTCTACAGTAATAAGTATGAATGGTTGGATTATGGATACAAACAGTTTGGGTGCCATTGTTGGGATAAGGCCCGTAGCCCAACCTTCCATCTAAACCATGAATTTGATGGTATTCTAGGATACATTTTGATTGTAAAAGGTGGAATATGATGGTAATATGTTTAAATGTGTCATGAATTCTGGTTAGGTAGATCTAGGCTTTTCCTATGGACACTCCATTCATTTAACTTTTTAAGGATTCCAAATTTCCAAGTCATTTCAGGATCTTGAAAATGGGTAGAAACTTGGAGATTTACCTAAACCTGTATATAGTAAAATTCCAAGATTCATGATAAAATTCCAAAATTCATGATAAAACATATATACTCAAAATCGTGTCAAAGTTTTATGTAAAAGTGGTAAACCTTGGTCCCTGATATCTTTGATGTTTGAATCGATAAGATTGATATTATAACCTTAATCAAGTCAAAGATGGATATTATAACCTTGATATTATTTCTTTGATCATTGTTTCTGGTTATTTCTTCTCTAGTGATGGCATTGATGGTTGGTGTACCCCCTCTGATCAGGAGTCTTGGCTCAGAGTTCACTACCATTGTATTCCACAAGTTGGCCTCGTCAGCTTAGGCGTGTTGGTTAGGCCTGTTGGTTCACTTCGCTATGGCTTTGCATCTCCCGAGTCCCTAACCACTAGTGTTTTTCTTTGTTTATGAGCACCTTTGGAGTCTGGACTTATATTACCTTTCGCTGCCTTTAAACCGTCCCTTAAAAAGAACGAATTAGGAATGCTCAGTATTAAAATCATGGAAAGTCTTGTAGCATGAGAGGGCAAGTTTCAAGTGCCGAATAAAGTAATTGGCCATCTTGCATTCCCTTAGTCAACCATAGTAAGGGCAATAATCTCAAAAGCATTATAAGTGCATAGGGAGTAGATGGATAGGAACTACTCACACAACAAGTAAAAGTGTTAATGGAGTACTCATGGAAGCGCTGGAACCACTTAAAGGCAAGGCAACACCAGAGAGAGGTCAAGGTAATCTTTTCGCCATAACATCTAGATTATCTTTAAGACCCTAGAAAATAGTAGCAAATTTGACAAGGTGGGATTTCATATCCATAGTCCTATCATATATAGGTAAAAAAATATAATATGACTATATGACATTATGAATCCACCCTTTGGACTTGTATTACCTTTCGTTGCCTTTAAATCGTCCTTTAAAATGAATGAATTAGGAATGCTCCCTATTAAAATCATGGAAAAGGCCAAAAGTAAGACTACAACCAAATAAATGGAATCCATGCAATTAATTACACAAATTCAATTTCAAACCAGATCCATTTACCAGAAAAGCGATGGATGGAAATCCATAATCAATAGAAATATAGTTAGAAAGTAGGTCTATTTAATAGAAATCTATTTATGTTAGATAGCATATTTAGCCTTTGCTGCCGAATTTAAATAGTAGATCTTCACCTAGCCTCTTCTTCCGAAGTTTACTACATGATTGACTCAATTAACAATGCTTGCCGAGTGACCTCTAGGTTTGCTACACAGTGACTGAATGAACAATGTTTACTTAGTGACCTTGGAGGTTCCTCTTGGTGAGGTGATTTAGATGTACCCTGTTCGGTGAGGTGATTTAGATACAGTGTTTACTTAGTGAGCTTGTAGGTTCTTTTCGGTGAAGTCATAGGTGATTTAGATACTAGCTTTCAACTTCTTTCATTATGCTGATAGATTTTTAGATATTATCTCAGATTTTGGACTTGCTTAACTAGATCACTAAGTGTAACAAGTGTACAGTAGGGATTCATTTCACTGTCCTCTTGTCTTTTTATGCTTAATAAATGAATCTTGATCAAGATTTAAATAACCTTAAGTTAAAGAGGGGATAAAGAAATAGGTAAGAAATTTGTTTTTGTTTTTTTCATATCATTTTTTTTATTAATAGTATTTGTTTTGTGTTTATATTAACTCTACCAATCTGGTATGAATAATGGATATACAGTTATATATTTTAGGCTTTGTTTAATAACTAACTATCTTTGGTTGTTCCTATTGATATTCGTAGGCCACTTTACTTGTGGCTCTGCTAATTTACTTATTTTAATTGAAGCCGATTATTCAATGTTGTTTACTGGTTTGTGATGGGTTCAGTTATGCCAACAGTCCATATCCAAAGGTCATAATATTTTTTGCTTGTAGGAATTTTTTTTATAATATTTTTCCTTACATGTATGTCTTTTTTTATTGTTTAGTTATGCAAAAATAAAAATCTGTTTAATATTTATTTTGGTATTTTTTTTAAAATAGTTTCAGGTTATAGGATTATAGAGAAATTGTAGATATTCACAGACTTCTATTTCTCAACTGCATTTTTTATGGGCTTCTATGAGGATCATGAATGATTTTTTTTGCGATGTAATTTATTGAGAAGCAATGTCTAGAATTGGTCGACCTAAAAAACATGGGAGACACACAACGCTTGATAATGTATTTAACTTGAGTCGTCATGATGTACATGTTGAAGAAGATGTTGATTTTGAAAATGAAAAGAATATTGAAGAGGAAGGTCCTCTAGAACAGAAAGGTAAAGGAGTAGGTACCAAAAGATCATTCAAACCTGCATGGAAGTTATTGCACAAATGGGCTTATCCAATAATAGGCACAAATGGTGATGAGCGTATTAAGTGTTTATGGTGTGTTAAATTCAAAGGAGATACACCATTTGCAAGGGAAGGTAGTAGTATAATCCAATTAAGTGGATTAAATGCCCATGCATCATCTGAGGCTCATAAACGCTCGATTCAACTATTGGAATATGAATCGAGACAACCATGTTTGCCCATCCAAAAGCACATTGAACTTATGTTGGATGTTGAAAAATCTAGAATAATTACCGCTATGGAAACTATGTATTTTGTGGTTGTAAGGGATTTACATTTGAATTGTACAAAGACTTGTGTGATTTGCACAAGTATAAGGAAACTCCTAATATGCCATTAACCAATGAATATTCTTCATATGTTAATATCACATCTGGTAAAGAGTTTTTAACTGCAGCAAAAGAGGTTTATTGGGAAAAGTTAAAGGAAGAAATTTGTTCGACTCCTTTTGATTGCATTCTAGTTGATGAAAGCACAGATAAAACAATGGAGCAACACTTGATTGTATATATTACATATCTAATGGATGGAGGGAAGAGTTCACGCATGACAAAATTTATTCAACTTCTGAAAATAAAAAACAACACTGCACAATCCATGTATGAAGCATTATCGGGGTTATTATCTGAGATGAAGTTATCAAAACACAAAATGGTGGGTTTTGGGTCAGATGGAGCTTCATCAATGAGAGGAATCCATGAAGGTTTGGCATCCAAGTTACTTCGTGATGTGCCTCATCTATTATGCATTCACTGTGTAGCACATCGTGAGGCCTTAGCTATAATAGATGCTTCAAATTATTTTCCTAAATTTAGTTATATTGATAAACTAGCCAATAAAGTATATTCATGGCTAGGAAAATCTGTAAAGAGGCATGAAGAATTAAGAGTTTGTTGGACCTATTTCAAATTGACAGGTTGCAAGTACTTCAAATTCATCAAATACGATGGCTTTCTAGGGGGCATGTTATGAGCAGGCTTGTTAAAATCATGCTAGCATTGTTACAAGAATGGAAACATGATGATAGAAAGATGTATGAAATGGCAACAATATTCCAAGTTCAATTTTGCATCCATTTGCTTGCTGATGTTTTGACTGAACTAAATAAGTTGAGTCAACGATTTCAAGAGGAACACATCGATATAACATCCATTGGCATGCAATTAGATGTCCTCATTGATCTTCTTCTTTGAAGATTCTTGCAAAACATATTTGGGGCTGGTTCTCAACATGTTTCAAATTTTTTAAAGAAATCAAAAAATGGAAATTTGGATTTTATTGATAATACGGGTGTTTCACATGTCCATTCGTTAAGATTTGAAACTTTACCAAATTCGCTTGGGTTTGGTACTATGGAAGATAGCATTCACTTAGGAAAATCATTTATCCAAAAGTTGGTTGATTGTCTCAATGATAGGTTTACAGATTTTCTGGTATTTAATGCAGCAAAACTTTTTAGTCCCCGTTGTTACTTTGAAGAAGAGAATGAAAGAGATTCTAAAACAAGACGATGGTTGTTACGTCTATGTGAAAAATTTGATACTAGAAACTCACCTATAATTGATACTGAAAAATGTGAAGGTGAAATGGAAAGTTTTGTTGTCACTTTACATCGAGCATATCCAAAGAAAAACATGTTTGGAGCATGGGAGCAATGCAGAGGTGAACAAGAGTGGTGTGATTCTTTCCCAAATTTGATGAAATTGTGGCAAGTTGTTTTGATTCTTCCAGCAAGTACTGCTAGTTGTGAAAGAGGATTCTCTAAGTTGAATCGTATAAAAAATGATGATAGATCAAGACTTTGTTTAGAAACCTTAGACACTTTAATGTTTTTATCTCTATCAGCACCTAAAGAGTTGCATGAGGTTGATTGGAATGCAGTTTATGAAACTTGGACAAAAATGAAGTTGTGACGACCTGTTCCACTAGGATGAGTGAGCTGATGATGATACACTGTTTATAACAATATTGTAAGTCCTAACTAGTTCCCCCAGTGGTACCCTCTGTAGGATAGGGCTTTGGTTTGAGCATGCTAGTAGTTGCAGTTTTTTAGTTCGATACAAACATGGTGGAGAAAACACCACAAATTCTATGGAAGTGGTAATATTTTATATTTTTATATTTCTTATCATTCTGTCTTTTTGGACAATCACAACTTCTCATAAGACATGAAATGTTTATGCTAAGTTTTTACAGCCATGATACCTTCAGTTCCTATGTATATATTGGTGTTGTGTTGGACTCAAATAGACCTTGGTTGCAACTATATATGTTTGGCTTGTTTGACTTGGATATTAACTGTGGAATTTTTTTGGCCTCTAGTTTTTGCTTATGGACGTGTTGGTTGTAATGTATATGTTTTGATACTACTGTATATTTCTTATACAACTGATATGTTTTGATACTACATCTGTTTTGATATTGTTGTATATGTTTTGATACTACATCTGTTTTGATATTGTTGTATATGTTTTGATAATGTTGTGTTTTTCGATTGATGTATATTACTTATACAACTGACCTTGTCGTCATGCTTCATATACTTTATCAATAAAGAGTATATAGTTGTTATTTAGGAGAAAAAAATATATAGTTGTTCTTTGGGAGAAAAAATTTCTGCAATAACACATGTACTGCATCTGTTTTGATATTGTTGTATATGTTTTGATAATGCTTGTTTCTCTATTGATGTATATTACTTATACAACTGACCTTATCGTCATGCTTCATATACTTTATCAATAATGAGTATATAGTTGTTATTTGGGAGAAAAAAATTATATAGCTGAAAAAAATTTCTGCAATAACACATGTATTGAGGTTAGGCAAAGAATGTGTTTGTTTGTTGAAATAATTAAAAATCGACATGTTTAGTTCTATTTATTTTTCCATATACTTTTATTTGTTTATTTACTTTTTCATATAGAGCATGCTGAATTTTTCTTGATGTTTTTCTTCATTTTATTGATGTATATTACTTATACAACTAACCTTGTCGTCATGCTTCATATACTTTATCAATAAAGAGTATATAGTTGTTCTTTGGGAGAAAAAAAAGTTCCGCAATAAGACATGCAATGAGGTTAGGCAAAGCATGTGTTTATTTGTTGAAATTATTAAAAATCGATATATTTAGTTCTATTTATTTTTAGATATACTTTTATTTGTTTTATTTATTTTTTCATATAGAGCTTGCTGAATTTTTCAATTTATTTTTTCATATACTTTTATTTGTTTTATTTATTTTTTCATATAGAGTATGCTGAATTTTTTTCAATAGTAAAACCTTAGATTTTTTATAGTTCATTATTATTATTGGTCACATTATAAAATCATATATGTTCTATTTTTATTAGACTAATATCTTGCAATAGTTGTGTATCGGATAAGGGATCCCCTTGGTTCTCTATATATGTGACGACGAATAAGTTTGTTTTGGTATGATCATATTGTTAAAGATAGTGCAACTGGGAGACCCATTCTCAAGGAGGATGGTACCCTAGTCGGTTAATTAGGGCAGTGTGGGACCCTAGAAGGTACCCTAGGGCCCCCAATAGTCTTCTAGGGTTATTGGTCTAGGACCAAGCAGGTTGATTCCATGGCAAAGTCCCTAACATATGGTTACGGCCCCTATATGTCACTAGGGTATTCTGGTCTAGAACCAAACAGTTTCCTGGACACAATGTGCAAGAAGATCTTGCAGGTTGAGACAAAGACTTCCTGGTCTGGGACCAGGCAGATTCTTGGCCTGGGACCAAGCAGTTCCTGTAGGAGCATTCTTGGTTAGTTAACCAGGTGAATCTTGATCGTCCCAGACTAGAATACCCTAGTGACATATACCAAGATGATGATGTGTGATGTCCTCTCTCCTAATTGGTTATTACTAGGTTGTTTCTCAAGGGATTGACCACCCCTTGATGATGTCACTGGCACGTAACCCTTAGGAGCAGTATTGAGGACCAAAGGATCACATCATCTAGTTTGGATCTTCTGCTTATACAACAATGATAAAAATATATGAAACAGTGTACCTTGAGAGAGAGAAAATGTTAAAGTCCTTGGTCTTGTTGGTCCTATGGGTAAAAGGGGTTGTTTGTCCACCTTTATTCTACACCTTGGTCTTGTGGGTAATTGGGTTGTCTTAACTTCTATTGTGTCACCTTTGGTTTACTTTTGTTCCTTTATCTTTTACTTGGTCCTAGCGTCCTTCTTATGTGCACCTTTGGTGTGATGACTTTTATTTTATGGTTTTTATTGTTGGACCATTGGTACCATATCTTAAGTTAACTTAACTTTATTTTATATTTTATTGGTGACCACCCTAAAAGCTAGGGTTGAAGGAGGACCCTTCTATATTTTCTTTCAAGTTATAAAAGCAAGTCTTATCCTTCATTGTAATAATATAAGTTAGATATTAACTTTATGTCAAGAAGTATGTTGCTAAGGTTTCACTACTTCATCCCTCGGTTTTTTAGATTCAAGTTTAAGGTTGTCCCTTCTTGCTGAACTGTGACATTTTGCAGCTGACATGTGAATCTGTCCCGTGATTGTTTTGGGTTGATTCAAAGTTCTTTTTTAAGCTGTTGTTAATATGGCATGTGAGATTCTCTTGGACTATAGCATGGGCCTCATTGTTTTAGGACTGCTAAGTCTGTTTGTGAACAACCTTCACTAGCTGAGTCGTGGTTGTATCCTCTCTGCTATTGGCCGTGAAGTGACTTCCCTGTTGACCCGTGATTCTATCCTCTTTGCTACTAGTCATGAAGTGTCTTCCCTACTGGGTGTGACTGGTTCCTCTCTGTTGTTGGTTGTTAAGTGTCTTCCTTTTTGGGCATGGCTGTATCCTTTCTGTTGTTGTCATGAAGTATCTCTCTTGAGCATGACTGTGTGCCACTGCTGGGTATGACTATGTTTCATGCCTTCTTAAGAACTGTTTCTAAAGCATGATTAAATGATTGAAGTTTCTCTTCATGTTGATTAAGAATCTGAGATCTATATCCCTACTACTATAACCCTCTTAAGCTCTCTCTCAAGGTACGTCACTTGTTCATCTAGGTGACTTGTCCCTTCGGTGACAAGATTAGAACCTAAAAGTATCTGAGGATAAGGCCGATCCAAAATAATTTTAGATTAGTATTGTTAATGTTCTTTAGTGTTTTTATTTCATTTACTTTAGTATTGTTTTTATCAGTTATAATATTGTTACTATACATGGAATTTAAATCATCTCAAGGACCAACTTTAATGCAGTGACTAGTGGAGTGTTAAAGTTGAGAGAGATGCAAATTATGTTTGAATTTATTGCAGCAGTATTATTTTGAATCTAACTTTGTTTAATTTTGTTTATGCATTAAAGTATAGTTTTTATGTCAAAACCTAATCTAACCCTAAACTTTAACACATATAAGTTTCATGGGTCAGTTTCAAGTAACATATCCTCATTATAATAATCATTCATTTATGCTTGTACAATGGAAATTTACATCACACACTGCACAATAGTGGTAGAATCTTCCTATTAGTTGGAATACAACAGTGGTAGAATATACCTATTACTTGGAATATAACCAACTGCAGATGCCCAATATTAGTTGAATAGAAAATGAGCAGGTCAGCATATTAACTCATTTCCTTCAGGAGGCTTGCAAGTTCGGAATCCATGGGTGCACCCATCAACATATTCACAGGATGTTTGGAATCCATTAAATTGTAATAAAGGTATGAAATGGGTCACTTTGTCTTTTGGATTTTGTTATAGCATATGGCATATCTTTTTGCACACTCTTGTTTTCAGATTAATATGACATTTTTTCTTTCTTTCAGGTTAATGGCATCTGCAGTCCAAATGTAAATAAGGTGGTTAATGTATGCCCAATTATTACTATGTTCATCGAGTTGACAATAAATGTAATTGAAGACAGAAAGATCGGGGCATAAAAATCATTGAGTTGTGGAGTGGTTGTTTAACAAGCTCAATTATATGCAAACATATGGTGATCTAGCTCTCGGTATGTCCTTTTTCTTTGATTTTTTTTCAAGGTAAGTTTTTGGTTCTATGTACATATGTATCTAAAACAATGTCTTCTAGGTTTTAGTTTCAATTTTCAACATATTCACAAGCAGGTTTTGGTTTGAATTTTCATCATATTCACAAGCAGTTTGACATATATTAAATTCTAATAAAGCTATGAAATATAACACTTTATCAATTGGAATTTATTTATAGAAAATGAGCAAGTCATCATGTCCACTCATTTCCTTAAGGAGGCTTGCAAGTTTGGTTTCACCCATCAACATATTCACCGGACTTTTGGAATCCATTAAATTGTAATAAACGTATGAAATGGATCACTTTGTCATTTGAATTTTGTTATAGCATATGACTTTGCTTTTTGCACACTATTGTTTTTAGATTAATATGACAATTTCTTATTTTTCAGGTTAATGGCATTTGCAGTCCAAATGTAAATAAGGTGGTTACTGTATGCCCAATTATTACTATGTTATTGAATTGACAATAGATGTAATTGAAGACAAAAAGATCGGGGCAAAAAAACCATTGAGTTGTGGAGTGGTTGTTTAACAAGCTCAATTATGTGCAAACATATGGTGATCAACGTAAGTTTTTTTTTCTACTTACATATGTATCTAAAACAATGTCTTCCAGGTTTTGGTTTTGTGAAGATGAAAAAGGTCTTCAACCTTCCATAAATCATGAGAGGCATTCCATCTGTAGTGAAAATGAAACTTAAAACTAAAATCATAGATTTTACCCATAAAGATACATTTATTGTACAAGTTTTAAGTTGTTTGTCATTACTTGTTAATTCAAGTTCAGTTACATATAAAGCAATTGAGATCTTTGTATATATTTTTTTCTATTTTTGATATTCATTTACATTGTATATAATGAAATTTTTATATATTATCACATTTTCAAATGAAAAGAATGAATTATTTTTACACTTTAACATTGAAGGGTTTAATCTTTGAGAACCCTTCAAAGTGAAATAGGACCTTGCACTTCAAATTTGATCCCCCTCACCTTACCCGCTTTTCTTTCACTTTCCCCTTCCCCATTCCACGTAACATTAATTGGTGTAATAACTATGTTGTTTGCTTTGCCATATGTTTCCAAGCATCCGCCGCCAACTCAATGCATTGTATATGTCCATATTATGAAATGTATTTAGGAACAAGGGTGTTGGTATAATAGATTTTTAGCCACAGAGAGCCTAGAATTTAGAAGTAATCTCATTCAACACAATTCCCTTTCTTTGACCCTCTTAGCGGAGATCTCATCTATTTATTCCCACAACTATTGATTATAAATTTATATCTCTTCCTATCTGTGCTCTCTTAGGGTGATCCTCTACTCCACGTGGTCGATACCTGCATACAAATGACCAATTGTGATGTTGGGCATGCTTGTAAAGCACCAAAGCTTACAATTAATGATAACTGTGGGTTCTTGGAAAATCCACAACATGACCTAGTAATGGCTAGCGAATCATGATAAGAGATACCTTATGGAAACAACAAATTAATGATTTAATCTCCATATTGTCTAATCTTTGATGTTAGACTTGGAGCTACTTTCATTACTAGAGGTGAGTGACATTGTTGTTAGACCTTCATGTAGAACTAATCAAATTGATGGTTCATATGCATCATACTATGCAAATGATCTAGAGGATTCAATAGATCCTATTGCGACCAATCTTAATGATATTTATTTCATGGTACCATAATTCGAGTACGAATACGGATTCAAATACGATTTGATACGAAAAAATACGTGTCGAACAAATCTAGTGCGGAAAAAATACAGGAATAGGTTGCTTATAGATTTAAAAATGCTTGTCAAATTCCAATACAAAATGCAAATATTAAATGGTTTGGCATTTTGTTACTTAAATACAATATAAACATTAATACATATAGCCATCAAAATGAGAGAATTTTTCCAAATTCCTACCTCGTTTGCATGTAACATTCATTTTTCATTAAAAACAACTTGAAATATAAATCTCAAAAAAACAATCTAATATTTGATATTTATAACTAAAGTATAAAACAAAATATATATTGTAAATTTTAAATCTGTAAACTTTTTAATGTAAAACTAACACAAAACCTACTATGTAGTCACGGAGTCGGGCAAAAATTAAAATAAAATAATAAAATTCAAATAATTTTGATCTTATAATATGTGTCAAAGATGTAGGCAAATTTATCGTATCTATAGTATGCCGAATATTCAGTGATTTTCGAATTTCCTCCAAATTTCCTTACAGAAAAATCCAATACAACCAAATTATGCTACTATACTTTATTCTGGATAATTTTTGTGAGTCACACCTTCTATACCATAAAGATATAAGTTCATTCTATATCTTTATAATAGACCTAATATAGTGAGAGGTTGGAGAAGACAAGAGTGAACTAATGGTATAGATTACAATGAATATATTATTTTATAGAGAATCACTAGAGATTCCAAGTAGTTAATTTAAAGTCTAGATTGATGAATGATATGAGAAGTTCTATGTGGAGTGAACTAAGCATAAGTTGAGGGATAGCCTTTGTGTTCGTAATTACAAAATATGAGAGGGGGGTAGAGTGTTTATCCTTTCCTTTGATGGTAATCGATCCCTTTCCTTATATGGTTTCAGTAAAGTCTATGTGATTCCTCATAAGAAGGTAATAGGATAATACATTCTTACAATTAGTTTGCACTTTTTATTGATGATAAATGACTATTAATATATTAAACTATTCAAATATTTAAAGGGAATGAAAAGAAAGTTTTTTTTTTTCGCTCTAAGATCATTTTTAAAATTTTCTTGAATAGTTCAGAACCCCTGGTTCTTCCTCGTTGAATTTACAGGTGGATTGATAAGAGAGATCTCAATGTTGGTGGAGTGTGTGTTTTCCATCTGTAGGGAGTTCAAGAGGAGTTGTGCTCTGTGGATAGGTCATTTTGCTGAGTGCCAACGTGGAGTTCTTCTCTGCCTGAGTAGAGATTTCCTTTGTATTTGCAGGTGTCGCATTCTATTGCCTGGTCTCTGGCTTGTACTCGTGGTCAGATTGCCATTGGATTTGTTACTCTTGTGCTTGCATGGTGTCTTCTACTTAAGGTTGATCTCCTTCGTTGGGTATTGTTCTTGTCGTAGTGGTTGATTGGTGAGTTTTCTTTTTTTTCTAAGGATAGATCTCTTTTCTTGGGTGGTTTGTTCTCTCTGTCGGTTCTTAGGGACTCCCTGCCTTTGGAGGTGCCCTCAGCAATTTTCTGGTGGCCGTTCTTATGGATTCTGGTGGGGTTTCTCCTCTGCCTCTTCCTCCTGACCTAGAATCTTTCAAGAGATTGATTGCTTCATGTGGCAAGAGGAAAGGGGGGTCTGCTCAAAAATTTGTCAAGAAAGTTGATATTCCTTCGGTAGAATTACCTGCTGATCGGATCTATCGATCGGCTTTAAATATTTTTGAACGAGGGCTAATCGGGCAATTCATTGGGCTCTGGCCTTCTCCAAAGGCCATTGATGGTTGGGTGCAGAGGAAATGGAGGCCCTTAGTTTCTGATGGCATCCTAAATCATTTTGTTGGAAGAGGGTATTATATTTTCTTTTTTGAATCTGCAGAGGACCGTGACCTTACCTTTTGAAAAGGTCCATACTTCATGGGCCCTCAGGGTCTCTACTTGAACAAGTGGACCCTTGATTTTGATCCCACTCAGGATGTTCTGTCTGCTGTCCCAGTCTGGGTAAGGCTTCCGCATCTCCCTCTTCCCTGCTGGAACTTAGAATCCATTGATACCATTGGGAACAAGTTAGGTAAATATATTGACAGGGTTGAGAGGAAAGATAAATTTTCATGCGCAAGGATATGTATAGAAGTCAATTTGGATACAGGCCTGCCTAAGGTAATCAATTTAACAGTATTAGAGTGGTCTCATATCCAGGAGTTGGATTGTGAACAAATTCCCTTTAAATGCAGATTGTGCCATGGTTACGACCATTTTGCCCGAAACTGTAAGAAAAAATATGAAGAGGAAATTGAAATTGAGAAAGCAAACCAATGGACACAAGTCCGGAAAGCAGGAAATTCTAATCAGGGCCCTAGAAAGAAAGGTAAAGAAGGTAAATCAGTGATTGGTGACACTGCATTAAGGAAGAATTCTTCTATTCCTTAGGTTGTTGATAGCCCCTAAGCTCCTTCCAATCACTTTGTTGTCCTTAGTTCTTTTGAATCCCTTGAAGAAGGGGAAATTTAGGCATCAGATGGGCTTGAGATGGATTCTGAAGTAAACACAGTAACTCCAGATCAAGTTGGTCCATCTTTATCGGATCCTCTTTGGGCTGGAGCTCCTTCTCTTATCTCTCCTATTGGTGTTAGCTCTCCCCCTTCTTATGCAGATACTACTCTTAAGAAGTTGACTGAAAGCTCTGGATCTTTTGATGAAGATTCCTTTGAGAAGCTCTCGAAAAAGGCTGGCAGTAAGCCTAGGAAGGAGGTCCAGGAAGAAGAGGTAGAGAGGCTAAAGACACAAGGTAACCAATCCACCATTGAAATGTCTTATGGGAGGAATAAGAGAACCATGCCTCCTAAGGGAGTAATTACTCCCTCTCCCTTGATCAAGTAATGCATATCATCTCTTGGAACTACAGGGGATTGGGGAACCCAATCAAAGCTGAAGCAGTCAAAGACCTCATGAGAATGGCCCCTTCTGAAATTCTCTTGCTTCAAGAGACTAAGATAGAGGAGGAATCTCTCCTTATCCTAAGTAAAAATAAATGGAAACTAACCACTTGAAAAGCTGTCAGTGCTAGAGGCTCTTGTGGGGGATTATCAACTCTATGGTGTGAAGAGAATTTTCAGTTAATAAAGTGGTTTTCCACCCAGCACTGGATTTTTTCATAGCTCTACCATTTCGCCAGTAAGACCTCTTTCACCCTCTTTAATATTTATGTTCCAGTTAATTACTCTGAAAAAAACGATTTTCGGAATCCGTTAGAAAACTTCCTAGCATCCAACGCTCCTATAAATATCACATCAGTAGGTGATCTTAACAATTTTCTAGCCCCGAATGGAAAAAAGGAGGTCTTCGAGTTAAGGATTTTATGCATGATACGGTTGAGGAGTTGATACAATATTGGAATTTGATGGACTTTAAACCCAAGCTTGGGCGTTATACGTGGTCAAATCACAGAGTTGGTGCCGCGAGCATCTCTGCCAAGCTTGATCAATTCCTTGTTCACAACACTCTGATTGATGGGAAAACCATTATTTCAACTAAAATTTTACCCAAGCTCTCGTCCAATCACCATCCAATTTATTTTCTATTTGAAAAAGAAGAGGAACTGGGGGGCAATTCCATTCAGGTTCAGCCCCCTCTGGATCGAAAGAGACGGGTTTATGGACATTGTAACTCAGGATTGGTTGCAATACGAGTTGGCTCTCCCAGTTTTGTCTGGGAACATAAATTGAAGAAAACCAAGCTTGCGCTGAAGGTATGGGTCCAAACTCCTCTTTCCTCTCCTACGACCATCAGAAAAGAAAGAGTGTTAGAGTTATCTGCACTTTAATTTGGCATGGAAGATAGAGGTATTTCCAAATCTCATTTAGCTATGGAACAACTTGCCCAGTTTAACACCTCTGTATCATTCAGACATGAAGAGGAACATCTCAGGCTAAAGTCTCATTGCCTCAGGCTAAAGGCGGGGGATAAGAACACAGCTTACTTCCATCGTCAATGTTGGGTTAGATTATCCCAAAATCATATTTCAGAAATCTCCACTAGAGAGGGGGTCTCCATTAAAGGCCAAGCTCTCCTTAAACTGTCTACTAGTAAGCATTTTCAACTTTTATTTCAGGATGATGGATTGAATATTTGGATAATGTTCCTTCCCTTGTCAGTGCTGAGGACAACTATGTTTTGATGAAACCATTCTCTGAAAAGGAAATTGTTGATGTCATCTGGGCTATGGAGTTGGATAAAGCTCTTGGGTCGGATGGATTTTCTTTTCATTTTTATAAAGTCTGCTGGCCCATCATCAAAACTGATCTAGTCTGTATGGTGACTACATTCCAAAATAAAGCAAAAGTGGGAGGGCATATAAACTCTACATTTCTCTCCCTTATCCCCAAGGAAGTCAACCCTTCTTCATTCGATAGGTTCCACTCTATTTCGATGTGTAATGCTTCTTATAAGATCCTTGCGAAACTTCTAGCCAATAGATTTAGGCTTTTTCTAAGTAAGATGATCTCTCCTCTCCAAGGGGGATTTGTTAAAGGGAAACATTTACTGGATAATGTAATCCAAGTTCAAGAAGCTCTTCATTCAAGCTTCCAAAGGAAGGAGAAAGGTATGTTCATTAAGTTGGATATGAAGAACACTTTTGATTGAGTAAAGCTTCCCATCCTTTATGATGTCTTGCTTTCTTTTGGTTTTTTCTCTGAGTTTGTTAACTTGATCAAAGCATGCATAGATGGGCCTTGGATAGCGCCTCTAGTTAATGGAAGACCTACTGAATTTTTCAAGGCTTCCAGAGGTCTCCACCAAGGTTGTCCAATGTCCCCCTTCCTTTATATCTTGATGGCTGAAACTCTTAGTAGAAAACTCATAGTTGAAAAGGAAGATGGTTACATCCAGGGCATAAAAATTGCTAGGGGTGTGGACCCAATTAACCACGCTCTTTTCGCAGATGATTCTCTTCTCCTTGGAGGGGTCTCTATGAAGATTGCTCTGGCATTTAATGACATCCTTCAAAAAATCTTCCAAATTTCAAGAGCATTGATTAACAAAAACAAAAAGCGTTGTTTATGGATGGAATGTAGAACATTTGACAATTCTTCGAATAGAAGATTACTTGGGCTTCCCTGGCTTTGACAAGTGGGAAAAGATTAAGTATTTGGGGCTTCCCTTAACTCTAGGATCGTCCCCTCCCTCTCTCTGGCTGGATGTGTTGACCAAGTTAAAAGCAAAAATCGCTTCTTGGGGTGGTCAATGGTTAACCAAGGCTGGGAAACTGATCATGATTAAGGCAGTTCTTTCAGCTTTTCCTATTTTCCATGCCTCTTTGATGCTTGCCCCAAAGAGTATTTTGGCTCAGATTTCAAAAATTCTGTGAGATTTTCTATGGAACGACGGTAAAGATGGTCAAAGAAAGATGCATTTGGTAAGCTGGGAAGTTCTTAAGAGACCTATTTTAGAAGGTGGATTACAAATTAGAGATCCTAGTCTGACTAATCTGGCGAAGAGTGGTAAACTGATCTGACAGCTATTTGTGGACAAAAATCATCTAGTCAGTAATATTTTTTGGATGAAATACCTAAAGGGAGGCTCATTGAGAAATATTACTTCTGCAAACACTCCAACTGTCACTGCTATCTGGAACTCTTGTATAAAAGGCTTTGATTTTTTTAATCAACAACTTTTTAGAATCCCTGACAATGGGAAGAGAACCCTTCTCTGCGAGGATAAAATCTCCGGGAAACCTACTCTTTCCTCTGTAATTTCGTTAACAGATATTATGAATTGGGAAACAAATAAAGGTTTGATCCGATTGGCTGATATCTGCACTTGGGTTCGTGTTGGAAATTGGGCTAGTTGGTCTCTCTCGGATCTTCCTGCTCGCCTTCATCCCCAATTTTTTTTTTTGCTTTCTTCTCTTACTGGTCTCGCTCCTATCCACACCTCCCATAAAGATAGTTGGGGTTGGGGTTTTGATGGATTCTACTATGTATCCAAAGGTTATACTGCCCTTCAAGCTCCCCATTGTTCAAGCTTCTCATCAATGATCTGGAAATCGGTATGGTTCTCCCATTGTCTGTCAAAGGTTAACTTCTTTTCTTGGCTGGTTTTGAATAAAAATATTTTGACAGGTGATTTCCTCATAAAGCGAGGCTTCAATGACCCATTTCGTTGTTGTTTATGCAACTCTGCCTTGGAGATGACCGATCACCTTCTTGTTGACTGCATATTCTCCAAAAAGGTTTGGGCTATGGTTTTGCAAGATGTTTTATGCTCGTTTCCTTCTCAAAATTCTGTAATGGAATTTTATTTAGCATGGCATGACATTCGACCAACGAAATCACACTCTGTAATTCTGCATTAAAACTGGCATTCGATCTTGAAATTCACATGGTGGGCAATATGGCTAGCCATAAATAGTTGTATCTTCAACAAACAGAGCCTGACCCCCCAGATCGTGGCTTTTAAATCTAAATCGTGGTTTGTTGAATCTATTGGACAAACATTGTCCTCTTTGCGAGCTTCAATTTGGATGGGCTCTTGTCCTCAAGCTCTTGGTAATAAATTGATTAGTGCTAATCCTATCGATCCCCCTTCATGGAGGTTTCATGGGAATCAGGAATCATTTAAAAAAAATTGGTTGAATTCTGCTACAACGACAATTTTCTTTGACAGTGCTCCAAGGGGAATCCTGGGGCCTCTAGAGCTGGGGGCTTGGTTTTCTCTCCTTTGACCAATTTCAGTTTTAGCTGGGGTCTTGGATCCATGTCAAATAATCAAGTTGAAAGATACAACATCCTTATGGAGACCCAGTTTGCTTATGAGAAAGGTTTCAAGTCCGTCCAAATCTTTGGTGATGCTAAGATGCTGATAAAAGCTTTA
Source organism: Pseudotsuga menziesii (assembly GCA_001517045.1). Taxonomy (NCBI): domain Eukaryota; kingdom Viridiplantae; phylum Streptophyta; class Pinopsida; order Pinales; family Pinaceae; genus Pseudotsuga; species Pseudotsuga menziesii. The sequence continues at coordinate 394,583 of LPNX010463317.1, read as the reverse complement.
AATTCAGCTGGCAGCTTCAATAATTTTGCCTTGGACAGTATTCTGCAGAGAATTAGGATAATAATGAAAGAATTCGTCATGGCTAAATCTTTCCATATTATCCAAGACTTAAACTATCTTGCAGACGCCCTGGCTAACAAAGCATGTCTTCTTCCTCAAGGATTTCTTAGCATCAACGGGGAATCCAGTTATTTCTATCATATTCCGTAATCGTGCTACATACAACTGTAATTTGTTTTTTTATGGGTGTTCCTCCCTCTCTGTTAGGCTTAGTGCAGTCTTTGGTTCTTTTGAAATATGTAATTAGGTTGATTGGTATTTGNAAAATAAAATTATCTGTTTGTTATATATATATATATATATATATATATATATATATATATAAATATTCTGGAAAAAAAAGATTGAATATGTTAAACTATTATGGAAAAAATGAATAATTACTTGTATAAAAGTAAGTATGGTGAGTGCATCCTTTTAGGTATATAGCACCTTAGGTTTGAATCCTAACACCTTGATGCGAGAAAGTAGTTAGCCCCAATAATGCAAAACTTATCCAGCCAAAATCCTTCTAGATCCAATTGAACTAAGGAATGTATTGTATTGGGGCACAGGAGGTCCCCATCCTTACACACTTAAGACAAGACATCAACGAATCAAGATTAAGGGGTAGGGTTTTTTTTTAAGGTTTTTAATTATGTTTTTTTAGTATTTAATATTTTTCAATTTTTAGTTTTTTAGTTTTTAATAATTTTTCAAAGTTTTAATGTGTTTTTTTTTTAATTTAATTTTACATTATGTATGTTTTTTATTTAAAAATATATATTTTTAAAGTTGATTAATTTTTTTATATGTGTTTTTTTTAAGTTAAAAAATTAACTTTTAGGTAAATGTAGCTCAACAAAGGAAATAAGTGTCATTAATGGCATCTCTTTCCGAGTCGCAGGTCAATTTGGCATTTTCGCTGCAATGACGTTGACTATTAGGGTGACAACATCAAACATTTTGTAATTTTGGGGGTTGATTGCAGTAGAACCATGTTGCATCGCTCAGGGTTACCAAAAAGGTTGTAATTTTGGTCTTCAAAAAAAAGTGGTGCTACTAATAGCACCACTTTTCGATTTGGGGTCGATTTACTATTTTGTTTGAAAGGGCACCGAATCTTTCAAAACAGTTGTAAATTTTCCTCGAAAAAAAATGGTGCTACTAGTAGCACCACTTTTGAAATGAAGGTAAAAATAGCTACTAAATGTGACCTCCAAAAAAACTAGAACTCGTGTGGGTTCTCGTTACAAAGTTGACCCCTCCCTTTGGACACATGTCAATGTCTACCTAACTAGGAACACCAATGATATTATACAACTATAAAGAAATGTATGATATGTCAAATGCATGTTTCTCAAGATTATTGAGGTAACTAACCATTAATCTCCTAAAATTTTAGAAACATTGTCCCACAGTCAATATTGAAAGCGATTGATTTTATGCATGCAATGAAATAGAGTTTGGTATGGAGGATTTCTTATGAGACACAAGTGACCTGGAGGGAATGCTGTTATATGAATTCCAAAGATGAGCTAGAAAATGATGCTCATATCACAAATACCTTCTCCAAAAACTTGAAATATACTTCCACAACTCCTATCTTTAGACATGGGTTGAAGTGAACACAACTAGGGATAACACGGTTATTATACAACTTGAAAGCAATGTATGGTATGCCATATGCATGTTTCTTAACACTATTGAGGTAACCAACCATTAATTCCCCTATATTTCGAGGAATCTTGTCCCATAGTCAACATTGAAAATGGTTGATTTTATGCTTGCTTAATCATAGTGTACATTTATATTACCCACTAATTGCAAGTTGTTGAGAGATAAGGTACATCTGAGTGAAAATGTCTTTCCCAATAGCTGCAAAGAGGCAAATAACATGTTCAAAAGGTTGGGCATTGAGTACATCTCATATCATGCATGTCTAAATGATTGTATTCTATATAAAGGTGAATATGTAGACAAAAAGACATGTCCAAAATTTGGACATGTTAGGTACCAAAAATAAGAATAAGAATAAGGGTAAAGCACATGGTCCTCCTCATAAGATAATTAGTCAATTTCCTGTAATCACAAGGATTCAAAGGTTATTTGTTTTGCAAAGAATTAATTGTGTTGTAGGGGTGGCATACCTCACACAAAAGTGAGCTAGCAATTATGTGAATCCCAATAGATTCAATAACCATGAAGCATATAGATGATACATGGTATGATAAATTCAAGGATGAAGTACATAACCTTTCATTGAGCATAGTCATGGATGGAGTTAACCTATACTCGCTCCAAAACACCAACTATTATGTTTGGCCAACAGTTGTGATCAATAAAAATATCCCCCTATGGTTGTTCATGAAGAATGAGCATCTTATGTTGGCTCTTATAGTCCCGAGTAGAAGACAAGTTAAGAGTATGAATGTCCACCTGTTGCCGCCTTTCACACACCTGGGTTATGTGGCAGAAATATTCAAGCCACTCGGTGTGTCCTTGGGGGCAAGTCTCGAGTCAAGGCTGTCACCTTGTTCTTGACTCCTCCGTTTAGGCTCAACTCCTAATGAAGCCAAGGGAGGTAGACCCTATTAAGTTACTAAGGCAAAATTATTTAGTATGATGATGGTATTAAAGAGTAAGTTTTTTAGGAGTTTCGATTTAACAATTGTAAACAATAAATAACATGATAAGATAATCACAAGTAAGCACGAAAATGACACCCAATCACATATAGATTGAAAGAAATAAACAGTTGACCAGTGCCTTGAAAATGGAGTCGAAAAACAATTAAGAGTGCTTGCAAGTGTTGGAATGAATGTGGTGCAATTGTATCTTGGTTAATTTTAAATTAATGTAAAAAGATGAGTAATTTAAATTAGGCGAGGGGACTCCAGATATACCCAGGGGGTACTTGAAGTATGTCCAAAACTAAACCATCATGGCTACCCACAAGGAATATGTGGGCTGAATGGAGTCTCTAAGGCTGTTGTTCATAATGCACCCGAAGGTGTAACAGAGATTGACGCTTCGAGGTCACTTTTCAGGAGTTCCCGCTTCCTTTGGGTATTTTTCCACCGTAATGGTTTGATCGAGGCGTTGGATTTTTTCCTGATGGTTTGTCAATTTGGGGAGAGTGAATCCTAATTATTCTAGTCACTCAAGTGCTTTTGATGCAGCTTGACTGATCGGACGAACCGCAGCCAAGCACAAAGCATACACACTGGAGTCTTCATTATTTTTAGTAAATTTTAAGATAGGTGTTCTTGTTAAAAAGAAAACCCTCCAGGAACCTCTTTCAATCCAAGTGGATCTCAATCAGGGAATCAAGGAGGGGTTAATTTTATTATGGCTAACAAAACAATTGATGAAAAAGGAATCAAAGATACACAACGTCGGTTTTCTAATTAGTCCTACCACGCATCTCTTTCCCCTTGCGGGTCAATCAGGAAGTCGTGGGGTAAGTAGTATGATTACTTTTGAAATAAAAATATGGAATAATGCAAAATTATATCAAAGTATACAATTCTACATGTCAGTACTAAACTAGAGCAGAAAAAAAGGGAAAGATAGGTGTTCTTGTTAAAAAGAAAACCCTCCAGGAACCTCTTTCGATCCAAGTGGATCTCAATCGGGGAATCAAGGAGGGGTTAATTTTATTATGGCTAACAAAACAATTGATGAAAAAGGAATCAAAGATACACAACGTTGGTTTTCTAATTAGTCCTACCACGCATCTCTTTCCCCTTGCGGGTCAATCGGGAAGTCGTGGGGTAAGTAGTATGATTACTTTTGAAATTAAAATATGGAATAATGAAAAATTATATCAAAGTATACAATTCTACATGTCAGTACTAAACTAGAGCAGAAAAAAAAGGGAAAAAAGCAAAAAAGTGAAACAGACGCAGATCCCCCCTATGGGGATGGGGAGCGGGCTCGAAAGAGCCTACTCAGAAAAGATTTTCTTTTATTATTATTGGTTACAATATTAGAAAACTGAAATATCAGAAATCTCTTGGTCCTTATGGGATGAAACTAAGATCTTACAATTTTCCAAAAATTTTAAATTTTAGTGAAAGAGGAGACCCCTGGGGGGATTTGAACGCTCCCGAGGCCGCTTTCGAACAACAGATTCTTTTCTTTTCTGTTACACCTGCTAAAAACCATCAAGCATGTTAGAATAAAATATTCCCAAAATCACTTTAAGTGTACCTTTGGGTCAGCCTACCTTAACTTAACAAAGACTAAGTTAAAACTAGCTAAACAGGTGAAAAGGGAACCAAGGAAAGCAAGATTTCCTTGAGATATTGGCTTTCTGTTTGTGTAGCCAATGAAATATGCACTGATTGATGGATTTAATCGTTTTAAAACATAAAAGGAAATCTAGAGCATGAAACCTACTGATTTTCTTTAACTTGCCATGCAAAACGGACAATTTCCTTATGCTAGATCTAGAATGCTTAATGATACTTTTCAGAATTGAGATCTAGACTATGACCTTTGAAATAGAATATCTATGTAAATTTTACTTTGATATAACAGATCCAAATGATAACAAAGCTTTCGAACACAGTAACCAGGTTAGAAAATTGATTTTTAAAGAAAAGAGAAGAAGAGGAGAGAAGGTCGGCTCATTGCTTGAATGGAACAAGCTGAAAGGAGGCCCTTTTGTGGAGCACCGAGTGACAAAGTCTTGAGCTTATTGGATAAGGAATGGCGTCAATCTTGATCCACACCTTCGTCCAATCGAGAACCTGCAACTAGATAACACAAGCCTGCACAACACCTCGTGAGATCTGGATATAGATGTATAAAGCAACAAAAATGAAAGATCATGCAAAAATAATCTTATTTAAGCACATAACTAAAATTCTTGAGCATGCATAATATGGATAAACAAGAGCAGGTAATCTAACTTGCCTAGTTTACACCCTTACTTGATTCAACCAAATCCTTGAAGCCAAAAAACAAAAGCAGCACAGAAATTGGAAAGAAATTGCAGTTACCACATTAGCAACATGACATTGGGAATCCACACAAACACATGCACTACATGGTATAGCCTCCAAATCTTCTTTGTTCACAATAAAAATATAGTAGTATTACAATGGAAACAGCTCCTCAATCCAACTCTAACTAGCTTGGAAGAGGCAGCCTGAGCTTTATTTATACAAAAACCAGGAGATCCAGCCTAGGGGGGGCAGAAATCCCAAGGAGACAGACCACTGCAGCTAAAGGAGAGTCAATTGATGCTTATATGAAGCCGAACTGAGCCTACCTGTTAATCGGGGGGCTAATTGAGCTGGCACATCAACCCACAGACTGACACATCAATCCACAGATTGACGCATCAATCCACAGACTGACACATCAATCCACAAAGCTTCTAGGAGAGCCCACACGTGTGGAGGAGAGAGAGAGGGTGCAATTCCCTATAAAGGATGCTAAATATCAACTCTACATCTATCCAGATCACCTCCTTCAGTCAAGGATTTGTCAGATCCAGTCAATCTGGTTAAGATCTGACTGATTTCAATCAAATCGGCTGAGAATCCACTGATCTAGGATTTTGGATTTGCTCCATTATTCATCAATTTATTAATTAAAATAATCAATAAATGATTTTTTGGGGCTTTCTAACCCGAGTGATGGAAAATCACTCAAAACTAGGAAATAGTGGGTCTATAGGTTTACTGGGTGCTCCTAGCTTGAAAATGAGCACCTACATGATTGAATTTGACTTCGGAGCCCACTTTTATTACAAAACCATTTTTTCCAATTAAACTATTAAAAAATAGCCCAATTTTTGGAAAAATTAAATTTTAATAAAAACACTGAAAAAATTAAAAATTTTAAAAAGTTGAAAAAACCTAAGGGGACTTAGACATGTTCATATGACTCGACCATGATGCCTAGCATGTTTATACATTGACACATAGACTCTAATAACCTCAATAGGCCTAAATGCCAAGCCGACCACCCCAACTTTGGAGGTATGAAGTGAAAAACTCAGAAATTATTAGTCGTTTATTCAACAACCAATAATAACCAAGGGAAAAAAACACCCTGGGTTGATCAGATTGACAAATAAAGTCTAAGAGACCGAGTCTTTTACAGACACTATCACGCTATAACATTTATTACAATTCCCCCATGGGGTATGAACATGTGATATAATACAACAAAGCTTCCCAGAAGCAAGACTGAAGGTCTTCTGAAGTCTGAACAAGTTATCCTTGTCCGGTTCACCAGGCTCACTTGATAAAAGACCACTAAGTACAACTTAGGTGGTAACATTCTGGCTCCAACTGTGGGACGTGTGCTCGATCTGGTCATAGGCCAAGGAGAATATACGAGAACACCAGAATCTCTGGTTTATACATCCTGTAAAAACATCTCAACTTGACAAGAGAACCTTAGTAGCACAAGCTTTATATAAAATCCAAATGAACCATTAAGCTGATTTATTCAAAAATAAATGTAGCTAATTAATGAAAGAAAATTTTTGTTATAGCTGAGTACAAAATAGAAATGCAGAAAGTAAATGCTCTCTTTCAAGGAGCTTATTTTCCTACTCTAAGCATGATTAAGAAAGGGTTAAGTGTAATCAGAAATCCAATGTAACCACCTAAGCATTTTATTAACATAAAAAAAATCTTTGTCTTTGGTTACCAGCCAAAGTAAGGATACTTTATTTAGAAAATGCAAACCTGCGTGATGATCTGGAATGGGTGGGTTGGATGGGAAATCATAGGCATGAGTAAAGTCATTAAAGTTATTCCCAAACTGGTATGTGCTCATACAAGCTGCTTCTATCCATGAATGGATAGGACTGATATACCAATCAGCATGATGAGGCGAACTGATTATATCATCATATTGATCATCAAGGCTTACCGAATGATGACTCATTGTATAAGCACCAAGCTGGTCCAAATCATAAGGAACCTCTACATGTGAAGAAGATGGTTGAGACTGATACTCCATTGACTGCATCACATCTGACTTTTCACAACACTGCTTCTCAATGTCTTCATTACTGATACCCTTGTGCGGCTCTGCATGATATGACTCTGAATGATCACATGAAAATTCTGAATTGTAACACCCCAGTTTTGACCCCGTTGCATTAAATGTACAGGATGTATATATTATAAATGATCACGGTGTGGAGCTAAAGGCCAAGGCCCCACCATTGATCAGTTATGCCATGTTTTGGATTTGTATTTGTCACCGATGGTATATCGGGGCATGCGGCATATATTATGTTTGTCATCATGTAAATATGCATCTATAATTAATTAAATGAACCCAACTAGCTACGATTGCGACAACTAAAATGAGAAAGGGGCATGATTTTCACAAGGATAAGGATGTGGGGGAATTTGTCAAACCTTAGCCATTGAGGGAAAAACCCATGTGTCATTTTTCCTTGTTTTATCCAACCACCACAATTGAGAATTGCTGGTGGTGGTTGAGGCAGTTATTGTTTTGGGAGTGGTGTGGCAGGACTGTCAGTCCATGCCCACATGCACACTCCACCCACGGTTTACTTAAGGATGGCAAAAGAAACCACTGCCATCACTCCCGCAGGGATTTTTACTCTCTCTAGGACTGTGCAAGAGCACTCACGCACTCTCCACTACGCAGGCCTCCCGACTTGCTGTTTATGCTCACACAGGAGCGGAAGTGGCTCATGTTCACACACTTCTGGCTACAGGCATTCTCGCCATTGTCTGTTCGTTGTTCTCCCACCCAGGATTTTCCTGGCTTTTACCCACGCGGTTTTCCTCTGCGGATTTACGTGACAGTGGCTGTATCTTTTCCTCACGGGTGGATTTGTGGGTCCTGTGTTGTTGTTTTTCACTCATGCACAGGATGGGAGACTGTAATTCTTGCTCAACGTGGTCTATGTATGTTTTCCCGGTGACTTCACTGCCCAAGGACGGGTTGTTGTTTTCCCCATGTTGTGAGCCGCACTCACTAATACATTTTGGGACTGTTAATTTCCCCATGCCATGAGCTATGTTTGATGTTATGTTTTGGGGCTGCTGTAGATGGTTTGGATTTGTTTTCCCCCTGTGAAGTTGTAACAGCTGATTGGTTGCATACGTGTAATGGTTGGTCTTCAAACTGTGTAAGGAGCAGGGATGGGGGCTTGGTTAGCTTGATAAACCTGGTGGCTGGAATCCACACAGACAGAGCTAGAGGGCTGGCTTTCTTCTCCACGACCCCTGCATAGCACTGGAAGGGAATGCAGGGCCTGAGGGACTGTGTAGCAGAGAAGGGACTGATTCCTTGTGTTGGGTGTGTGTGGGTGTCTTAGAAGCCAGGCTAGTTCTGGTGTAGGTGTTCTTGGCTCTACAATGAGCTCACTAGCTTAGCATTTAGCCTTTCCCAACTCCTGGATGGCCTGATAAACCCAACTGTGTTGGCTTGGCTATGTTTTGTGTATCCTTGGCTATGTGTCAGCCTGCTAGTTCCCTTATTCCTTGGAGAATCATGCCCAGCTCGGGGGTGGCAGCGCTGCTGAGAGATTAAGGAGCACGCTGGCCTATGGTTGGGTGGAACGTTGCAGTGACGTAGCTGGTTATGGAACGAGTTCATCATAAGATAAGTGATCTTGTCCATTTTTACTTCTGCAACCATATTTTCTGTTAATGAATGTTATGAATATGTTGGATGGATGCATGTATGAATGTACGTTGAATTCCGCTGTGTCTGATAAATAATTGTAGCTGTGTATGATAAACAATGGCAATTGTGCATGTTTTACTTCAATGCACCTCCTTTCAGTCATTTTGTGCATGCATATGTTCATGGGGCTCTTAGTCTGTATGATTAACGCCATGGGTTGCGTCCTCTTTGCCGGTCGGAGGCACGGGGACGTGACATGAATGCTCCTCTTCCGTACTAAGATTTTCCCAGGTCTTCAGATCCATGCTTCCCTCTGTGGAAGTATAGTAAATTGGACTTCCACAAATTTCTAAATAGACACTCCCCTTGCTGGATATAGAATAAATGGGAATCTTAATGATATATTCACAAAAATTGCAATAGTCATCACCGCCATCTATGTCAGATGTGATGGATTCTCCATTGCTGATATTACATTCTGATATCAATTTCTCTTTGTCTTCATTATTGATAGTGATATATGGCTTAGACTGATCATATGGATATACTGCATGCTCCTTTGTCATATCAAAATTTTCCAAGGCCGCAAGGTCCATGTTCTCTCCTTTAGATATGCCATAGACAAGAGAATCAACAAAGCCATCCAAAGTTTTTGGTTCATTATTTTCCTCATAGATTGGATTTTCCATGAATGTCCAGGACTCCTCTTCAACATCTTTGTCAGACATAAGGGAGTCTTTGTCACTTGTATCATGATCCAAGTTATACTTGTCCTCATTTTCATACTAATCTTCTTCAGAAAAATGGGAACAAGGCAGTAAATCTTCCAGACTGTCATCATTATATGGAGAACAAGTAGGAGTCCCATCATGCACATCACGGTTTTCATCATAAGTTTCAATATAATATTCTACAATGATTTCATCCTTAGGTAGATCTGGAGTACAAATGTGATCATCATCACTAAAATAATCATGAAAGCATTCCCAATCATCACTATTCTCTATTGATGTTACATGAGGAGGGTCTTCAACAATTTTTTCAATTAATGGCTCTTCATGCACAAACTCAATGGGATCATAATGGATTTCTGAATGTTGGGTGTTGTACACCATGTTGCTACTACATATCTCAGGATACTCCATATGAAACTCTTTCCAAGGAAAGAAGTACTTCAAATTGGTCTTAATGAATGATTTAGCATTGAATGATTTAATATCATTCCCATCATAATGCCACTCCTTTAAAAATATTTTGAAGAATTTTGCAAGGGAAGTAATAGATTTCTCAGGAAAACACTCATGAAGCCAACATGAAGCATCCCCTTGTAGAGAATGAGCAAACATCGCCATCATATTATACTCATGTTGAATGTTGTTTTGACTCATATGTGACAAAAAAATCATAACATGGAATCTGGCTGAGTGATCATTATCATCCCCCCAAAAGCATGGAAGGGAAGTAGATGTCATCTCACTAACGAGATTATTAAGAAAGCCAAGGATCCTAGAGAAATCAATGGGAGGACAATCATAGGAAGCTCGAGCAGAAGTTTCTATTCTTTTAATATCCATATCAAGAATAAGTGATCATGGAGAATGTCTGGAACTAAAAAATGGAGTTGAGCTTTAAATTTCACTGTTACGTGGGCTCACCTACACACAATCAATCTCAATTTTTTTTGTGAGAAACAAGGGTTTTATCCCTTCAATGGAGTCGCCATGTGAGAATAAAAATATACATTTAAGAACTCTCACAAAAATATTTTTTGCTTTTCTTTGTAAAAATAAAAAACCGAAAAAGGTCAGTGGAGTGGCTAGATGAAAATTAAAGATCTATTCTAAGCATTCATCAAACAAAGCAAAAATAAAAAAGAAGAAAACAAAAGTCGTACTCAGGAATAAAAATATTTATCCTCAGCAACGGTGCCAAAAAGTGTCGCCGCCTTTCACACACCTGGGTTATGTGGTACAAATCTTCAAGCCACTCGGTGTGTCCTTGGGGGCAAGTCTTGAGCCAAGGCTGTCACCATGTTCTTGACTCCTCCGTTTAGGCTCAACTCCTAAGGAAGCCAAGGGGGGTAGACCCTATTAAGTTACTAAGGCAAAATTATTTAGTATGATGATGGTATTAAAGAGTAAGTTTTTTAGGAGTTTCGATTTAACAATTGTAAACAATAAATAACATGATAAGATAATCACAAGTAAGCATGAAAATGACACCCAATCACATATAGATTGAAAGAAATAAACAGTTGACCAGTGCCTTGAAAATGGAGTCGAAAAACAATTAAGAGTGCTTGCAAGTGCTGGAATGAATGTTGTGCAATTGTATCTTGGTTAATTTTAAATTAATGTAAAAAGATGAGTAATTTAACTTAGGCGAGGGGACTCCAGATATGCCTAGGGGCTACTTGAAGTATGTCCAAAACTAAACCGTCACAGCTACCCGCAAGGAATATGTGGGCTGAATGGAGTCTCTGAGGCTGTTATTCATAATGCACCCAAAGGTGTAATAGAGATCGGTGCCTCGAGGTCACTTTTTAGGAGTTCCTGCTTCCTTTGGGTATTTTTCCACCGTAATGGTTTGATCGAGGCATTGGATTTTTGCCTGATGGTTTGTCAATTTAGGGAGAGTGAATCCTAATTATTCTAGTCGCTTAAGTGCTTTTGATGCAGCTTGACTAATCGGATGAACCGCATCCAAGTACAGAGCATACACACTGGAGTCTTTGTTATTTTTAGTAAATTTTAAGATAGGTGTTCTTGTTAAAAAGAAAACAATCTAGGAACCTCTTTCGATCCAAGTGGATCTCAATCGGGGATTCAAGGAAGGGTTAATTTTATCATGGCTAATGAAACAATTGATGAAAAATGAATCAAAGATACACAATGCCAATTTTCTAATTAGTCCTACCACGCATCTCTTTCCCCTTGCGGGTCAATCGAGAAGTCGTGGGGTAAGTAGTATGATTACTTTTGAAATTAAACTATGGAATAATGCAAAATTATATCAAAGTATACAATCCTGCATGTTAGTACTAAACTAGAGCAGAAAAAAAAGCAAAAAAAACAAAAAAGTGAAACAGACGTAGATCCCCCTTGGAGGGATGGGGAGCGGGCTCGAAAGAGCCTACTCAAAAAGATTTTCTTTTATTATTATTGGTTACAATATCAGAAAACTAAAATATGAGAAATCTCTTGGTCCTTATATGCGATGAAACCAAGATCTTACAACTTTCCAAAAATTTTAAATTTTAATAAAAGGGGAGACCCCTGGGGGGATTTGAACACTCCCGAGGCCACTTTCGAACATCAGCTTATTTTCTTTTCTGTTACACCTGCTAAAAACTAGCAAACATGTTAGAATAAAATATGCCCAAAAGCACTTTAAGTGTACCTTTGGGTCATCCTAGCTTAACTCAACAAAGACTAAGTTAAAACTAGCTAAACAGGTGAAAGAGGAACCAAGGAAGGCAAGCTTTCCTTGGGATCTTGGCTTGTTGTTTTTGTAGCCAATGAAATATGCACTGATTGATGGATTTAATCGTTTTAAAACATAAAAGGAAATCTAGAGCATGCAACCTACTGATTTTCTTTAACTTGCCATGCAAAACGGACGATTTCCTTATGTTAGATCTAGAATGCTTAATGATACTTTTCAGAATTGAGATCTAGACTATGAGCTTTGAAATAGAAGATCTATGTAAATTTTAGTTTGATATAACAGATTCAAGTGATAACAAATCTTTTGAACACAGTAACCAGGTAAGAAAATGGACTTTTTAAAGAAAAGAGAAGAAGAGGAGAGAAGGTCGGCTCATTGCTTGAATGGAACAAGCTGAAAGGAGGCCCTTTTGTGGAGCACTGAGGGACAGAGTCTTGAGATTATTGGATAAGGAATGGTGTCAATATTGATACACACCTTCATCCAATTGGGAACCTGCAACTAGATAACACAAGCCTGCACAACACATCGTGAGATCTGGATATAGATGTATAAAGCAACAAAAATGAAAGATCATGCAAAAATAATCTTATTTAAGCACATAACTAAAATTCTTGAGCATGCATAATATGGATAAACAAGAGCAGGTAATCTAACTTGCCTAGTTTACACCCTTACTTGATTCAACCAAATCCTTGAAGCCAAAAAACAAAAGCAACACAGAAATTGGAAAGAAATTGCAGTTACCACATTAGCAACATGACGCTGGGAATCCACACAAACACATGCACTACACGGTATATCCTCCAAAGCTTCTTTGTTCATAATAAAAATATAGCAGTATTACAATGGCAACAACTCCTCAATCCAACTCTAACTAGCTTGGAAGAGGCAGCCTGAGCTTTATTTATATAAAAAACAGGAGATCCAGCCCAGGGGGCGTGCAAATCCCAAGGAGACAGACCACTATAGCTGAAGGAGAGTCAATCAATGTTGATCTGAAGCCGAACTGAGCCTACCTGTCAATCGAGGGGCTGATTGAGCTGGCACATCAACCCACAAACTGACAGATCAATCCACAAAGCTTCTAGGAGAGCCCACATGTGTGGAGGAGAGAGAGAGGGCGCAATTCCCTATAAACAATGCTGAAGATCAACTCTAGATCTGTCCATATCACCTCCTTTAGTCAAGGATTTGTCATATCTAGTCAATCTGATTCAGATCTGACTGATTTCAATCAAATCGGCTAAGAATCCACTAATCTAGGATTTTGGATTTGCTCTATTATTCATCAATTTATTAATTAAAATAATCAATAAATGATTTTTTGGGGCTTTCTCACCCGAGTGATGGAAAATCACTCAAAACTAGGAAATAGTGGGTCTATAGGTTTACTGGGTGCTCTTAGCTTGAAAATGAGCACCTACATGACTGAATCTGACTTCGGAGCCCACTTTTATTACAAAACCATTTTTTCCAATTAAACTATTAAAAAATAGGCCAAGTTTTGGAAAAATTATATTTTAATAAAAAACATTGAAAAAATAAAAAATTTTAAAAAGTTGAAAAAACCTAGGGGGACTTAGACATGTTCATATGACTCGACCATGATGCCTAGCATGTTTATACATTGACACATAGACTCTAATAACCTCAATAGGCCTAAATGCCAAGCCGACCACCCCAACTTTGGAGGTATGGAGTGAAAAACTCAGAAATTATTAGTCGTTTATTAACAACCAATAATAACCAAGGGAAAAAAACACCCTGGGCTGATCAGATTGACAAATAAAGTCTAAGAGACCGAGTCTTTTACAGACACTATCATGCTAGAACATTTATTGCAATTCCCCCATGGGGTATGAATATGTGATATAATACAACAAAGCTTCCCAGAAGCAAGACTGAAGGTCTTCTGAAGTCCGAACAAGTTATCCTTGTCCGGTTCACCAGGCTCACTTGATAAAAAACCACTAAGTACAACTTAGGTGGTAACACTACCTACAACCATTGACCAATGAATTTAAGCAATTATGGGAAGGGATACTTGTATATAATGTATTAAGGCCCATCCCAGTGCAAAGATATTTTATGTTGTGTGGCATATATGCATACAATATGTAATATTATTCATGACTAGTATTTTTCTCTGGTTATCATATTGATTAATCCGTTTAAATGTATACCATTGTCTTCTTTAACACTAACGTGTTTTGTATGCAATAACGTGGCGGGTCTTGTAACAAGAGGGCATCATGGATGTAAATGTTATGGACATTCTATAAATTCTAGGAGGTATAACAACCTATGAAAGATGGTGTATAATTGCTCAAGGGTATTCTTCCTAGAGGACCACCTTTGTAGAATAAGAACATTTTCTTTCAATGGTAAACCGCAGATAATCTAATTGACCTAAAATAATGACACCGATTGAATATTGGATTAAGTCATATGACATAGAGAAGGGGAAAGGATTTTCAGAATTGTTCTATTCAAATGTGGACCCTATGTTCAACAACCCTAAATTTTTTCATCACTTATGTTGAGAAAATGCCCATTGGGATGAAAAGGGAATCCATATTTTATGAGCATCCATATTGGGGGCATCTTAATATTGCCTACTTACTAGACCCCACACATATATTTCAAAATGTTTAATCTTATTTATGGAGGCAGATATCATAAAAAAAGGTGGCACATTGGGCATTAGGAGAGATCTTACTTCTTCAATCATTGAAAAGAAACATTGGCAAAAAAAGAAAGTAGAGGAGAGGTTGGTCCCTCTTGGTATTTTAAACAAGGTGATGTCCAATAGATTTTGAAGAAGGATGATATTTCTCTGGTAAAGAAAGTTATATTAAGTGTTAAGGTGCCTTCTTTATATGGGTTGACTCTATGATGCTCTTTCATTGTAAAGGAACATTTATCAAGTTTGAAATCACATGACCATTGAATCTTCTAAGGATATGTATGTCAAATATATGTTTTTTCCTATGGTATAGATCATAATATACTATGCACTCATAATTTTATGGTAATTATTTATTTATTTTGTGTGTAATTATACTTTGCTAGTGTGTGGGTGTGCGAATCATAACTTCCACCAAACCTATTGTGTGCCATATCTAACTTATCTACATTTGTATGTTGGATCACATCAAAGGAAATTCATATGGCTAGAATTCATAAAGTGTACACCTGCTATTTACATTTGTATGTTGGATCACATCAAAGGAAATTCATATGGCTAGTATTCGTAAAGTTTACACCTATTATTTACATTTGTAAATTGGATCATATGAAAGGAAATTCATATGGATAACATTCATAAAGTCTACAAAGGTGTACATACTCTACCCCCCTCCAGATTTGAACCTATGACCTCCTAGGAGGAAACCCATGTTCTTAATCATTAGGGAGTTACAAAAATTAGGAATTAAGGCTAGTTAGGGGAACGTGGGGTTGTAATGGTTTTGATTTAATTTTAGTTTGGGGTTAGTGGGGTTGTAGTGGTTATGGGGTTATGGGTTAAGAATAATCATACCAATGGACAATTCTATGACATGAAGTTGTATAGTTCTTGGGATTATTATAGTCACTCACATTTAAGAATCACATCAACATATATACAGTATCTCTATCTTCTGCAAGCATTTTTACAAGCCCTAGGTCACATACAACTCCACTCTAATGATCATGGCATATGAACATGATGAGATTGAATGGTCCATTAATCTTGTAGTTACCATACATCCCCTTGAAATAAAATCTTGTGTGGAGGATGATCATTTTATTAATTGTTTATTATGTTATTAAAACTAGGCATATAATAGTCTGTGGGGGAAGAGCAACTGGTAAAGGTGTTAAGTTGTAAATGGAAGGTATCATGTTCAAATCCCCCCCAATATTACCTGTGCACCCTGGTTCGGGCCTTGTGGGTGCATGTAGGAGTATAGTGGTAGCAGGATTGGATCCCTCGACCCTGTATCATGTAAGTACCAACCCAGTCCCTAGTTGTCGATTCCCCTAGTACTAAAAAAAGGCTAGGTATATAATATAAATAAATACATATAACATTAAAAAGAAAAATTAATGATCTTATTATTAATTAATTAATAATATAAAAACAGATATTATTAATTAATTAATAATATAAAAACAGATATTATTAGTTAATTAATAATATAAAAAACATATATTATATTTTATATCATATATTTTATGTTTTAATATATAAAAATACACACCAAAATAATCATAACCCATGCAGTCACCCAAGTTAACCCCTGACAAATATTGAGCTCGTAAGAAGTTGACCCTATGGTTGCATAATAGAGATTATAGGAAGAAAGAGAAATAGAGAAGGAATTAGATGGAGATACTCGAGTTTATTTTCCCATGATGAGGAGCCCATCCTTAATAGAGGAGGATATATAGGATCTTAATTATTTTTATAAGTGACAAAGGATTTGAACGATTTTTGTTTGAAAGATAGAGAAGTTTGACAATTTTTGTATGAAAGTGGTAGAGGATTTAAACGATTTTTGTTTGAAAGTGACAAATTGAGACATATAAGAGTATGTAGAGCTCGTCATGATCGAGGATAACCATTCCATCTCTTCTTGGATTGCAATGGTACCTAAAATTGTAAGTCAATCCCAACTACAAGTGAAAAAACTAATTTTAAGGTAAATAGTTGGTTGTAATAGTTCAATGGGTTTATTCTGAAATGTTTGGTCAACAAGCATGACACCATAATATAGAAATTGTTAAATTTTTGCTATCATAAATATTCTTAATATAAAATGTAGATGTAACTTTATATGTGTGTTTGTGTGTGTGTACACACACTTATACACATATGTATATATGTATATATACATGTGCACGCACGCGTGCGCACACACACACACACTTCCCAGGTAATTAACCTAGGGAAAACCTTTAGGAACTTCCTCTCATTTTGAGGATGGTACCCAAGTAAACCCTAGATTCTACAGGGCACAAGGCCAAGTCAATAATAAGGCTTGAAGTTGTTACAACAATATTCTCATTATGTGCTCAACATGTCACTTAAGGGAATTAAACCTAGGTAGGGAGGATAATACTCCATCACACAACCACTTGGGTTAGACCGAATTAATGATACGTGTGTGTGTGTGTGTACAAAACAGGTTTGATAAATTTACTAGTTTTTTCCAAGAAATAAAGCCATGTTATTTTAAATTCACCATAGACCTATAACTGCACTTTTAATGCTTACATTTGACTAATGAGAAAGTAAGTAATACTCCATAAGATCATATACATATATTTTTGTAGTCTAAAAGCCCTTTGAGAGAATAAAAAACCCCTCACAGAATATAATAAAAAATATTATCAGAAGAAATTTTGAGAAAAAAAAAAGAAGGGCCCAATGCCATCCTAAAACATCAATCCAAAAGGACCACACACATTTTTTATTTTCATACAAATAATACCAGAAACACACACACACACACAATGGCCAAATGAACTCTAAAAAATAAAAATCCAAAATAGACACCCAAGAAGACAAGTAGATGTTAATCCTAACCATCAACCCTTCCACATATGGAGGGACTAAAATTTGGGCTTGAATTTCCTCAGAAAATCCCCTATAGTCTATAAGACTTGGAGGAGAAAAATGAGTCCAAAGGGGTAAATTTTGTCCGCTTAAGTTTACCAGAAGATGTTACACCATGAACAACACAACTACAAGGACACGAATTGAATGAAGTCAACACATAAACAAAAGGAGAAAGAGACAACTGACTAACAAAAAGAAAAATTAATTATGTGAAATTAAGCTCCTGTGGATTCCCTACATGCGTCCCAAAGAAATTAGAAGGACAATTTAAATATTTCAATTGTCTCACTTGAGAATGAACAAATCCCAAAGCAGGAAAGAAAACTAGATTCAAAAAGGAGATGAGACGAGGATAACCAAGGGAACACCATCACCAAATCATTCATTTAAAGACCCTCCTTGGCCCAAGTTACCAGGAGAAGGTATTGAAGATCCCAAACCAAGGGAATGGCCCACTATGACCATCAATTAGTCATCAATAATATCCCCTGAAATTTGGGTTGATGGAGGATCATAGCAAATTGATGCCCCAATCTCAACCACTTGATCCACGCCCTTAGACAACTACATTTGTAATATTTCAATTGAACCCATAACAACACCAACCAAAGACAACATATTAATAAGAGAAATATTATGAGATAAGTCCCCAATACCATCAATAATAGGGACATTAACACTAGGAATGATTAAATCAAATACACTGGGAGACCTAGAATAAGGCATCACCTTGACAAAATGAGTGTCTTCCATAGGAGAGACAAATACTTTGAAGTCATCATGTGGACACTTTGAAAGGGGGGATTCCAAAAGATCCTTCCCCTCAACAATTGAAAGGTTAACACCCCTTTCCACTAAATATTGAGCCACCATAAAAGGAGTTGAAACTAAAGACCTATAGTTTTTGTATGCTTAGGCCTTCTTGCGATAGTCATAGAGGATATGAACAAAATGGTGGAAAAAGATACAATGAAAAGGAATCTTTTTTTTCAATCAAGATCGTGTACCCACCAAGGACTTCCATAATCCAGAGTGATATTTTATGGGAGTCCCCCTCAGTGAATATAAATACTAAGGTGTGGGTAAAACCATCCCTAACGAGGGTTTACATGGATTCATGGTAAAAATCACCCAAAGAATCATTGATGGATCTCAAAATCCTAGGACAAGACAAGCGATGAGGCAAACCTGCTAAACAAACTTAAAGCAACTTAATATCCATAAAAGCATAAGAAGAATCAAAATGAATTTTCTATAGGATAATAACAAAACCTAAATCACCAAAACAACAAAGGATAATTGATAAGACCACGATATGATCCTTAGAACATGAAAAGATAAAGAGAAAAAAAACTTTTTAAAGGAGAAATATTTCACCTTACAAGATATGATTACACCTCATACCCCATTGAGCCATGCATGCATCTTGGTGAGAAACATATTCCTCCCACAAAAGTATCCATACAATAACATTCATGCATCTACTCCACACCTTCAAATATCTAATCCATGGGAAAATAAACAATAATCATCCTGGATCTTGCGTGAATGCACTTTTTATTTCCCTTTGCAAAGTGCTCATAATGTTGATTGTTCTCCTCCAATATGAAATAACCACCATCATGATCAACCTCATACAATGTATACCAACTGGAACTCATAATCGACTTGATACCACTAGAAACCCTAGGATCTACCATCACCCCCCTCTGGGATGAATAAATTTACTAATATATCGAGAAAGTTATAACCATTACTCCTCCAAGGAAAAAGGAATATTTTAATCCAAATTTTTTTTTCAAATATTAATCAAATTGTGAAATCATTAATTGAATCGTTTCATATTCATGTTTGTAAACATGTTTGATAAGCATATTTCATCTTCTTGTACTGATTAGTAAATTTCCGTGGATATTCTCTAAATACAATTTGTCACAATGGATCTCACAACTTAATTCATTGTGTTAACTTAATGCCATGGGATGAGAAATAAAGTAGAACTGAAAGGAAAATAAATAGAGAAAAATAACACATCCACACACATAACACAAGGTGCACTCTAGGAAAACCCAATATGGGAAAAACCCATCTAGAAGTGAGGACTATGCCTTCATATTTTCTTCTCTAATACGTAGTGCAAGTACAAAGAAAGTGGCACACAATGTGGAGTTACCTTTGACATCGTGGTCTTCACGGCTACTACATGATCTCGTACTTCCTTTGTTATCCTCTAATATCCACTCCCTTACTATTGCTTAGCTATGGAACAATATAATAACATCATCTGTCACGTCCCCTCTTGCCAATCCAGTGCGATGGAGAGGACACGACGATACTATAACCGGGCATCTAGCCCCATGAACATAATAAAAAAATGCATTGGAAGTAAAAGACATATGCAGATGTATAATGCAGAAAAATACAACGGAAGTAAAGCATTCAATACATTCATAATATTTCTTAAAATCAATACATTGCAAAATTAATACAAGAGAGTACTTATCTTGAAAACGAGCTGCCCGGAGCAATTAGCTATGCCATTGTAACGTTCCACCCAACCATAGTCTAGTTGTGCTCATCAATCTCTCAACACCACTTCCACCCCCAAGCTGGGCATGATTTCTACAAGGAAAAAGGGAACATCATGCTCACACATAGCCAAGTACACACCAAGTTTCAGCCAAGCCAATCCATAATTGGATTTATCAGGCTGCTAAGGCAATAAAAAGGAAGAATTGTTAAGCTAGTGAGCTCAACCACAGAGCTATGGATACTTCTATAAGATCTATCTAGATTGGTATCCACAATACCTACACACCCGACACAAGGAAGTATTCCCTTCACTTCTACACAATCCCTCAGACCATACCTTCCATTATAGTGTTCTCCAAGGTGTGCATAGAAGAGTAGCCATCCCATTTTGATCTTTAGTGAGGTTCCTCTCTTCACTAGGTTTATCAAGCCAATTCTTGTCATCTTCCAATCCTAATTCTTACTTACAATTCAGACCAAAACAAGGATGAACATAACAACAAAACAAAAGTGTTGGGTATGAAGAAAAATGTTTTGGATGTGGGATGCCCAAGATGGGGTTTCCATTAGTCTCAGAAGTTGTGGGAAACCAAAAAAAAAATGGTAGATGGGGAATCAACCCTAGGAGAGCAAATTCGATTTCAGAAAAGGTATACGGGTCTTATAGGGGCATAAATGACCTCTATAAACCCCCAAATCATGAATCCTTCTTTCCATCCACTGTGCAATGCAAAAACGGATTTCCAGCCATGGAAAAAATGAAGGAAATGGAGAAAACCATGAATAAACACCCCAACTAGCTCCAACTGTGTGAGTAAATGAAAACCGTGGGTGAGGAATGGATTGGGCACACATTTCTGGGTGTTTTCTTGCCCCACAAGCAAAAATATGATTTCCCAAAATTCATGGCTTGCAAATACATGAAATTGGTTGCCATACCTCTCCATTCCCAAAGCATTAACTGCCTCAACCAACTCTTGGAATAATTAAATGATTGGGTGCATAAGTCAAAATGGGTAGTTGAGAGTTTATGGTTTCTCTCATTGACATTTGGCTTAACACTATTGGCTCAAGGGTTTGAATAATTTCCCTCCCTATTCCTTGTAAAAATTATGCCTCATCTCTTGTTGCATTGCATAGCTAGTTGTGGGTATTTTATTAAATTGCATATTTACATGACATCTCAGTTTATATTGTGCCTGGCTAGCACAAGAACCATAGGCATCGATTTTGATTGTCGATACACAAAATGCTAAATTGATGGCAGGGCCTTGGCCTTGAGCTCCTCAACATGTTTTAATAACGATATTTACATCATGTACCATTTTAATGCAATAGGGTCAAAATCAGGATATTACATCGTCACAATGGAATCCCTTCTCCCCCTAATGGCCTAGAATTTATCAAAGGCCGATAATTGTCTAGGGTTAGTTTTAGGATTTGAACATGCCTCAGCTCCTAATTAGGGTTAGGGTTTTGGATCCTCTAGAATTTTCTTGAAAATTAACACAAAACTATCTCCACATGTGTGGGTAATGAGATACAATATAGAATCCATTCAATACCATGGTGGTCAACTATATATGTCAACTTGTGGGAGGCATAACATCCTCATATGAAATCCGATTGAGATGATTCTTGCATCACTATAAAGGTATCTCAGTGTAGAACAATATCGACGGATTGAGAGATATGCTCTCAAAATTTTCATAATAGCATGTTTTTCCACATCACTAGAAAATTCTCATTTTTAGATAATTTACACCTTTGCATACCTCCTTGTCCCTTTATGGTTCAATTCCCTTATATCTTCTTAGTTAAATCCTTCAAAAAGTCCAAATTTCCCACATATACACGACTTATGCATGTCTAAGTTAGAGATAAGAGACATTCCAGTGTTAGGCCTGCGTATACCCTATTGCGAAGGTAAAAAATAAAAAAATAAAAAAATTCAGGAAACATGAAAATAGTTTCATGATTCTTTAACCATTCTTTTCTCATGAATAACTAATCAAACTTCCCTAACTAGCTCCGTATAAATACAAAAGAGGAAAGGAAATCAACCCTGGGAAGAGAGAGAAGAAAGAAGCATCCGTATGCTTCTCTTGTGTATATTGAATCCATAATCCCTTTTCCCTAGTCTGCAATAAAACCCCCATATATGGAAATATGAATTTGTAGCATTCTCCATTACTTTCTTGCCAAGAAACTATCAAAATGTTTTCTTTGGGAATGCTTTTGGAGTATTGAAGAGGTTATCCAGATTTATGTGAGAATGAAATGAAAGAGCATATATATATATATATTCACATACACAGATATATGGCAATAAAAACAATGATACAATAAATTAGATTCTATTAAATGAATAAAACAAAACAAACTGTAAAACCAAAGCAGCTAGAATGGTGATAGTTGTATCTCTAAGAAGTGATGTGGTGGCTACGCTCACTCGTGACAAGATGAATACAAAAGGAGGTCAAAGGGAATTTTATCATAAATCCTTGGAGAGGCAGAAAACTCTAAACCTAACCTTAGGAGATGAATCGTCATAAAGTTTGCGGCCCCAAGGTGGTTAATTGAACAATCAACTTCTCGGGGTCATAACTTTTTCATACGATCTTTGTTTGGGGCACTTGATAACCTGTTGGAAAGGTATATCCAAGATTTACAAATTTCTACTGGGGCCAAATGCATGCCACTAGAAAATACTTAGCCCCACGAATCGCTAAAAAAATGTCGTTTAGGGCCTCAAAACGACCCCGAAAGTTTGGGACTTGAAAAACTGTAGAAAATTACAAGAAAATTGCCAAAATGAAAAATTGTTTTGAGCTAGTGGAATAGGTAGCTGGCCACCTATATCCATATGGATTAGTCCTCCCCCCTTAGGAAGAAATGGTCTCCATTGCGTTGAGTTCCCCCATCAAATGGGGAAATTGCTGCTGAACTTGACTCATGGTGAGCCACTTGCCTTGGTGGAGGAGTTGCCCTGATTTGAAAACTCAATATAGTTGGATATTCTGCTGAAGGGTGCCCTTAACCTATGTGTCCATGGTATGATCAATGATTTCTTATTCCGTGCAGTTGAGATTAAGCTCTGTAGGTGTCAATTGTTCTTCCACCTCTGAGGTGTCCAACAACGGTGTAAAATATGGTAGAAGGAGCTCCACATTGAATACTGGGTGTAGGCTAAGGAAAGGAGGAATGCTTAATTTGAAGGCATTGTCACCAACTACCTTGGCAACAGTGTATGGCCCATATCAAAGTGGAAGAAGCTTGCGATGGGGTCCTGTGAGCCTATCTTTCTGCAAATGCAACCAAACCTTATCCCCAACCTAGAACTTGTGTGGAACCCGATGATGGTCATGTCGTTGCTTGTATTTAGTATTGGCCTTTTCCAAAATGTCATGGACTTGTTAGCGGATGTGATGGATTTGTTCAACAAATATGGTGGCCTTATCAACCTTAGCCTAAGCATGGGAAGATTCCTCTTGTGTGGATGCAAGGGGAAGAGCTGCATCAATTGGGGCTAATGGTTAAAAACCGAGGAACACCTGAAAAGGGATGTGACCGGTAGAGATATGAAGAGATTTGTTATATATATGCTAAACATAAGGAAGTCTCTCATCACATATGCAGAGATGTTTAGAATTGCACATTCTCAAAATATGCACAATCGTTTGGTTAACTATTTATGTTATTCCATCGGTCTAGAGGTGGAAGGCAATCAATTTGGTCACTCTTGGTATCCATCAATGACCATAGACTAGACTATAAAGTGCTCAGGAACCTACTATCCTGATCTAAAATGATAATCTATGGCAACCCAAAATGAACCCAAACATGCTCGAAGAAGAGATTAACAGCGGCTTCAGCAGAGATGCTCTTATTGCAAGCTATCAAAATAGCCACCTTAGAGAAGCAATCCATGACCACAAACACACAATCATTACCATGCTTAGTTGAAGGTATTCTTGACATGTAATCCATGGATATGGATTCCCATGGCTCATTCGGAGTGGGTAGGGAGGTGTACAACCCCTGATTTTTTACGATTGGTTTTGCGATGGCACAGGTAGTGCAGGATCTGATATATCAACCTACATCTTGTCAGAGTTTGGGCCAATAAAAATACTTTTGCAAGACCGATATTGTCTTCTCATTGACAAAGTGCCCTACCACCCAATTGTAATGCGCTTCCCAAATCATCTTCGCACGCTTTCTTGAAGGAACATGGAGATTTCCTAAGTGGCATAACAATCCTTCATGAAGATGAAAGTCTACCAGTGTTGTACTTGCACATAAGGATTGATAGATGGGAGCGAACTCAGGATTACTATCATATAGTTGAGGCCACCCAGAGTTCTCATGGACGCAAGAGTTGAGCACTGTGGTTAATGCTGCTACTGGAGGTCGATTGAGGAAATCATGGACTCAATTGGTGCTTCCCTTCTTATATTTAATGTTCAGGTGGAACTTCTGCAAGTAAGTGGACCATTTCTGATGACAATCATTCTGAACATTAAATATAAGAAGGGAAGCACCAATTGAGTCCATGATTTCCTCAATCGACCTCGGACCACTTCTGATGACAATCATACTGTAACTTTCCTTGGGTTTTCATGAACTACAAAGGCTTGTGATCAGTGAGGATGAATGCTTCTTTTCCAAAGATGTAATGCTTCAATTAACGACAGGATTAGATAATTTTGATTAAAATGTATAATAAAAACTACTACAAATAATATCATAATTTTTTTTTAAGAAGACCTATAATAAAAATTATCACAAATAATATCATAGAATTTTAGAACGTTTAAAAATTGAACTTCATTACACAAATTTCTAGTACTCAATTTTTATAAAATTAAAAATTATGTCAACATTAATATATTCATTACACAAATATTTAATAAAAAATAAAAAATAAAACTCCCTCAACATTAATATATCATCCATCGAAGTTCATGGCATCTTATTTGTGCCAACATTTGTCATGATATATGTAATTTTCTTGATAGACGCTTTGCACGTAGGTAGATTTCTAGACTGAAAACTTCACGGAACGAATATCTAGCTACTAGCTTCAAGGGTTAGCTCAATTGGTAAGACGTGGGTACACTCTCTCGGTTCGGGGGGTCACGGGTTCGAGCCTTAAGTCCTCTGGGGTTAGGCCTTCTGCTAGAATGGTCAGCGGTTTACCACCTCTACCATCCACGAATATGGGGAAGTACTGCTGAATTTCCCGTGAATCTTTCCATCTGAATAAAAAGAATATCTAACTACTAATGGTGGAGTTCTGTCATAGCAGCTTCAACTCTGCTCTTTCCAGCCCCAACAACATCAACAATTTTTTTTTACAGATGATGTGCATCTTTTCAACATTTTTCCGTGTTTTTTTGCATGTTTTCACAAACTATCCGGGTGAGCATACCACCCACTTCCTTTCTATAGCGACCATTGTTGCTTTTTTAAATCCAGACCATTGCACATGGGACATCATTTTTTAGTAAGTATCATTTTTAAAAGTTTATGCAATTTTTTTTGTTTTACATAGCTAATATCAAAGCTATGTAGCCTTTGGACGCACTACTTAAAAAGCAATGTACCATGCTCTTCCGAATATCAATTCAATTCATTAATCCACACGGCTGAAGTTAGTGAAGGCATATCTATTTTATGATTATATCTATTTTCCTATGACATCTTTCTAAATAGTTAAAGTGCTTACAAAATTTATGATTATACCTATTTTCCTATGATTATATCTTGATTATGGTTACAAAATTTATGATTATATCTATTTTTCTATGACATCTTTCCAAATAGTTAAAGTGGATAGCTATCATATTTCTTTTGTGGTTTACAAAAATGGAGTTGGGATTCTTGCTAACATTACATAAGCTATGATTGTAGAAATCATAAAAAAGATTGATAATAAAATGTAACGAAAGTGAATTAGGAACCTCGTTATCCTTGGTTGCAGTATTCCACATATGAAATGATGATTGGGTTGTTTCAGTTGGATCCAGGAGGAGCTGTAAGCTTGGTGGTACTGGCTTTGATGTGTTCTGAGGTGATTCTCATTTTGGTAGCCATTAGTCTGTTGATTCTTTTGTTTTCTTCCACAATCGCCATGATGTGCTCTTCCAGGAAGCTGGTTGAACCATTATGGGCTAGAATGTTGTCCATGAGCGTCTATAGGACCCAATTTAAGGTTCCAGAAATTTTATAGTGCTGAGCATAGTCTTTGATACCACCCGGGTTCTGAATCCAAGTTGCAAGAGGTTCTATGCTTCCTTCATTCATCAAACCACAGAGATCCCCCTATTCTGAATTTGTCTACATTCCTACTTTGGGTGCTTTTCCTTTCGCATTGTCAGCTAAGGTAGATTTCCTCGAGATGAATTCAACATTGAACTTTCTATCCAGTCTGGTGACATTCTCGTTGAGGATGGAGACTCCAGGACGCAGGTTCCAGATGATTTTGGTTGTGTTGGTGCCTGAAGCCTGTCTTTGTTTTCCTTTTTCTAAAACTTGACCAATAGATATTTTTCTACCCCAAAAGGAAATCAGGTTTCCGTCGAACAATGATAGTCTGACCCTTGTGGAGCCTTGGTCAGCCTCCCAAAAAAGAAAGGTTTCCACCGGCTGCATGTGGAGAGCGGTCCGATAGAAGTCCCAGAGTCTTATTTCCTAAACATTGATGTCACGTCGAATTTCTTGTGGAATGAGATTCTGATAGGCCATGGAAATCTCCAGTGCACAAAGCTAGTTGGTTGTGACATTGGTATGGTTTCTAATGAACAATCCATATCATTTGGGACATCCCATTTTGTTGCAACTTAGAATGTTGATGCAGAGAGAGTTTCTATTTCTTTTCAAGGTAACGTGGAGGATGATGAGTTTTCCAACCTCCCACTACTTACTTAAATTAAAATGACTTACCATAATTGGCATGTACTCGTTGGTACTTTCACCTTTGATCATCATAATGATGGTGTACCTTCGACTGCTGTTCAAAATCAACCTAAGTCACGTTTAGGGAATTCCAAAGCTTTTCTTGTAAATGATTTTACAATTCATCAAAACAATTGCTCTTGGACCATGTGCTCCACATGGTGGTGATCAGTCGTTCGATACGTGTTGTCTTGTCTTTCATGTAATCCTCTAGTTTCAATGATGGCACCTGTCCTTTCCATTAAATGAGTTTGGGGAGGATGCGGCAGAACAATGATGTTGGTAGTTGGGATGATGTCAAAGTGAGTGCTCATGTCTTTGCTGGAAAGTGTTGTCCAGATAGCCATGAAAGCCTCCCAGTGTAGACAGGTGGGCCCATCATCAATCAATCTAAGGCCTGCAGAAGTGCCCACATTGGTCATGTGGTCAACAAATTTATTCCCCTTGCATTTGACATGGTTGGGGACCAACATTGGAATTTCTTGGATCTGTTTTTATAGAATTTGCAAATCCTCTTCCAACCTCTAGTTGTGACTTAGAGTTTTGTCGTTGGTACCATGTAGCAATTTGATAACGTAGTTGATCAAGATGTGTGAGTTCCCTTCCACCACAAGTTTCCAGTATTGTTTGTTGATAGCTATGGTGATCCCCCTAATTAGAGCCTCCAATTCCATCGTGTTGTTGTTATTTATTCCCATGTATCCTGCATAAATTCTAAGAATAATACCTTTGTCATTTTTGAAAACTACATTGAATCTTGCTTGCCTTGGGTTATTTTTAGAAGCGCCATCAAAGTTGAGTTTAATAAACCTAGTTGGTGGAGCGATCCAGCTTGAGGGACTTGAGTTGTTGGATAGAGCATAGTGAGACTTGGCAGTTTTGAACTGAAGGTGGAAGGCCCAAGCCTGAAGAGTTATTCTTTCCCTTTCATCCAATTTTTTGTCTTCTTTCAGCCAGGGTTGAAGTTCAAAACAATTTCCTTCATCATAAGTTTGATTTTGAGCCATGTGTTCTCCTGAGAAGAGGATTGATTGCAGAATATTCACTTGTTTCCTTCCTTCTAGATAACCTAGAGGAGGAAGGGAGGAAATAACTTCCAAAGTCTATTGAGGATGGGGATTTTGGATGGTTTGCAATTCCATTTAAGGATGGTCGTGTTTCCATTGGCTCCGTCTCTTTTGGAATTTCGGAACAAAGTGACCCCTCTGTCCCATAGGTCGTTGATAAGGTGGCAGGAGTTGAAAAAATGTTCCTTATCTTCTCCATTAAGTCTGCATAGGTGATAGAATCCCAACCCCGTGAGCCCGTTTTTTATGAGGATGTCCCACATAAGAGTTCTATTTTTTATAAGATACCAAAGGAAAGTGGATATTTTTAGCCAAAGGTTGGTGCCCTAGATGAGTTGCCAAATAAGTTCTTGTTACAGATCCTGATGCCCGACTATTAGAGAGTAGGATTCCTTAATTGTGTACCTGCCTTTGGGAAGGTATCCCCATATAACTTTATCTTCCCCTTCTTTTTTTCGATTTCCTATTTTGAAGCTCATCATATATCACAGTAGTAGTTTCGTGTTGAGGTTGAGCATGATAGTTACATGTGGGAAGACATTGTCTCCACTCCGAACTAATTTAAGCCTCATTCTAGAAGTGATTGACTTTGAAGAAATTTCTTTTTGCTAGCTCCTCTTGCAGAGGAGGATTGGACAAAATTTCTTTCATCTTAAAATGCTAATGGAAAAAGTCATTCCAAAAGAGGGTTGTTCTGACATTTTTTATTTCCCAAAAGTTGTGGTTTTGGATGACATTCTTGTTTCTCGAGGCCAGGTTCCAAACAATTGAGCCATTTATTTAATATGTGTATTTGATGAGTTCTTGTTGGTCGAAATGGGGGAAATATTTTTCTTTCCAGAATAATCACCATGGTTCTTGATTATGAGTGAGCCAATTCCACAAGAGCTTGGAGCCTAGGGCTTGATTTGTGAGATCTATGTCCCTCAAACCAAGACCACCTTTGAGTTTAGGCTTACAAACATCCTCCCATTTGATGAGAGGCCATTTGTTTATATTGTTGTTTCTTCCCCATAAGAAGTTCCTTTGAAGATTCTTTATGTGTTTGAGGATGGTTTTAAGGGAAACCGGGACATAAAATAGCTAAAGGGGCATGGCTTGTAGGACAAACTTAACAAGGGTTAATCCTCCTACTAGATTGAACAACCTAAAATACCAACTTGTCGTTAGGTGAGGTTGGATAAAAATGTATTCCTAGTTGGCTTGTCGTATGGGTTTCTCCATGAGGGGAGCTCCAAGGTACTTGTTGGGTAAGTTGTAGTTGGAGAGACCTATACAGTTGGCGATGTGTCTTTGGATCAAGGGGGCAGTGTTGAAGAAAAAGAGTTGGGAATTTTCCAAATTGGGACTCGTCAACAAATTGCTAGTGGGTGCAAGTAGGGGCTCCTTTGTGGAGGTTAAGAAATTTTAAGTTACCCTCCAAGAGGTTATCTTGAATGGTTCTTCCTAGTCCTTCTACAATGAGAATATAAAGGAATGGATAAATTGGATCCCCTTGTCGATGCCTTTTGAGGGTGTGAAAGGAGTGGTAGTGGATACATTTCCAAGGATAGAAAAGAAGGTTTAGGAAATTATACCAAGCAGCGAGTCTATCCAGTCTTAATTGAAGCTGAAAGCTTAGAGGATCCTTATGATGTAGGACCAGTTCAGTCTATCGAAATATTTTCACATGTCCATCTTGATCAACATTCCTGGTTTTTTGGTGAGCTTCAGGGAGTGAACAACTTCATGATCAAGGATGATACCATCCAGAATTTGTCTTCCCTTGACATAACTTGTTTTTTCTTTGGAGACTAGGAGAGGGAGAAGAGGCTTGAACCTAGTGGCTATAACTTTGGTTATGATTTTATAAATAACATTAAACAGATCTATGGGGAAAAATTTATCTGGATTGGAAGGACAATGGCCTTTGGGGATGAACCTAAGGAAGGTTGCATTGAAGACAAATATGGTTGTGCCTAGCTTCGTCGATGGCTTTCAATATCTTGAAAGAAAAGACAACAGAGGGTGTGATGAGCAAATTGGCTAAGCTCTATGAAAAACCATTGGCTTCCAACAAGGTGTTTTTAATGATGTGTTTATTTAATATGAATATGTTAGAAGGTGGATATGTTGCTGACAATTTAAATGAATTTAATGCGCTTACTAGTTAGCTATGTTATGTAAAAGTGAACTTTGATGATGAGGTTAGGGCTCTTCTAATTCTAATCTTGTGCTCATTGCCAGAAAGCTGAAATAGCTTGGTCATGGTTGTAAGTAGCTTTTTCCCTAGTTCAAACACTCTTAAATTTGATGATGTTGTTGGTGTTATTCTTAGGGAGGAAATGCAAAGAAAAAACATAGGTGAGACATCATGTAATGCGTTGACCATGGAGAGCAGGGGGAAACAAAAGGAGAGAGAAAGGATCCTAGGTAATCACAACAAGTCTATAAAGGGCATATCCAAGTCTATATTTGGAAAGATAGAGTGTTGGAACTGTGGTAAGAGAGAACATTTGAAGAAAGACCGTAGACCTCCAAAGAAGAAAGGAGACGGGAAACAAGAGAATACTCAGGAAGCAAATGTAGCAAGTGATGTGTTACAAGATGCTTTGATTCTTGCATTAGATAATACTAGTGGTTACTGGGTAGTAGATTCAAGGGCTTCATGTCGTGCTACACCCCATAGGAAATCCTTCCATGATTATGTTCTAGGTGATTTTGGACATGTTTTATTGGAGGATGATGAACCATGTAAAATTGTTGGAATAGGTAAGGTAAGGATTAAGTTAAATAATGGAAACGAATGGTTGCTAAAAGATGTAAGGCATATTCCTGCTATGAAAATAAATTTGATCTCAACAGGGTAGTTGGGAGATAGCGGTTGTTTGTCTGCATTTGAAAAAACGTGGTGGAAGATTGCTAAAGGAGCACTGGTAATAACAAAAGGAGATAGGATAGGTACGTTGTATTTATGTCCTCAGAATACTAATTATTCTATCTATATAGCTTCCATAGAAACATGTGCAATGTTGTGGCATCATAGGCTTGACCACATGAGTGAGAAGGGGATGCAGATTCTCTACTCAAGGAAATTGCTTCCAGATCTGAAGTAGGTAAGTTAGGAATTCTGTGAGAACTGTATTTATGGAAAACATAAGAGAGTTACATTTTTTAGGGTTGGGAAACAAAAGAAGAATGAAAAGTTAGAGTTTGTGCATACATATGTATGGGTATCGACTCAAGTACAATCTCTTAGTGGCTCTCGTTATTATGTTACTTTTATTAATTATGCAACTAGAAAAACTTGGGTTTATTGCATTAGACATAAATCCGATGTGTTTGCTACTTATAAGAAGTGGAAAGCTTTGGTTGAGAATGAGACAAGAAAAAATTTGAAATGTCTCATATCTGATAATGGATGTGAATATTGCAGTAATAATTTTGATATTTATTGTTCATACAATGGGATTCATAGAGAGAAGACAGTCCTTAGAAAACCACAAAAAAATGGTGTGTTAGAAAGGGTGAACAAAATGATCATGGAGCTTGCAAGGTGTATGTGATTGCATGTAGGGTTGCCCTTACAATTTTGGGATGATGTTGTAGATACTGTTGTTTATTTAATAAACATAGGGCATTCAAGTGCTTTGGATGGTGGAATTCCAGAGGAGGCATGGACATGTAAAAAAATAAACTACTCTTTTCTAAGAACTTTTGGTTGTGAAGCATTTGTCCATATTGATAAAGAAAATATAAAAAAGCTTGAGGATAAATCCAAGAAATGTACCTTTATTGGATACGGGGTTGATGATTTTGGTTATTGCTTATGGGATTATGAAAATCACAAAATCATTAGGAGTAGAGATGTAGTATTCAATGAAAAAGTTATGTACAAAGATCAGTTGTAGGGAAAGAAAGAGGAAAAGGAAAACACAGAGTACACAGTGCTTGATGAAATCAAAGAAAATAAAGTTCCAAAAGCACCTGAAAATCAAGAGCAACAACAGGTACCTCAAACTCCTACAAATGTAAGAAGATCTACCAGGTTGAGTAGGCCCCCTGAACGATTCTCTCCTTCATTGTATTATTTATTGATGACTAATTCTGGTGAACCAGAATGTTATGAAGAGGCAATGCAAGTAGAAACTAAAAAGAAGTGGGAGCAAGGAATGGATGAAGAGATGGACTCATTGGTAAGAAACCAGACATGGAATTTGGTTGAGTTTCCTGTAGGAAAAAGAAAATTGCAGAATAAAAGTTTACATGTTGAAAGAAGAAGATGGATGCAAGAAGTGGTACAAGGCTAGACTTGCTATAAAGGGGTTTGCACAAAAGAAAGGTATAGTCATTGATGAAATATTTTCTCCTGCTGTTAAAATGACTTCAATTAGGACTGCTTTAAGTTTAGCGGCAGTAGAAGATTTGCATCTTGAACAGTTAGATGTAAAAACAAACAACCTTTCTCCATGGGGATTTGGAGGAAGAGATTTATATGCAGTAGCCATAGGGGTATGAGGTCAAAGGGAAGGAGAATTTGGTTTGCAAGTTGAAGAAGAGCTTGTAGGGCCCAAAGCAAGCTCCAAGGCAGTGGTATTTAAATTTTGATAAGTATATGAAAGAACATGGTTATAGTAGATGCCATTCTCACCATTGTGTTTATTTCAAGAGGCTAGATAATGGAAGATATATTATCTTGTTATTGTATGTGGATGACATGCTTGTTGCAGGGTCTAACATGCAGGATCTAATGATCTACCTAGTGTAGTGCAACTTGTGGTCATTATCCGGTTCTTTATGAGCGGATGGTCAAGGCTTAGTTATTCACTTACCTCATCCATTACATATTTTCGCTTATAATATCATGGACTAGTGTAGGTCTTATAATAAACATGTATTGGTATAGGTTATGCAAAATCATATGGCCATATACCAGTCATGCATGGGACATATAAGTTGATGGCTATACTTGTGCATGGCTTAATATAACGACATATAATGCATATTTACGACAGGACATCGCCACCCATATGGCCATATACCAGTCATGCATGGTTTTATTGTTCAATAGAATTGTAAAAGAAAATGCAACTCCTTATTTTTCATTGTGTATACAAATTTAAGTGGACATATTGGTTTCTCTAGTACTTCTCATCCAAATTTGCAATGTTGCAAGTCCCTGCCTAAAGATAGTTGAATTTGTGACTATGCAAATGTATCGTGCATGGGGCATGATGAGAGGTCCATGATATGAGTTATCACAAATGAAACTTTTCACAAGTGTGGTGGTGAACAATTATGAGGTGTGATGTGCCACATGGTAGAAAACTCCATGCCCACAACATATCTCATTGGTGGAGCCTCAGGGTTTTGTGATGGAGTGTTTGTTTTTCCCTTGGCACTCTTACCATGGGTGTAATGTATCACAACCCGCCACTCTCTCGTGCTCACCATGCGTCAAAGGTCGTGATTTTTTCGTGCTCGCAATGTGTCACAAGTCAAAGTGTCTCGAAACCATTAAATTCATACGATCTGAAACCCACACCATTGTGATGTGTTGGGGTCTCAAAACACTTGAACTTGCGACACATAATGAGCAGGAAAGAGTCACGACCTACGACACATCACATGCACAAAAGGGTCATGGGTTGCGATACATTGTGCCCACAGTTAGTATGGCAAGGGAAAAACAAACACTCATTTCCATAGCCTTGAGGCTCCACGAATGCGATGTGTTGCGGGCATGAAGTTTTCTACCATGCAACAGGTTGCACCTCGACACTATTCACCACTACAACATAACGTAATTGCGATAAGTTTAATTTACGATAAGTCATATCATGAACATCTCATCATACCTCATGCCAAATACATTCCATAATCACAAATTCAATTACATTTAGGTAAAGACGTGCAACATGACTACTATTTCTCTTGTTTTAAAAACAAAAGAGATGCAAAGGATCCCATGCTAGACCCATTTAATGCCATAGGATACCGGGTATGTATATGTCATAAGATAGCGATGCATTTTTTTTTAACAACCAGGAAAACCTGGCAGAGCTAGAGCCTAGAGCTGAAGTAGAGTACTAGAAACAGTTAGCCTAGCGATAAACGTGGACCGAGACCAACCTTAATATTAAATATAAAAACCACAAATAAATACTACAACCCAACTCAAAAACAAGATACTACACACCCGTGCATAAAAACCCCACCCTAGCTCACACCCTCAACAACTTAAATAGAACCTAGACTTGCATAAAAACCCCACCCTAGCTCACACCCTCAACAACTTGCGTGTGTAAATATATATATATGCTTGGGGATTTACCATTCGAACGTGTCCGGCTGACGAGCGTTGAGATTCGAGTTGTGGATAAGGAGGGTTGTATGTGGAGGTTGCAAGGGAGAAAACAGGAAAGATGTTACAGAAATCTCCTCAGCATTGTTTGTGGAAGACATGGCATCGCTGGCAATTTATCCGGAGGTGGCGTACTGCGGAGGCAGAAGCAGGGGAAGGGAAGTAGTTACCCCAATGGGTATGGGAATGGGAGCTCAAAACATCAATACAAAGACACCATTATCGTTATCATCAGATC
The DNA here is from genome assembly GCA_001517045.1 of Pseudotsuga menziesii. Lineage (NCBI taxonomy): Eukaryota > Viridiplantae > Streptophyta > Pinopsida > Pinales > Pinaceae > Pseudotsuga > Pseudotsuga menziesii. The sequence goes on along the minus strand of LPNX010463317.1, from coordinate 359,709 downwards.
ATACCAACCTTTCCCTGAGCAGGACGAGAAAGAGATGCAGAGTGAAGGTGGAGGCATTTTGGGGTACGAACATTGAGAAACCATCTTCAGTGAAGATGGAAGCAATTTCCGGAGAAGAAGAACTGAATCAAATCCTCGATCAAGCTCGCCAGAACTCGCAACCTGTCATCATCGACTGGTCTGCACTACTCTACTTTTTTCTTCATCTCCATCGGAAGAAACAAAACAACCATAAAAATTAGGCTAATGGCTAATATTAGGCTACTCAAGCAGGAAGAGGCTTTGGTTGGTTGTTGACGCAATGGGTTAATTGTTGGTAGGATGGCAAAATGGTGCAGAAAATGTATATATCTGAAGCCCAAACTGGAGAAACTTGCGGCGGAATTCTACCCGGAGTAACCCCAATTTATTATTTTGTTTAAGCTTGCTCATCATTTTATTTTTGTTGTTGGGTAAATCCCATATACCATGTGGCTGCCACTGCAAATCCTGATACGTTTTTGTTGATTGTATTTGTGCAGAGTTAAATTCTATTATGTAGATGTAAACGATGTATCACAAGCACTAGTGCAGAGAGGAGGGGTCTCGGTAAGTTACCCTTTGTTGATTGCTTGTTTTGCTGTTGTTTAAATCGAAAATTACAATCAATTGGCGTATTCAAGATTTTCTAACCAGTGAACCCTAACCGCTAATTAGGTTACCTTAGATTTTAGTTATTGTTGATGACGAAACCTACTTGCATTCATTCAACAGGTAGAAACCCAACGTCGATCATGCATAAGCTATAGGCATTCTGAGGTTTCTTGTGCAGCTTGCTAGAGTGGAACTGGACAGCATATTCAGTCAGGATTTTCTGTGATTTTCTGTTCAGTTGTGTTAACTTTTGTGGTAAGAGTTGAAAAAAAAGAGAAAGGAAAAACATATAGCAAATACCACTTCATTACATATAAATTGAAACCAATAACAGCTAACTGAAACCACAGCAAATACACAGTTCATTACACATAGCAAATACACACAAAAGGAATAACATATAGCAAATACACACTTCATTACATATAAACTGAAACCAATAACAGCTAACTGAAACCACAACAGCTGGTGATAAGGAGATAGGAGCGAGACAGCAACTTAACTGAAACTAACTAAGAGCACATGATAAAAAGTAAACATCAACTACATTGACATTAAATAAGGTAAAAATTTACTATGCATGTAAATATTATGTCAAATAAGTTTGTATAGAAATGTAATGTTATCTTCTCAGTGGGCTCATTGGAAGAGATCATTATCATGATAATATTGTAAGGATAGTAACCAACTCTTACGAGTGTCAAAATGAAATGGATTTCTGGATTAAACCTAACATATTTAGGCATGAAAAAATCTGTAAAAGTTCCGAGTAAAGTACAGGATGAATGCTATTTTCATTTTTTCTTGGAATAACACATATTTCCATAATTTCTTAATCTATAAGATTGATTTAGGTATAATAAATTTAAATTTTAAGTTATTCAATTACAAAAACAATTTGATAAATCAGTTTAATTAAACCAAAGCTAGTTTTATGATTTTTTTTTAAATATGGGAATATTTCTTCACATGTCAATGATTTATTTCCATTCAAATTTATTATATAATCAGAAGGATAACTAAACATCAAGTGTAAATTGTAATGGATTAATTATCTTTTACATTTAGTTTTAAACATATCTTTAACAGTCTTATACTAAGAGTATTTAGCTCTTAGTCTGAAGGGTTAATTTAATCGATTGAGTTATCAACATGTTGTTATTTATAAAAATACTCTATGCCTTCTCAATAAAGCATTCAAGGATTTTTGGCATCCTACATTTATCTTATTCTATTGAGTTATTGGGTTATTGGTTCTGAGTGATTTTCTTTATATGGTTTGAGAGGTGAGGCTCAAAGAACCCTCTTTGAGCCTCACCCCTCCATGTGACATATCTACTTTATGTTTCTCTGTCTAGGCCATTCACAGCCCAGATCTCGTTGTCATGTATTTCTCACAGCTGGTCCATTGTGTCATCTCTTCTCCTCCTCTCTCAGCATCCAAGCCTTTCGGGTCTCAGCCCCCAAGATCCGGATCAGTGGTATCAGAGCAGGTACGCTTTCCATGGGAATCAGGGTTTCAGCATAGTTCTGGTTCAAAGATCTGCAGGAATTTCCAACCTCATTTTGGCACACTCAGAGTCCATTTGTTGGGCCATACACTATAAGCATCACAGTTGGTCCTGAGGCACTAGAGGCTATCTAAGTGGCAGCAGGAAGTTCCATGATCTCTACAACATCCCATGTTGCTCTACAAACCCTTGGCATCCTTTGTGGCTATCTACACTCTGAGATCGAGCATTATTTCATCCTCATATGGCCATGGAATGGATTAAAATCCTTTTTGCATGCTTATTGGAGCTTGGGAGACCTCATTCCAGCCCCATCTCATCTCAGCCATAGTGGTACGACCATAAGTGATAGGTTTTAAATCCAGTGGAGCTCTTAAGGTTATAAGTTCCATCAAGATAGTTCGCAAAAGAAATCCTAAAAAATGTCTTTTGGAAAAAAAAGATTACCTAGCTTAGACAACTTAGAAGTTTTCAATTCTAATTTTCTATATCCTTCTTGAAGTGGGAGAGATGTAAGATCAAATTTAATATGGATCTATGTTAGGTTTTAAATTACATAGCCCGTTTGTGTTATTGTTTGTGATCAAACTCTGTACTGGTTTTTAAATTACATAGCAAACTTGAAACTTGAAAATGTGTTATTGTTTGTGATCAAACTCTGTACTGGTTTTTAAATTACATATCAAACTTGAAACTTAAAATGTTTTTGCTTTATGTTTTTATCGTTTTGTTTGCATGAGTACCTAGGGGAAATAACAGTTTTTGTTGATCCTCTTGTTGTTTTGCATGGATGGATCATTTGGTTTACTTCTGCCGTCCAGAAAATGCCAACTATTCAGGTAAGTTAGATTCTGCTAGTTAGGTTGTGGTGGTTTGGAATGTTAAATACGGCCCTCTCAATCTCCATTTTTAAGGAGGTAATCAGTGTAGAGGATTAAATTTGTTGGGCTGTTAGAGGAAATGCCAATAAGCAGGTTGGCTCATTAAAATTCGAAGGTGGTGTTAATTAATTCGTGGAAATTGTTGCTATTAATGTAGATGTGGAAAAATGGGGAGAAGCAAGCCGAGGTAATTGGAGGTCATCAAGCATGGTTGGTGATTGATGAGGTTCGCGAAATGATTCAGAAACATTAAGAGGCAAAGATGCAGGCGTCGATATCTATTATTATTAATACTGTATTTTTTTCTCTAACAGCCAGTTTTTCAGAAAGGGTTTTTATTAATCCTTATTCTTTGTTGTAACCGGCTCTTAAAAACCCTCTAAACATATGGAGGCAGGGAGCCAAGTTTAAAATTGGACGTCCTCCCCTGCAGCTGAAAATATATAATGCACTTTATTTTCATTTTCATTTTCATTCATTTTACAGTAATATGATCAGTACTTCGGAAGAAACACTCACCTGTTACAATTTATTGAGGAAAATGGTCCATCATAAATGTCCTTGATATTGTATAGATGGGGCCAAGTTTGAAAGAAATATTACCTAAAGTAGGCATGATCCTCCAAGCAGCTATAAACAACACAAGGCCTACTCTTCTCGGGGCTGAAAGGATTTCTGCTCCACATTTTCAGGGCAGAGTTTATTGGCATGATCCTATAGAATTTTAGAGATGGTAGCAGCCTTCATTGTGTCTATTTTTCCAAAGTAAATATGCAATATTTCGTGGAAGAACAGGCTGAACTTTTTCTTTCAATTGTCGTAAGTTAAATTAGAAACATGGTGCGAAAGGGTTCAAAATCAGAAAATCATCAAATTAGTCAGCATTAAAAGTATAGAGAGCATTCACCTCAGTTGTCAGATAAAGCAGTTGCTCAAGTGAAGCAGTTTTGCTGTGGCTGGAAGGTTTCCAGGGCAATAAAAAAAAGATAGTAATGAAAAAAAAAACCTTTATTTTTAATAAAATTACATTTTCCAATGACTTATGCAACCATTTGTTCAAGAACATATGAAGTAAACCTTCCCATTCTAAAAGTTGTTCAAAATAAACAATCATCTCCACATATCCAAGTGGAGAAAAAAAGCCCTACTTCCTGTAGCACAAAACCCTACATGAGAAAGGAGTATGCTCCCATACTCTAGTGCGGTTTAATATCTCTACAGATCCAACAAAATGACATCATTTGCACTAAGAATAACTCAATATGACACCCACCTACAATAGTAAATGGAGTCACCAGCCTCCCAAACTGTATTATGTGTGAAGTCATCAAAGCTTGTACAAGAATCAAAGAGCAAAACTGTGCAGTGCATATATCCTCATTCATTATCAGAACACCAAAACCTGAGCCCTCTCGAGCATTGGATCAAAACGTAGCAATTCGCCATAATGAGACATGTAAGCCTACAGGTATCCATCCCAAACTGTGGCATTACAGTCAATAAGCCTGTAGCCCTTCTCCTACAGGAATCAAAGAGAGTCGCCCTTAAAAAAACACCAAATGTGAAGCACAATACTATGCATTCATCCTGGATATACATTCCAAGTTGATAAAAAACCAAATAAACCCTCAGCTAACAAAAGTATTCTTTGTAAAAAAAATAGAAACCTTAAGCCATAATGGAAAATATGAAGTAATAACTTGAATGTGTGTTTCCTTGCAACTACTTGAACTAAAAATTGACAAATTTGATCAATTATCTTATATTGTTTGTGGTCGTAAAAACATTTTTAATAGATTATCCTATTAAATATGTGTTGCATTTAGTTTTTTTGAAAACACTCTACTCAAATCAATTTGAAAACTTTCGAGCATGTTATCACGGGCTAACTCTGCAAGATTCCATATCACATAACATAACTGTTTTTGTTAATTGTACTGACACTCGCCACACATTTGCACATTTATTTATTAAGAAATGGGTTCCATGTCCCCTTCTCGTCCCTTTATGCAAGCACCTACAACCTTCAAAGCATTGGATAATGGATAATTTTGTTGTAAAAAGTCCCAAGCCAAATAGAAGTGAGTCTCTTTTGCAGTTTGTCAAAATATTTAATGAAATCACATAACTGTTTTTGTTAATTGCACTAACACTACCCACACATTTGCATATTTAGTTATTAAGAAATGGGTTCTATGCCCCCTTCTCATCCCTTTATGCAAGCACCTACAACCTTCAAAGCTTTGAATAATTTTGTCGTAAAAAGTCCCAAGCCAAATAAAAGTAAGCCTTTTTGCACTTTGTCAAAATATTTAATGAAACTTGATTCTTGGTAAAATGAGACTTTTTGCAGTTTGTCAAAATATTTAATGAAACTTGATTCTTGGTAAAATTAGCAAGGCTTTGATGTTTGCTAAAAATGTAAAACAATTCAATGGCATCACTCATCCATGGTATGATGAGCCATTTAAAAAAAATGTTTTATATTATTTTCTATCTAAACTGAATGAGGATAACATTTTTGGGTAAGAATAAGGGTGCTAGCGGTTGGTTTTTAGGTCTTCCTGGTCTATATTTAAGATATTGGCCATTATACTTTGATTCCCAAGAAGAAGTGCCAACAACAACTCCAATATGAATTTGACTACTATTTTTGGTGGACTTTTAAATTAGATTATAATATTTAAAAAAGATTGGGAATATGCTTGAAAAATTCATTGATAAGATGGAAGCAAAGTTAGGGATTTATACTAGCTCTAGCATTGTGTGGAGGTTGATCTCAAGAAAGGTTTACCAAAAATCCTAGAATTACAACAAAGGGATGATTTTTTCTTGTATAATAAATGGCAGAAGAGTTTCCATTCCTCTATGCTATTGTGCTTTTTTCAAATGTAATAATCATGTTCCCCAATCTAACCCCACTCTCAGTCTTGCAGAACTATTCAAAATGGAAAGATGCATCGCCTATGTAGAAATGCATAAATAGTCTGCCCTCTCCGAAATTTCCTGTAAACCAGAGAAGGATTGCACCTCAGAGTCATCTAATGCATTTTGGACTAGGGAAAAATACCGTCTCCTTACCTTTTAACCCCTTAGAAAAACCAAAAGTTCAAAAAGCCTCTGCAGCCCTTATGTCTCCCCCAGAAAGAGAATTCTATGCAAATGATATCAAAGAACTCTTAGACAAAGACCTTATAGAACCCTCTAAGAGCCCTTGGGCATGTCGATCATTTGTTGTCAATAAACACTATAAGATAAAAAGAGGAAAACCCAGACTGATTGTGAATTTCAAAACCCTTGAACCAGTCTGTTACCCTCTTCCTGATAAATCTAGTATGTTGCAAAAAATAGCATGATGCACAATTTTTAGCAAGTTTGACCTGAAGTCTGGTTTTTATCAGATTGGAATTGAAGCAAAAGACAAGTCCAAAACTGCCATTGTTGTTCCTCATGGGCAGTATCAATGGAAGGTCCTTCCATTTGACATTAATAATGCACCATCATAATTCTAGAAAAGAATGGAAGATATCTTCAGAGAAAAGAAATGGGCATTAGTGTACATAGATGATATTTTTATTTGTTCCAACAATTTGCAGAAACATTTGAAACATCTTCAAGAATTTTATTCTTTGGTTTTCAAACATGGATTGGTTTTGTCAAAATCCAAAATGGAAATTGGCAAAAATGACATTGAATTTTTAGGATATAAAATAAGTAAAGGACAAGTGATTATTCAAGAACATATCCAGAAGGTTTTTGCTCACTTTTCTGATCAGTTTTTGGAAAAAGTTCAATTGCAGAGATTTTTGGGAAGCCTAAATTATATTAGGCCATTCTACAAATGACAGGCAGATGACATTCATCTACTGCAGCAACGACTGAAAAAAAATCCCCCAAGATGGAATAAATATATGACGGATGTAGTAAAGCAAATCAAAGAAAAAGTAAAACAACTTCCTCCACTCTCACTCTCACTACCACAAGGTTTGGGTCAAATGGTGATTGAAACAGACACTTCCAATAAATCTTGGGGAGGTATTCTTATAAAAAACATGGAAATCAAGAAGAAATCTGTGGCTATGCTTCAGGAACATTAAAAAATGCAGAAATCAATTATCTGTCAAATCACAAGGAAATCCTCGCAGTCAAAAATACTGTAAACCATTTCAAGCTTGATCTAAAACCTGTCAAGTTCATTGTTAGAACAGATATGAAAATATTGCCTAGTATATTCAAGAATGAAAATCTTATGGCAAAAAATAGTTCTAGGATTCTAAAATGATTTCTTTGGTTGCAAAACTTTGATTTTGAAATTGTATATAAACCAGGATATTTAAATTGTGTTGCTGATATGCTAACTAGAGAAGAATTACATGAGAAACCTAGCCTCAACATGTTTGGCTATGGAGCATCCAGCTCGTCAAACAAAAAATCTAAGCTCCGGATCTTCAATGATCCCTTGTTAGAAGAAGAAAGAGAAGATTTTTTGAATTGCGCTAGCAAAAGGAAGCAGATAAGTATCTCGCACTCTCTTTGATCCAACAAGTAAATGCCTCTCCTTTGAAAATACAATTATTGGAGAGATGGGAAAAACAAGCCTTTAAAGGCTTAGAAAATGCCATGCACCAGCTTCAGCAGCTTAATCACGTTTGGGTTGACACAACTTATACAGAGGGACGAGAATTGTATTATGTGGATATCGGTCCAGGATTTTTAACATGAAAAAGTTATAACCTCATATGCAGTTCTGCAAAGAACAGAGAGAAATAATAATTTGTGGAGATCCTTCTACACTGGTGCAACAATAATGGTCCAGATGGACAGAAGTTTTCGTTGATAAATTCTGTCCAAGAAAAGATTGGGTTCAACGACATGCAAATTTCATTCTACACCTTCAAGCATACATAATTGTAGCACACCACAATCATATGTGGTTTAAATTTAAATTGCGACATCTTGGAGGAGCTTACTCTCCTCTTGAACCACATGTTTTCACTCGGTAGAAATTCAGAAGAATGGACAAAAATGGCCGCCTCTTAGATCATAAAATTCATACAAGAAGAATTCATTTAAACTTTAAAGTTGAATCCATTTTTTAAGGAGAATTCAGTTGCATTCCTAATGAAGTCATGATCGGATCCGATGTGGAGCAGTGTTTCTCAAATTGCTTATTTTCGGATACCGAAATTGGATTAGATAGCGACTCTGATTTTGATAGATTCACTGGTTGTACATGTGGGGAAAACCCATGTATTTGTAATCATGACAATGAATAATGGAAAGTGTCGTGGGCCGCTGACAGTAGCTCCACTATGGAAAAAGTCCAGTCTGTTGTCAATCCGTAGATTCTTTCACATGGTTTGGGTGACTTACCCAACAAAAGGTGGGATTTGATCCACTACCATGAGATCCTAATCAAGTCTTTTTACCGTTACGTGTAAGTTTTGGGTCATCGATTTACCAGCTAAAATTGTATAAATAAGGTGTTCCTCCTCTCATTTGGACAATGCGTGCTTCTGAGTCTAGTAAGCTTTCTGCATTTTGTTAGTGTGTCGAGCAATGCGTATGCTCTCCCTCTGTGCCTCGAATGATCAGCTAGGATAAAAAGCAGTGATCTCAATTGTAACGAGTCTGTAAAACCAGTGGCGTATGCTCTCCCTTTGCACTTAGTGTGATTAGTTGGGATCAGAAACTCTGGTTAATTCTAGTATGCGCTTGTGATGATCTTCTCCCTCTGAAGACGAACAAGCAATATTTGAGTCTATATTGAAGGAATTGCATCATCCGAAGTTTGGTGTTCATGCGTTTCGGTCTTGGTGTCTCTCTTGGTAAAGCAATGATCCCAATTGTAATTAGTCTGTAAAACCAATAGCGTATGCTCTCCCTCTGCACTTAGTGTGATCAGCTGGGATCAGAAACTCTGGTTAATTTGAATCTGCGCTTGTGATGATCTTTGCCCTCCGAAGATGAACACGCAATATTTGAGTTTGTATTGAAGGAATTGCATCATCCGAAGTTTGGTGTTCGCGCGTTTCGGTCTTAGCGTCTCTCTTGGAGACGAACAAGCAATATTTGAGTTTGTATTGAAGGAATTGCATCATCTGAAGTTTGGTGTTCACGTGTTTCGGTCTTGGTGTCTCTCTTGGTATCAGAGCCATTGCGTTATTTGTATCATCTCTTACTACTTGTAAGTTTCAGAAGCTCTTGTAATCAAATTCTGGTCTTTTAAAATCTTTCTGTGTAAAAGCAATTTGGGAACAAATTTTATTTTGTGAAGTATCCGTATGGAATAGTTGTGATATCTAATTTCGATTTGGAGTTTTGTGGTTTCAGCGGTTCATTTCGGGTGCCATAAATCCACTTCTGTTGTCTTTTAAAAGACCTGTAGGATATCATAAATCCCAATACTATTCCTTTACTGCTCGATTCTAGTAAGTGTTCCATGGATCCTTCAATGGAATCTGTAGGGATTACTTCACTAGATTGCCAATCTACAAATCATACCACTGTTTCTTTGACTGAAAGAAGATCTTCCTTTCAGAATCTTGGAGTTTCATCATCCATAATCACCATTGATGATACAATACCTTCCCCTGACTAGAAACTGCCTGAAATTTTACCCTCTGAGGTTTATAAAATGAAGTGGTGGCAGTATAAATCTAGCACGCAAATTAAAATAAGTTCCCTAGACATCACCTTCACTGACCAGGAAGAGCCCATTCACATCAATCTAATTGAGAAAGAACAAATTGATCGGGAAAAAACAAAAGGTTACAGATATGTGCATCTGGGCACTGTCAAATTAGGACTTAGTCCATTAGTACAACCCTATATGAATGTTTCCTCTTTATGTCGTGTTTTGGATACCGGTCACTTAGATTTTGTTGATGCTTTAGTTGGAGGTTTCGAAGGTCCCTTACACAATGGCCCGTTTTTTGGTACTAGCTTTCCTAAATATTATGTCAGCTTGGATGACCCCTACATCTATGATTTACTAAAAGCTTATATTCGTCCTCTAGGTTTAAAAATGGATACTGGCTCCAAAATCATTCAGCTCAAATCTCTAGTTGTCATCCACTTTGGAAATGATTCCCTTCCACCTCTTACTCCTAAAGTCCATGAAAGTTCGCGCTTGCTCAGCATGAAGGAAACTGATAAGTCTAAAAATTCCACCCCTATCACATTTGACTGGACTGGCATCAGTTACCCAAAGCAATGGGAGGTAAGATACAGAGAGTTAAGAGACTATAACAAAAATAAGAACCAAGAACTCTCTATCCCTAAACTCCTTGTCTTTGACAGATTTTCAAACTCTTTTAAATTGTCTGAAGGGTTTCCCTATCCTCAGTTTGCCCCACCTCTTGTAAAATCCTCCTCTGTAAATAATACTTCTAAAATATCAACTATGTTTGAACCATGTTCTTCTTCTCGTCTTTCATTCTCAGCCCTTCATAACAATGAGCATAAAGGTCAGCATGCAAACTTCTCTGCCTGTCGAAAAGAACTTGAGAGACTTAAACTCTGAAACAAAGGAGTCAATGTGTAGATGATGTCTCTCCCTAGAAGATGCCTTGGTTTCACCTCCACAAGCCCATAATGTGACACCTCGTTCCACCCAAGCATAAATCTTCCTGATACTCCATTTCGATAGTTTTCTCATGATGGTCTTTCTAAAAGAGAGTTCATGCCACATAGATCATCAATTCCACATGAAACTATCTCTGATGAAATAAAACTGCTTAATTACACCAATTATCTGCAACAACTAACTAGCCAAAACATAGATGACATAGCCTCTGATATTTTACTTCTCAGACAAAAAGTTGAGATGGAAAAAGAGCATTTTGCCTTGCTCGAAGCTAAAATTGATCACTTGCTTACAAGACAAGAAGAAGTAAAAGTTGTTATTATCTTAGCAAGCGAAAAATTAGAAAAAATGACATGTCCTAGGAAAACTGATGGCCATAACACAAAATGTAAATAGTAAAAAGATCCCTGTAAGCCAAACTGCATTAGAGCTTGCAGCTAAAGGTCATAAAGTATAACATGAAAGAAGATACTCTTGTGGAATGATGAGTATCCAAGAAGATGACCAAATACCAAAATTCCTTTTTGGTTAAGAAATAGAAGATCAAGCAGAGCTTCATGAGTAAAAAAATGTGGTCTCCCAGTTCAAACAAATGCCAAATGCCCTCCTAGATAAATATTTATCGGCATTCAGAATCCCAAAAAGAGAAAAAATTGGACCTTCAAATCCAAACAACCAAAGTCATACTAATCCTCAAATAACAGGTCGCCCCCCTCCTTTTGATACCGAAATGTCAGATCTTCCCGATACTTCTCCTTCGTTAGTACCTCGTTCCCTTAGTTTCGGAATAGATGGGATGAATAATTTAATCTCACAAATGCCTGATCAACCTGTGTTGAACATACAATGTTAATCCCATGCCCAAATTAGATCTACCATTCAGCTTCTATCAAATTGGGTCTTGTACAAAAGAACACGGGACAACACAATAACTGGGAAACAACTAGCACTCTAGTTGGTTGCAGAATTTTCAGGGCTAGCCTCAGAATGGTGGCGCTAGATTCCCCAAGAATCCATAGAAGAAATGTTGAATGCAGAAGATGCAGACCAACAAATTCTTACTGCCATTGGTAAAGAATTCTATGGTCCTAATGAAAATTAACATTATGAACATCTTGCATCTTTATTTATGTCATCCAGAATCTGTGACCTAAATAAGAGTGAATAATATTTTTGCTATATACAAAAATTGTTGATTTCTTTTGGAAACGCTGATAAGTCGGCATATCTGAAACATTACTTGAGAAGTTTTCCTGGCCATGTTCTTGATGCTGTTGAACAACATCTTAAAGATAAAAACATCCCTTTGTCAAGTCTTTCCCTTACCCAATTGCATGGATTCATCATGGAAACTTGGCAATAACATTGTTTGGAGAAAAGAGTGGCTAAAGATTTCAAGCGACACTCTTCAATGTTTTCCCCGGGTTTTTGTAAAGATATTGCAAAAATTTTAGATTGGGGGTGTGGAACCCACAATCAAGGACATGTTGGGTGTGATTCATGCAGTTGTAAGAAGAAAAAGCATCCCAAATATATTAGTGCACCTAGATTTAATCCAGATAAAAGGCTATAAGCATAAAAAAGGAAAAAGATTTCAAAGAAAGCCTACTTTAAGAAAAGATTTGAACCTGCAAATAAAGAAAAATGTTTCATCTGCGGTAAAAAGGGTCACTGGGCTAACAAATGCCCAAATAAAAAGAAAAAGCCTAGACTTACTGGCATGTTTTCAAAATACCTGGATCCAACCTGGTGGTATCTAGCTTGGTGTGCAGTAGGAGACTACCCTGAAAGTGAGATTGTCTTCTTACCAAAAGAAGGAGATTCCTCTGATTTCGACCCTGCCCTAGATAAATTTTCTTCAGACTCATCTGACTCCTCTTCTTTCGATTCTGATGAAGAAGCAAATTTAAGAGGTTGCTCTAGTCCTCCTGATTTCAATTTTTAAATGTTCTCTTCTAACCCACTTAAGGTTTCCTCAGAATTTAGGATTACTGAAATTGACAAAGAATTGTCTGAGACCACAGTCTATCAATATATGAAAAGACAAGATCTAAAAGATGAAAAAAGAAAGCTTTTAACAAGAAGAAAAGCAAAATAAAAAGTTTCAGAAGAAAAAGAGAAATCTGTCTCCCCGGAAATCAACAAGAATCCAACATTCTACCAGCCTGCATATTTATACAAAGGTTATCCTGATCATCATTAGGATAAACAAAAGTTCAGAAAAGATAAAGAAAATCTGCTAAGACTACAGATTAAAGATAAACATAACTCCCTAAAGAAGCTAGTAAAAGAAATAGAGGAATTGAAAAGAATGCTTGAAATAACAATAAGTGAAAGAGACCAGTCCTCTGATGAAGAAATATGTAGAGCCTATGCTGAAGCATTACAATCACCAAAAACTGCTAAAAGTCCAAAACATTCTCAGCACACTAGTGATTCAGGAACAGAAGACTGCCATAATGATGAACCATCACTAGGCTCTCTAGGACTATTCACTAGTCCTAAATATTTCATTACAATAAAGTCTTTCCCATCTGAATTCAAATCTTATGAGCTTGATTGTATGATAGATTCAGGTTGCCAAATGAATTTGGAAAAAGGAAACGCTATACCATCTTTTTACTGGGAAAAAACAAATGAACATGTTGTTGCCATTGAGGAACTACTGTATAGCTCAAAGGACGAGTTTCAGATTTTCCAATAAGCATCAGTGGAATAAAAGAAGTTCTGCATCTCAAAAGGCTAGAGGACCTAAAAGAAGATTGCATCATAGGATCACCCTTCTTGCATAAAGTCAGCCCCTTTACAGTTGATGAGCTCAATATGATTTTTTCTTGTACAATAAATGGCAGAAGAGTTTCCACCCCTCTATACTATTTAGCTTCTTTCAAATATAATAATCATGTTGCCCAATCTAACCCCACTCTCAGTCTTGTGGAACTGTTCAAAATGGAAAGATGCATCGCCTATGCATAAATGCATAAAGAGTCTTCCCTCTCCTAAATTTCCTCTAAACTAGAGAAGGATTGCATCTCAGAGTCACCTAATGCAATTTGGACTAGGGAAAAATACTTTGTCTCCTTACCTTTTAACCCCCTAGAAAAACCAAAAGCTCAAAAATCTTTTGCTGCCCTTATGTCTCCCTCAAAAAGAGAATTTTGTGCAAATGAAATCAAAGAACTCTTAGACAAAGACCTTATAGAACCCTCTAAGAGCCCTTGGGCATGTCGAGCATTTGTTGTCAATAAACACTCTAAGGTAAAAAGAGGAAAACCCATACTGGTTGTGAATTTTAAACCCTTGAACAAAATCCGTGAAGCAGTCCGTTACCCTCTTCCTGATAAATCTAGTCTGTTGCAAAGAATAGCAGGATGCACAATTTTTAGCAAGTTTGACCTGAAGTCTAGTTTTTACCAGATTGGAATTGAAGCAAAAGACAAGTACAAAACTACCTTTGTTGTTCCTCATGGGAAGCATCAACGAAAGGTCCTTCCATTTGGCATTAATAATGCACCATCATAATTCTAGAAAATAATGGAAGATATCTTTAGAGAAAAGAAATGGGAATTAGTGTAGATAGACGATATTCTTATCTGTTCCAACAATTTGCAGGAACATTTGAAACATCTTCAAGAATTTTATTCTTTGGTTTTCAAACATGGATTGGTTTTGTCAAAATCCAAAATGGAAATTGGCAAAAAGGACATTGAATTTTTAGGATATAAAATAAGTAAAGGACATGTGATCCTTCAAGAACATGTTCTGAAGGTTTTTGCTCACTTTCCTGATCATATCTTGGAAAATTTTCAATTGTAGAGATTTTTGGGAAGCCTAAATTATATTAGGCCATTCTACAAAGGACAGGAAGATGACATTCATCTGCTACAGCAACGACTGAAGAAAAATCCCTTAAGATGGAATAAAGATATGACGGATGCAGTAAAGCAAATCAAAGAAAAAGTAAAACAACTTCCTCCACTCTCAGTACCACAAAGTTCGGGTCAAATGGTGATTGAAACAGACACCTCCAATAAAGCTTGGGGAGGTATTCTCATAGAAAAACATGGAGATCAAGAAGAAATCTGCGGCTATGCTTCAGGAGCATTAAAAAATGCAGAAATCTATTATCCGTCAAATCACAAGGAAATCCTTGCAGTCAAAAAGACTGTAAACCATTTCGAGCTTTATCTAAAACCTATCAAGTTCATTGTTAGAATAGATTTGAAAATAATGCCTGGTATATTCAAGAATGAAAATCTTATGGCAGAAAATAGTTCTAGAATTCTAAAATGGTTTCTTTGGTTGCAAAAATTTGATTTTGAAATTGTATATAAACCAAGATATTTAAATTGTGTTGCTGATATGCTAACCAGAGAAGAATTACATGAGAAACCTAGCCTGAACATGTTTGGCTATGGAGCATCTAGCTCGTCAAATAAAAAATCTAAGCTCTGTATCTTCAATGATCCCTTGTCAGAAGAAGAAAGAGAAGATTTTTTGAATTGCACCATCAAAAAGGAAGCATATAAGTATCTCGCACTCTCTTTGATCCAACAAGTAAATGCCTCTCCTCTGAAAATACAAATATTGGAGAGATGCGAAAAACAAGCCTTTAAAGTTTTAAAAAATGCCATGCACCAGCTTCAGCAGCGTCATCACGTTTGGGTTGACATAACTTATACAGATGGACGAGAATCGTATTATGTGGATATCGATCCAGGCTTTTTAACATGGAAAAGTTATAACCTCATATTGTAGTTTTGCAGAGAACAGGGAGAAATAATAATTTGTAGAGATCCTTCTACACTGATGCAACAACAATGGTTCAGATGGACACAAGTTTTCCTTGATAAATTATGTCCAAGAAAAGATTGGGTTTAACAACGTGCAAATTTCATCCTACACCTTCAAGCAGACATGATCGTAGCACACCACAATCATATGTGGTTTAAATTTAAATTGCGACATCTTGGAGGAGCTTACTCTCCTCTTGAACCACTTGTTTTCACTTAGTATAAATTCAGAAGAATAGACAAAAATGGTCGCCTCTTAGATCATAAAATTTATACAAGAAGAATTCCTTTAAACCTTAAAGTTGAATCCATTTTTCATGGAGAATTATGTTGCATTCCTAATGAAGTTATGATCAGATCCGATGTGGAACAGTGTTTCTCAAATTGCTTATTTCCGGATACCGAATTTGGATTAGATAGCGACTCTGACTTTGATAGATTCGTTGGTTGTACATGTGGGGAAAACCCATGTATTTGTAATCATGACAATGAATAATGGAAAGCGTTGTGGGATGCTAATAGTAGCTCCATTATGGAAGAAATCCAGTCTGTTGTAAGTAAATACCATTCTATTGTTAGTCCATAGATTCTTTCACATGGTTTGGGTGACTTACCCAAGAAAAGGTGCAATTTGATCAACTACCATGAGATCTGAATCAAGTCTTTTTACCGTTAGGTGTAATTTTTGGGTCACCGGTTTACCGCCTAAAATTGTATAAATAAGGTGTTCCTCCTCTCATTTGGATACTGCGTGCTTCTGAGTCTAGTAAGCTTTCTGCATTTTGTTAGTGTGTCGAGCACTGTGTATGCTCTCCCTTTGCACCTCGACCGATCAGCTGGGATCAAAATCAGTGATCTCAATTGTAATGAGTTTGTAAAACCAGTAGCGTATGCTCTCCCTCTGCACTTGGTGTGATCAGATGGGATCAGAAACTCTGGTTAATTCTAGTTTATGCTTGTAATGATCTTCGCCCTTTGAAGACGAACAAGCAATATTTGAGTCTGTAATGAAGGAATTACATCATTCGAAGTTTGGTTTCACGCGTTTTGGTCTTGAACAAGATTTGTTCAAATGAAATTGGTGTAGCAAATACAATGATTTTATTAAACTTTGCTTTAATAGAACCCCTTCATTGATAAGGACCCTTGAAGAGAATGGGTTTGAGAAAGATATTAGTTACAAAATCAACAGAAAAAAATAGTGTTTGGTGGAGTCTTAGAATAAGTATTTAGTGCTTGAAAAGCATTACCAGCTAGAATAGGAAAAATAGAAGGCTATCTTAAGTCAATTCTTTAGACAACCCTTCCTAATCCTTAGAGAGGAAATCCTCATGCAAGTGAGTCAAATTCAAAGTTTAAAGGATTTTGAATCCCAATTAGATTCCCTAGAAAAATGTGTGAACTATCCTGACAAATGTTGGGAGAATCCTTAGCTGCCAAAAACCATTCCCTCAAAACACCTATCATTTGAGGAAGGAATGAGTAGCTGAGAAGGACAACAAATCATAATCAAACCTTTGCTGAACTAAGATTAGTGCTCATGTTAAATACCTTTGCACCCATTGATATGTTTTATATAACACAATTTTTAGTGCATTTTGGAATGTATTATTTCGTTCTACATGTTTTCTTAGTTGACTATTTGAGGACCAAATGGTGTACCATTGAATCAGAATGATTGAGTATGTATAGATGCGGGAACTTGGGCGAGAACTTTGTATCATTGCTAATTTAGCTAGACTAAGGTAAGATCTTTGTGATTCATTTCCAACCTACATTATATGTATCTTATATGTTTAGATTGGGTCTACATTCATAAGTTAACATAGTGGTTTAGTGTGCTATCTAACTTAGTACATAGATTTGTGAATGCTTCATGTTTATTTTAGTGCATAAGTCTTTGAATGCTTTATATTTATATTTGTTGTAGTTTAACTTTGTTGAGTTATTAGTTAGGAAATAAGATGTTAAAATCCTTGGTATAATCTAGTTAGGCTACTCTACCAATAACATTGATTACATTGCCTAGTCACATTATTTACTTAAATTTGGCTCTATGGTATGATGCAATGGTTACAACTTGGATCAATCTACATTACCTTCCATGCCTCCACATTCTAGGGTTGTGCACCATTAGCTATTAGAAGACAATGATCAACATTGTTACATCCTTGAAGCTTTGTTTGACACCATTTCATCCTTGGTGTTGAGTGTTAGAAGCTTAGGAAGAGTGACTATAAGGGCACAAAGATCCATCGTAATTTGAAACTAGTAGGGGTTGTGTTAGATTATTTGGGTACTAATAACCTAAGACCCAATCCAAAACATACAAAATATTGATTTTAAGCAAATGTTGGAGAAGAGGAATCTTGGAGCAGTGACCAACAACTTACTTTAGTGGGGACTCTGGCAACGATGGAGCTAATGACAAGGACTTGAATGGAAGGGACACATGACATTAAACTATGTCAATATTTGGGTCATGTCATGTTTCTTAAACATTCCTCCTTAAACAAGCCACCAAAATTGTTGAATTTTGAACAAGGTTGATAATGAATTATAGATTGTTGGGAGAGCAATTACTGGTTGTGTCTAGGTTTTGGGTGGTATGAATAATTTGTTAGAGTCAATTCTAGGTGTGTTAATGGATTGCATGCCATTGTTCAAGTGAGGCAAACTAATAAGTTAATTCATTTCTAGTGATTTTAGTTTTATCTATCTTATTTGCCACTTTAGACCTCCACATTTCATAGTTTGTATCCAAGAAGTGTCATTATCCCAAAGGTGCTCATACATGGTGAAGTCTACTAGGAGGGTGTTAACTTGTGGTATGATTCAATTCCATCACAAGTTGACAGAAGTGGATAAAATTTTAAAACCCATTTGTACATGGTTTTCTAAACATTTATGTGTGTATGTGGCCTACTCATACTGATGTGATGTGGGATTGCATCCTTGGTAGAGAATATATTGTTGCTTGATGTTAGTATTATTTGATTTTAGTAGTATACATGTTTAATCTTGTACAATGACATTTACGCATCATATGTGAGGATGTTGGTTATGATTTTATATGAAGTAATGATGATGTAATTTAATGCTTATTCAATGTGCATGATTGTAGAACAAGTACTTGTATATGGTTTCAAAGCTTTATATATGATCTTATGTGTTGATATTTAATGTGATTCTTGTAGGGGTGTGGAAACTTTTATTGATACACTAACCTATAGATTGTGACTCCTTGGAATCTAATGAAGACAAAACCATTTATCAATTCCAATAATGAGAAGGTTATTGAATTTTTTTTTCTTACAAGAACATATATAATTTTATATTAAAAGAAGGCTATGGAATACCAAATAGCCAAATGATACATGCAATTTAGATTCAAATCAATTTTTTTCTTTTAAGTTGAGTGTACAAGCAAGATTCTTCCGCAGCTTGTTCAAACAGTGTAAGATAAACTACTTTCCTATAGGACCTAAAACTATAATGTCTTACTAATTGACCAAGCAACAAAACACAAGTAAACACTATATAAAAAGATTGATTTAACTGAAGTGATGGACACTATGTCCTTTCTTGATGAATTGGTTATCTTGATCAAGTCCTTAAGCACCCTAAGAATGGGGTTATTCTATCATGGCCAAGGCAGGTTGTTGCACCATTTCCTCCTCAATGTAACTAGAGCATGACAAGCAAGCCTCAAGATTCAACACTATGCATCCAAATAGAGATGAGTGGATCGTCTTACATACATCAATCATAGTAAGGCACAAGAAATCCCTCTTCAATGAATATTGGAATTCAAGTCTAATTGAAACTCCCTCCTCACTAATGGAAGAATCTCATAAGTTCAAACACCCATCCATTATCCCACCTCTACAACTAATCCTATGTACGAGTGCCATAAAGGAAGACACACTAAGAATTTGAAGAAATGAATGGAAAGATCCTAAGGAAAGAGGGAGTGTTATGTCTTCCTTACACATCTTCAAAATGATAAGATTTCCATGCCTGGATTTGATTTGGCGGAGACAAGTGTGTCATATCCCTCCTATTTCAAAGTGGTTTGATATTGGACTAATAATATTCTTAGTTTTGATTTTCCTCATTAAAAATCCTAGGAGAGCCACATTCTTTCAGAGGGGTGCCCATTTTTAACGTATGAAAGCTCCTTATCAAGATACATTGTTACATTAGCTTGATGATTGATAAAGGAGTCATTGGCACACTTGTCATGGAATACTTTGACCTCATCCAAGCTAATAAGGTTTTAGGAAATTCTTTCAAACAATATACTCTGAATAGTCCCTTCCTTGGGATGATTTTTCCAAACCTAATTAACCACTAACAAGGAGTCAACAAATATCATCACACTGTTTATGTGGAGTAGTTTAAGAATCTTTATTCCCATATAAAATTCATAAATATTTGCATGGTTATTTGTGGAAAATCCTACACCCCATGAATATGTTAATTCTATTCTTTCATTGGGGTCTATTAGGACCACTCTCACCCTCCCTAACCTACTCCTACCACCCTTTTATTGAACTTATCACTACAAGGAAAAAACTTTCTAACAGAGGCTTTAAGAGTCACAAGATTTGGAAAAAAGTTAAAAACCCCATTGCTAAACCTTTGTTGTTGGTAGTAGAGGTTTTGGAAGAGATTGTAAATGATGTTATGATTCATAGGCTTTAGAAAGATCCACTTTAATAATGGCATCTGGAAGCTTCTTTATTTTCATAGAGTGGGAAACTTCTCGAGCAACCCCAATGGCCTCATATATCTGTCTCTCGTTCAGAAAAGCAAATTGTTCCCTTGAAATAGTCTTAAAAAGACTACTTTTTGATTCTATTTTCTATGATGTTTGTAAATAACTTAAAAATGCACTTGCATGCAGATATAGGCCTGAATAGTTCAAAGGAAGAAGTGTGATCCACGTTAGGAATCATAGTGATGAATGTGGTGTTGAAAGCAGCTAGAATTCTCCCTTTGATTATAGTTTCTTCTATGGCCGCCAAAATATTTGCTTGAAAGATATCCATAAATCCACAAGAATCCATTGGGACTTGGGCTCTTGTCATTCTACATAGTCCTAATATCCTCCTTAAGTTCATCAACATATATAGGAGATTTCATAGAAAGATTTGATCGTCATCAATGAAGGATGGGTAATGCATGATCAGATTTAACATAGAGGGTATCAAAGTTCTTTCATCTTCTTTGTATAGGTGCCTGAAATGGTTTACCCTAGTAGTTGCGAAATCCTTGAAATCCAAGATTTGATTGCCTTCCTCATCCTCAATATCCCATAAGAAAATTGTGTTTAAGTGATGTCTGTAGAATTGATGATTATTTTGTGTATTATCATCCCCCTGTTGCAACCATACTGCTCTGCTCTTTAATCTAATGGAGGCTTCCTGCTCTGATAGGATCTTCCTTTTGTTTGACTCTAGTATCCCTATTTTTTTCTCATCAATGCAGATATAGCCTTCAGGGTGTGTTTCATGGAAGGATTGTAGCATTCTTTCAATTCTTCTTAGATCCTCTTCTTGTCGATTCTTCTTTTTATCTTCCCAAGCAACTGTCAAGGCCTTTATAACCTTCAAATTTTTAAGAAATTGTACTCCTACGAAAGATGGGAAAGCCATATTATAACCTCTCCAGGCATTTTTGACCTTCAAAATATATTCTTTGTTATCCATCCATTAAGCATTGAACTTGAATGGGGTTGGAGGTTTATGATTATCACCTTTAAGTTCAATAAAAATGGGAAAGTAGTCAGATTCTCCACCTTCTCGCACCCATTATTTGATTAATGAGGCTCCAAGGAGAATTCCTTCATTGTAATAAGAAATATGCCAATCCATTTTGCGATTCTATTTTCACCTAATCTTGTATTCCTCTATGTTGGTTTGATAAATGCAGGTGGGATATCAAAGAGATTGGAATCCTCAATTTTCTTCAAAAAATAATTAGCCATTGGATCGGGTGAATTATGTTCACCCCATGATTCCCTCTCTCCTAGAGAGAAATTGCGGTCTCCATCGATGATAACACAGTCCCTTCTAAGGCTTTCCATCTTAAACAAATTCTCCCAAAATGGTAATCTATGTGTATTCAAACCATATATATTGAAACAGAGAAGGCCCATCCAAATTCTATGGAAAAAAATACATTCCTCGGACCATATGGATATGACCTGTTAGAAGTCCGCTAGATCTTCCCGCTGCATCAAAGCATGTGAAAGAACAACCTGGAAACTTGTTAGACATATAATCAATAATTTGATCCCCTATTTCCAGATTCTCTTGTATCAGTCAGATTTATGGGTGAGAAGCATCCACTAATATTTTAAGGGCCCGTCTTTTATAGGGATTCCCAAACCATCTTATGTTTAAGGAAAAAATTAACATTAAAAATTAGAGAAAATGGGAAAACTTCCTCTAAGGTTCCCTTCCAAGGTGTACTATAGGCCAAAATTTACTTCCAAAATTGCAGTCTCCCTAGTCGAAGCCATGATGGATTTGTGTCCATGGAGCCGAGTTGATGAGGTTTGTGAGTCTAAGACAAAACCTTTATTGCTATCAGATCTCTGCCCTGAGTCACGACTTTGCAGATTATATCTTCTCAATGAGGAAGTAGAAGGATGAGTCAAAGGTAAGTCTCTCCCAGGTCCAAAATCACAGGGCAAAAGCATCTCAGATCCGGATCTCTTCCATAAAGAGGGACAATTGAAGGAAGGAGAGAGGGAAAGTCTGGTATCGGTACCACTTGGGGGTAAAAGGCCGGTCTTCATAAAGGGTGGTTTCTTAAGAGTCAGCAGATTGAGTGGAAAATTTGAGTCAGGAGTAGGGAGAGACTCAGAATAATACAAATGATTGGTAAAAAAAGAGTAATTATCAATCAAGGGAGAATGAGATGGAGAGGGACAGAGTGATAACTAGGAAGGGTATGCTCTTGAAACATTATCTTTTCTAGGGTCGAGTCAGGATTAGTACACACCAGGGATTTAACAATAGGGTCTTCATCTCCCTTTGGATCACTAATTAATCCATTTTCACCAAACATTTGAAATGGTCCAAGACCCTGATAAATAATGAGATCATTATTTTTAGAAAAAATACTAAGAGAATTCTTACCCGAGAGAGTAGATTCATCGTGGTCCCCATGAGCATATATATTAAAAGCAAGATCTTACGATGAGTGTCAAGTATAATTTTCCATCAACTGGTCTGTAATGGCATGATGATCATGATACTAGACCTTGACAAAGGGGACAATATGAATATCTTTATCACCCAATCTATTGGGTAGCGTACATTCTGCATTGGATACAAGGAGCATATGTGCAGATTCATTCAGAGGAGAATGTATCTTAGAGGATTTAACATAACCTTGATGGCTAGGGTTAGTTTTGTCTGCAGGGTTGTCATTCTCCTTCATCATCTAAAAGGATTTGGTGTAGGGTAATGAACAATATTTAAGCAAAAGGTTGTACTGATGGAAACGATTGCATTTTAAGGGTAATCCAATGTAATCTAAAACCTGTTGATGCTTATATTTTCCTTTGGATATCGTCATAGAATCAAGAAATCCTTATCTTAGATCTATATCGACTAGAATTTTTTCCATGGTCATGATTCTAGAGTTCAATAAAGTCATATCAGTCAAGAGATATTCCCCTAAGGAATCTTCGATTTTTTTGAAATATCTTCGGTCCACATTTCTGGAGCAAGTCCCTAAAGTTTCACCCAGGTCGGTTGTATAAAGAATTTATGTTTCCTTGCATCAAAGGTAGGGAACTAGTGTTTCAACTTTATGGTTGTTAAATCCTCCATCTAGATCTTGTTCATAATTTTATGTGCATCTTTCGGCTTGTTTAGGAAGATGCCCCACCAACCCTTTTCCAAAGAGATACATCGTGAGGCATAACCTAAGACAATCTTCCAAGTATTAGAATCCCATTGCCGAAAGGAGACCAAAGAGAGATTGCATCCACACAATTTTCCAACTAAAGCATATTCAAACATTGAGTAGACTTCAAACATTTCAACATCATCTCCTCGATCCAGGTTAAGTGCATCCACCTTCCTTTTGATACATTTGTTTTGTATATTTGAGAGAATACTATCAGGTTCAACCGTAGATCCATTAGGATATGATAGAGCCGACAATGTAGGGACATCAAAAGAAGCAAGTGGGGGCGTATGAAGGTTAGGGTTAGTATCAAGTGGTTCATAATCAGATAACGATGAAAGTTTGGTGCCAAACCCTTTAGCAGAGCTTATAGGATTACCCGAGGATCCAAAATGAAGGGCCTCTCTATAATATTTGATTTTGCTAAACCCATCAGAAATAGATAGAGAAGTGTAGAGGGAATGGCAGATCGTCGACGCGAGGGTTTTTCCTGAGTCATTCTTCTGGGGAGGAAATTTCACTACTACATTTTGACCAAAAATCCGACGGCCTTCATGTCGGATTTTCGACACTTCCCTGTCGCATGTACGACACTATGATTTTTTTTTAAGCGTCGGAAACTTGTCGTCGATTATCCGACATCTCTCCAAACCGTCGGTTAAGCGACACCTCAGTTTACCGTCGGTTAAATATAAAGCGTCGGTTAAGAGACATCTTTTCTTTGACGGTAATGAAATTTTTTAAGAAAATAATTTTTATGCCGTCGGTTAAGCGACAGAATATCCATCGGATAAGCGACGGCTGTCAGTTTTTTTTTATAAAATAATCTACAGTCCGTCGGTTAAGCGACGGATAAGGACTGAAAGCGTCGGATAAGCGACAATTTTAACCGTCGCTTAAGCGACGGCAGGCGATTTTTTTTAAAAAAAAAATATTTTTTTTTTTTTTTAAATTTACCAAAAAAAAAAAAAAAACAAAATAAAAAAAAAAATTATTTTTTTCTAGTGGAATACTTTTCATATTCGCACCCACTATATCCACAAAGGATTTTGAATGTGGACGGGTCTCGAGTATTAGGAATTATACAGTGCGATTTCTATATTAGAGTTTATAGTTAGGGTTTTTGTTTGTAAGTTAGTACTTTTATCATATATTCATAAAATTTACATATAAACACATAGAGAGATGTACCTAGGTATTCATAAAGGAGAAATGTCCTAGCCTTTGTCCAAAAAAATACTAGAACTTGCCTCCATTAGGCTACACAAAAAATGATTAATGTTCGCCACCACTGGGATACATAAAAGAGTAATGAAAAAACTAGCTCAAATGTCCATGTAACATGCAAACAAAACGTGAGGAACTAAGAGATAATGTTCAAAAATTGTAAGAAGAAACTAAAAGAAAATATTAAGGTCAAACTTGTGAAAATGCAAGACGGGCACAACTATTTATGCTTTGCACATGGGTCAAAGTCTAGGCGTCGACAATGAAAGGGATTTTCTAGTGGAGAAACGAGAGTCTCCGCTTGAACCGAGGTGGTCTATTGCAATT
>LPNX010463317.1:237247-326414 GCA_001517045.1 Pseudotsuga menziesii | reverse complement strand
AGGAGGTCAATCCTTATAGCAAAACACAAAGACACAGAAAGAGGTAAACTCAGTGAATTTTGCCTTGATGTGTGAAATTGTCAATTCTCCACCTGAACCCAATTCACAGTCATAAATGCCAAGCAAATCAACAAATGGAGAGATGAATGTATGAGGAATTTGCATCATCGCAAAAGAACAAAAACATGTAAATTAGTCAAACTGTCTAAAGGAAAGAAAATCCATTGGCTGCAAATGGGTCTTCCACACAATATACAAGGCAAATGGCTCCATCAAATGCAAAGCAAGGGATGTTGTAAAAGACTATGCGCAATTGCAAGGGGTATAATTTTTGCACGATATGTTTATGTTCAAGAAAATTCATAACCTGCTTTGACATCCTATTATCGTATCTTTCTCTCTTCGAAAAAAGACCAAATGTAGTATGAGAACCAACAAGTTGAGAGAAATGGATGCGCTCTCCTCTACGCTTCTCCACAGCTAGGGTTTTGCCCTAGCCGCTACAGAACTGTCTCCATTTCCCCCCTACAAGTTCACACCATGTCATCCATGGAGTCAAACTCCCTCAAGCCTAGATTGCCCAGCCAAGGATTGATACCTTCGAACCTAAATTAAGCTGCTTCTTTCCCATTCACCATCAGTCCTTCAGTCGTTGTAAAGGGCAAATTGTCATTTAAGAATCTTGTTTCATCTTCAGACTTACATAGCTTTGCTCGGTGCTCTGTTTCTGTGGAAAAGGATGACACAAATCCCACACAAACTGATTCCTATCATAAGCATGGACTTGTTTGCCGATTTCTAACTGATGGCATACATTGATAGATCTGCACAGCTGGGCTTATCAAAGCTGGAAGCCCCTTCTATCGGAGGAGGGCTTATTTCTACCCATGTCCACCAGATTTCTCCATTGTTGAGTTTGATGCAGCAGCTGATAGGGATCAGCTGCTCTCTGAATGAAGCCCCAGTAACCTACCTTTAACACCCCAGTGAATTGTTTAACCTCAGTTCCACTGTGTAAGGAAACCCTAACCTTTCCCTACAATTCTGGCCTCTTGAGACACTGGCGGAGATTGAAAATGGCATAGGCAAAGTTCGTTCCTGCAAACCTGAAACAACAGAAAGACAATGGACAACCTCTGCAAGGATTTGTGTTGAAATGTTTCCAAAAGCCTTCCTGAAGTGATATGTGGAAAGTTGAAACAGAAGCTTGAATATGAGCACGTTACCTTCTGTTGCCAATCTTGTTTTGCTGTTGAGCACACAATCTCCTCTTGCCCTAATCACAAACCTGTTCATGATCTGGGGAAGCGAAGCAAGTTAGACCCCATGCCAAAAGGAAATCCAATCAAAAGCCTACATGGTGGAACCGTGCCAATGCAAACCACCAACTGATAGAAATGGAGAATGAAATAGAAAAGGCCTGCCCATTACTCCACCAAAAGGCAGCCACTCCAGAAACTGCGCTCAAAGTTGCATCGATCCATACCAATTCTAAAGCAACCCCCTCCTCTCAGAAAGAATCTAGCAGCCAAGGGGAGGAGAGACCTATGGAGAAAGTAGAACCTGCTACGCCAAATTATTCAATACTCCAATGGAGAAACTTAATATCATTCCAAGAAACGCAGCTAACCCTTGGAGAAAGAACCCAAGTTCCAACTCACTCGCAAGAAATCCAAAATGCACAATAAACGACGGCGCTGTCATTCAGTACTCGACTCGATCTCAAAAAGGAATTGACCAAAATGTACTG
The DNA here is from genome assembly GCA_001517045.1 of Pseudotsuga menziesii. NCBI lineage: Eukaryota > Viridiplantae > Streptophyta > Pinopsida > Pinales > Pinaceae > Pseudotsuga > Pseudotsuga menziesii. Next base: position 324,664 of record LPNX010463317.1, on the reverse strand, counting down.
TCAAAGTCTACATCCCGCAACCTAGTTACAGCTGTAAATATGATAATGACTGCCGATACTATAAGACATTTTGGATTTTGCATGCATTTTCACCATATCGCTAATGTAAGCGTCGCTTAAGCGACGGTTCCTAGCGACGCTTAAGGGACTTACATAATCATAGTGAAAAGGTGAAAGAAGGCTGTTTCTTAACCGTCGCTTAAGCGACGCTTGTGGTCACATTTACAAAAAAAAATTTATCTTTGTGATTTTTGATTAGTTTAAAAAAAGAAATCCACGCGCCGTCGGATTTTTCCGTCGGATTTTGGATCGAAATGTAGTAGTGTTTGTTAATAGTACCCAATTGTCTAGACTTTTTCTTCATGATGGACACCTCCTACTTATGAGGATAGAGGATCCCACCATCTCGAAGAGAGGACTACCTCGTAAAGGGGAACACATGTATTGTCATCCTAACACTGATGTTTGAAACCCTACCACCTAAGAAATAAAAAAAATAACTCTCTGATAGAAAATCAAAAGAGCTGCCAGTCTGAAAAAATGGGGAGGTCATTAAATATCAAACCATGCCTCGAGATAGGATACAACCCGTTCTAGAAAATACGGGAGATGCAGAGGCCTAAATAAACATAACTAATGCAGATAATACAAAAACATTATTCCCACTTTTTTGGTACATGGTTGGTACTAGGATCATGGTGCATGACGACATGACCTTAACTCAATGTCAGTGTATCAAATATACATCTTCTGTTCATATCAGATGTCCATAAAATAGATATAACTAAAAGGGAAAACAAAACCTTACCAAGAGTAGAAGCCAGTACTCAAGGGAGGAAGAGCCAGTTCCATACACATTAGCTAAACTTGTTACCCAAACACCATTGTCGAAACCCTAGCACCGCTAAGGAAATGAAAAGGGCCTCTAGAGGAGTTTTATTTTTTATACATAAGCGTTAATCTAGTGAAATAAGTTATGACCCTAATACTTGAATAATTAAGCTTGTTTCATGATTGAATGTAAAGGAAGTATGCCAATTAGGGTGTAAACCATTGCATGACGAAAGAATAGCTAAATGATTTACATCATCATTGGGAATGAACCCTAATTATGATGTTAGCTCACTCGATTAAGGTGTGGGTCTCGTTAGCAGGGCGACCCAAGTTCAATTCCCCTTAGGGGTGAGCTAATTGGGAGGAGACACCAAAAAATCCATGTTAAGGGTTGGTTTGGTCCAAGCCAGGTGTGATCCTAGGGTGACTTTGACGGCTTAGATGCCCCTGGGTTGCAGTTTCTTAGCCAATTGTTCAATGCACTGGCCCTGAGTAATGGACATTCGAACAAACAATTTTTTTTTATAAATTTGTTGGATTCAATTCCCACTAGTTAATTCGGTTAAGGTGTGGGTTTCATTTGCTATGCGACCCAAGTTCAATACCCCTACAGTGACTTAGTTGGGAGGAGACACCCAAAAATCTAGCCATGTTAAGGGTTGGTGTGGCCCAGACCGAGTGCGATCCTTGGGTGATTTTGATACCTTAGATGCCCTTGAGTTACATTTTCTTAGCCAATGGTTAAAATTCATTAGCCCCGAGTGATGTGCATTTCTAACAAAAAAAATGTGTTTCTTGGAAAGGGAGAAACTCCATCTGCACATACATCTCTCCAATTAAGTCGTGATTGGAAATTTAGAGATCTAGTTAAGTTGAGATTGGAAATTCAAAGTCACAACATGATATAAATTCCATAAATAGTAAGGCATGTGTTTTTAAATTGTAGGGTACCCAACCCAATCTAAGTAAAATTTCTCCAATCTGCCTTAGGTTTGGTTACGAGCTTTCGTCAAACACTATGTTTTCTTACTGGTGTAGCTTACTGTTTGATGCAAGTGTGTGGGAATTCCCTTAAAGAACAAATTTGGGCTTTATGTTTCGACAAATACTTTAATCACTTACTATTATAGACTTCATGTAGGTGTCTTAAACTTCGTGGGTCATATTGGATATGCAGTGACTCCAAAACTCATAACATAGTTCTTATCACAACACACAAAACTCACTTTCATAATTTCACACAATTTATACATGGTTTCACAGTTGTCAGACATAAAAACGACTAAAATATTCAAAATTGAAAGCTAATTTTGAAGATATCCATGTAGGTATTGTTGGATCTTCACCCGCTTAACAATTTACAAAAGACAACTACATAAGAAATCAACAACAAGAATACTTTCACTTTCAAGTGTTGAAGATGACTAGATAGACTGATAATTCATGGTAGTAGTAAATAAACCAAGGAGAGGAGATCTCCAACTCTCATGACATGACTAAAGGAGTGTTGTAACAACTTACTAGAGGTTGTCAATCAGTGAGGTTGGTTTGATATAATTTGCAAAATTATTTCTATTGGTTGTAGAAACCCTCTTTTAGGCTCACAATGACTATGGACAACCACAATATGATGGTGACAACACTATGGATGCTCAAGAGAAACGACAAACTCTTGTAGGTGGTAAAATGAAGGTGAAGGTCCCCTTTTTAACAATTTTTGAGCATAGATCTTGGTACCGCGATTTCTTATACACACTCAACATAGGTGTACCTTCTCTCCTTTGTACATAATAACATTTTCCCACTTTTTTAAACTCCTGGCCTGCCAAATGACCGAGTATCTTTAGGATCATAGGCCAAATGGCAGCCATGAATGAGTTTATTTTTTAGGATCAAAGGCCAAATATTCAGGGATGTTGTGTGTGTATTATTGGATTTTTCAAGGACTATCCTACGTCCAAGGCTTCTAAATCTGGTAGGAAAATTGGTCCCTCTCCTTTGATAGTTTATGTTGTAGGTATTTTTGATGGAGCGAATGCCCTAGGGTATGGTGGAGCTGGGATGTTATTGGATATTATTGAAGACCATTATTTTCATGGTTTGATGGGTTTTGGAAAGACTACAAATACTCATTCCAAACTCTTGGTACTTTGGGGATTGTCCTATTTCACCTCATGCATCAATCTACTTACTGTATACATCTTTGAGGATTCCAAAGTCATTGTCGAATGGGCCAACAAATATTTGATGTTGTAGGTAATGGATCTTAAGCAATGGTGTAATCATATATCCCAATTGATGAAGACTTTCTCTTTCCTCGCTATATGTCATGTGTATCGCGAGCATAACTCTATTGTTGATAGATTGTCAAAGGAGACAGTTAAGATCACTAAGGGAACTCTGGTTTTTGTTGAATCCTTGGAGGGGGAGAAAAATATTGCACTGGTGTATAGCCTTTTAATGGATGGATAGTTGATAGGAATATCTTTAGCCTATTGATGTTTTGTTTTTTAGCATGTTTCAGATACTATGTATCTAAATTATATTTCTTTGTTACCTTCAATTCTTATGAATACCAAGGAACAATTTTTTCTGCTTGAAAAAAAAATTGTTTAGTGTTGCCACAGTCTCTTCCCTTTTTCGATCAGCAACACAATTCGCTTGTATTTAGTGAGACTACATTAAATGAAGAGTTTCGTATTTTTCGAGAAGCTATCATGGCAACTGAAATCTTGTGGGTTAATATGATACATTTGGTTCAATTTTTACGTTTGAAACTGCTTCCATTCATAAGTCACCACATTTTAACGTGAGTATTCCTAAGTAACTAAAGCAGACAAAGATTTCATACAAATTATAAAGTTATATAATATTAATAAAGGTTGTTCCCATGGGGCGTAGTTTATACAGTGAATGGGTGTACTATTAAGACACTCCTTACGCAAGGTCATTGGTTCAAAACTCCATGGATGCTTACTTACAAAAAAAATGTATAATATTAATACAATAGAAAAGACAAGCCCATAAGGGTGTAGATTAACCAATGATTTGTTTGATATGAAGGACATGTTGTAAATAGAGTTCACGAGTTCAAATCACCTTGTGTTACCCGTTCTCCATGTGTCTGGGTTGCGTGGGTGCACCTAGGGGTATAATGGTAACAAGATTGGATCCCTGGACCTCGTGTCACGCGAGTACCAACCAAGTCCCTACTTGCTAATTCCCCTAATACAAAAAAAAAAAAAATAGAAAATACAAGGTGTTAGTGGAAATATACAAAAATGTAGTGAGTTTTTAAAAAAGAGAAGTGGATACTATCTATTTTTATTATAAAAAAAAAGTATTCAAATTAATACGTAATTTTTTTTTGGGAGGAGATATGCGTTGATCATATTAGCTTTTTCATACAAATATTAAGTCAAGACGACACCATAAGAGTGGAATAAGAGAAAATGAGAACTTTGGATAAGTTATGAAAGATACCTTATTTATCAACACAATGGAAGGAAGATACATTAATTTCAAAGTGAAAGTTTATACAACTTTAGAAGGTTATCACAAGATATATTACATTATATTAGAAGGACAAGTATGATGTTGTTATAGGAACATGTTCACTAAGAGAAATATAGTTTATTATGTTTTGAGGACAAAGCATTCTTTAAAACGTTGGCAATGTAACAATAATAAATAAAAAGATAATATTAAATAACAAATAATATAGTTAATTAAAAATTAAAAATTAGTATAATTACAATTAGTAAGTTAATGAAAATTCAAAGGGCACATACCTTTTTGTGCCGTGACCAGTCAATGCGTACAAGTAAACCATCACGAGGATGGTTGTAATCATCTTATCATTCAAATTTTTATTCAATACAAATATTTATATTTATATACTTATACTTGGTATATCATATTGAGCACTCATCTATACGTTTCCACATTTAAGCGTAACAATAAGGCACTTTCGTGTGTTTGGAAGTGAAGTGTGGCCTCATATTCCCAATGAAAAATGGAAGCATTGCATCCTAGAAGGGAAACATGCATATTTGTTGGATATTTTGAAGATGTCAAAGGTTATAGACTTCTTTGACCACATTCTCATGATATAATTATTAGAAGAGATGTTAAATTTGATGAGAATATCTTGGCTTATGAACCTAGTTCAACGTTTGTACCATATGTGGCATGTGATCTTGATTTGATGCTTGTGTCATCTTCTACTCCCATCTTTCTTGAAAACATTCCTACTTTGGTTTCTAATGACGACGATGAGGATGTAAATCCACTTCTGCTTGCTCATTTTCCTCTAGTTGCACCAACACAACTGCTTCATCGATGGGCTCATTCAACATGGAAAGCTACTGGTGATCCTAAATATCAACGTAAAACACATTCTTAGTTTTAGCAAGCCACCTCTCTTTTGGCTCAAGTTTCAGAGAGTCATGATCAAGAGACATTTGTAGAAGCTTCATAGTATCTGGATTGGATGCAACTATATATGAATAATATCGTTATTTATTATCTAATTATACTTGGGATATTGTACATCTTCCGAAAGGAAGAAAACTTGTTAGATGTAAATGGGTCTATAGAACTAAGCATGGATTTTATGGAAGTGTTGAAAGATTGAAGGCAAGGTTAGTTGTTAAAGGATTTTCCCAAGTTGAAGGAATTGACTACAATGAAACCTTTGCCTCTATCGCCAAAATGAACTCCATTTGCCTTGTTCTTTCCTTTGCAGCCTTACATAAATGGGAGGTCCATCAAATCAATGTTAAGTCTGCATTCTTGCATGGGAATTTGTATGAAGAAATTTACATGGAACAATTTCCTGGCTATTTTCATAATGAATCTAGCCTTGTCTATCACTAAGAAATGCTTATATTGCCTTAAGAAAGCTCCCCAAGCTTGGTATGCCAAAATGGATATATTTCTCCTTAACATTGGTTTCTTTGGATGGCATTCTAACCATAAAAAACCATGCTATCATCCTTGTTCTTTATGTTGATGATCTTATTCTTACTGGTAGTGACTATAAATTTTTAAACCACATGAAATCCAATCTTAAGCAAAGATTTGAAATAACTGACTTAGTACATTTACATTATTTTCTTAGACTCCAAGTCTTGCAAACTAAAGAAGGCATATTTATTTTTCAATCTAAGTATGCTTATGACCTTCTTCGTTGCTTTCATGTGGAAGATTATAAACTAGCCCCTTTTCCCTTCTAGTATGGAGTGAAACTTTTTGCCACTTGCACTTCGCCTAAAGAAGATCCCACCTTGTATCGTCAACTTGTTGCGAGTATCTTATACTTGACCCATCCTCATCCTAATCTTTCCTTTTTTATTGGTTTTGTTTCTAGCTATATGCAAACACCTCATGAAATCCATTGAAAAAGCAGAAAAAAGGATACTTCGATATATTTGGCGTACTATTCAGTTTGGGATTCAATATAGTTCAAGGGGGGCTCCTTTGTTGGTTATTTTCACTGATTCAGGTTGGTATGGAAATCCCGGTGATCAGAAGTCTATTTTAGGTTATGTTTTCAGTCTTGGTCCCAAACATGTCACTTAATCTTGTAAGAAACAACAAGCTCTTGCTCTTTCTTCAACAAAAGAAAAGTATTGAGCCATAGTTATGCCAGTTAAGAAGCTTTGTGGCTTTGACAGATCCTTTCAGAGTTTGGATTCAAGTAGCAGTATCCAAATCCCCTTTGGTGCGACAATCAAAGTGCCATCAAACTCATCAAATATCTATTTCAACATTAGTGTAATAAACACATTGAGCTACATATGCACTTTATAAGAAAGCTTGTTCATGAATGTGTTCTCGAAGTGCTCTTTTCCCTTCAGGTGATCAAATTGCAGACATCTTCACAAAGTCTCTTATAGAATCAAAGTTTTTTAATCTTTGATTTATGTTGGGAGTTTAGGAATTTGTCATTAAAGGGGGATAGGATCTAATGCCTCCTTCCTTCTCCTATAGTGTCACTTTTGTAAATCCTTTAATCCTATCCCAAGTTGTTATTAAGGGGGGATGTTAGGATATTTGATACTTAGGAGTAAATTAAGAGCAACTTGATCTAATATATCTATTAGATAAAGTGTGTTTCTTTAGTATGCATTTGTATATGTGATTGACGGTCACAATATGATCTTCACATAGAGTGATTCGACGATTTAACTTCTCCTCAATCTTAACAACCATTTATCCATGGCTTAACACTCGATTGGTCCATGATATCTATCTAATGAGCATGGAGGGTCATTTGCTAGTTGATCAATTATGAGAATCTAATTTGTAATATTCTTTTATTTGCATAATAATTTGCCTCAAGTAGCTATTGGGTTGGGGTTGTGGAGTGTTTCCCTTTCGATGGTTTAAATAACGTGAAAACATTGATGTGTTCATATGTGATATGTTTGTGTGAGTGGTTATTCAATATGTTCGATATTTGGAAGTATCATGTGATAGTTGAACAATAATGGCCTCCTTGGTGAGTTTCATTGACTCATAAATGTAACCCGTGACATGTTTCTCACCATCAACCATCCTGAAAGATTAATCATCAAAGTCAATTGTCCAACATTTGACTTTTTATATCAATTTATGACTTTAAACATTAAATGAAATTTGAAAATGTAATGAAGTTTGACTTCAAATTGAACTGATGAACATTGAAAAGATTTAGAAAGTAAGTAACTATGCACTTTGACAAGTGGTTATGTACAACAACAATCTCTCTAGAAAGCATCATCAAATATAAGAGCAACAGTTTCAATTCCCTCAAGGATTCTTTCATGTCTAGAGGCTATCCACTTAGGTCCCAAAAACATCCTCTTCAAATTGACTTTTTTCTCAACCACATATTGCAAGGAGATGAAGTTTGTTAGAAATATTACCACTCCAGGATGAATAAGTTCCTTTCCTTTGGTGTATATTCTCATGGTGTAAAGGACATTTGTGTGATTGTAGATGAATTTTGTTATGGTTTTTTCCTTATTCACAAGCTCCTATATCCAATGAAACTTACCAACATCCTCAAGCATTAGTTCTATGTAGTATGCAAACGAGAGCTCCAAAATATAGTGGGGTGCCTAAGTTGAAACAATCTACTAGCAACCATATAATTAGCTGCATTGTTGGTAATAGTTTGTACAGTATGTTTTTCTCCCACTTGAACAATTTTTTCCATCATTTCACAAATCAATTAAGCACTGTTAACTTTGTCTAAGGTATCCATTGATTTGAGAAACATTGTTCCCTTTGGATAAGAAATGAGGAAATTTGTCGAAGTTTTGTTCTTTTGATATGTCCATCCATCACTCATGATGGTACACCTTGATTCTACATATTAGGAACAAAAAAGAGTAAGTGCAGGGTTGATATCATCAACACTTTCTAGTAGCAAATTAGTCCGAAGGATCTCATATGTATAGGGGATTTGAACCCCGGACCAACAATAACCATTGTTTCAATAATGGCCTACCAATAACAGCTTCTTGCATAGTTGAATGGGAGGTCACAATAGGACTAAAAAGTGGCAATGTTTCTCTTGGATTGAATATGAACATTATTTTTCCAATCAATCCCATCCAAGCTAGGTTGGGCACCATGTTGTGTGTGAGGAGAAAAAAAGAATGTGCAATTCTGCCTCTGGTATTCAAATTTGTAGGAATAGTAGGAATAAGATGACATGGATTTGGAATATGACTTGGGATCGACAACATTGATGATTCGTTTGAGAGAGATGACAAGTGGGTATCAGAAGATGCTTGGTTATATGGATTACTTGAAATTTCTGCATTTATCCATGTTTTTTGTTTGTTTTCAAGCTCATTCATTTAGTCAATGACCAAGACAACTTGGTGTTTAACATCTATGGGAAAACTCCTACCAGGTCCAATGCCATGACCATAAATACATGCAATGTGGAATTTGAATAAGAAATCACCCCAACTGCATTGTTCTTTGCAAAATTTACACAACTACTTAATTGAACTAGGAATCTTTTCACAATAATCCCATGCAAAATATTTCTCCCTTGGCATTTTCAGTTTCACTAAGGACCTAAAAGTTGTGGTAACTTGATAATTCCATGGGAAGGATGCACAATGAAATATGGAAAAAATCATGGTTGTTGTTGGAACTTAGAATTTTACTATTTGATAATAGGATGCCTACAAAAGAATAAAATTACAAAACTAAATCCTAAATTTTAAACCTAAAAAACTAAAAAAAATCCAAATGGACCAATATATATAATCATTAAAATTAAAACCAACGACCAATATGTAATAGGACATGTTGTAGGATTACCTCCAAGGCTAAATATGTTAGGTTTCCCACAAGAGAAAATAGAGAAATTGGCTAAAGACAAGCCAAATACATCATAAATCACAAACACAAAGACAAGCTGAGTAGGCATGAATGCTTAATATTTCTCATTAGGTAATGTACATAAATATAATGAAAAATGACCATTGGTATCCAAATTCCAAAGGCATCTCTTAGAATCCCTCATAACTCTTCATATTCCTGATGTATTAGATTCCAACAACCCTATCCCCTCGAATCCGAAGGGGTGTATATGAGTCCAAGAAAAGAGAGTTGAATAAAGGATTAACAATACGACTATCCCAAGCAAGTTAGTAGAAGTTGACTTCTCCTGCTAAGTACAAGTTCTCTCTAAAGTGGTGGTTTTGGATGGACACCAACTAAAGGGGGATAACACAAGTTGAAGTCTTCTACTACATGGGTAGTTTAAAGTTGGCCACAAACTCTTGATCTCAGTAACTATAAAATCATGAACCATGAAGGTGGTTTAAGGTTGACCACAAACTCTGGAACTTGGCTTGAAGGCTTAGAGGTTTTTGGAACATTTCAAAAGGCTAGCAGAAGTTGTCTATCTTATATTGAATGAGAGGTTTTAAGCTCACCATAAACTCTAGAACTTGGCTCAAAGGCTCATAGGTTCTTGGTGGAACATTCCAAAAGGTTAGTAGAATATGGTGCAATATTCTACCAAATGGATAGTCATGGACCAGGCTCTCGCTTTGGATATAGCTTTGATTTTGGCGGGATCAGGGATTTGGATTTGATGTAGGATCAATTTTTCTCAGTCGCTTGTTTCTCATTGTTTATCATTCCCTCTGTTAGGAATAACGTGAGGAGAAGAATATCTTTCAACTACAAGATGTGTTTTTTTTAAATGTTCACGGCCCTAGAGATCACTGTGTCCATGGATCCAAGCCAAGGGGCCCACTCGAAGGGGCATCACCCTACTGGCATTACATCAATGTCTAACCATTAAAGGACCCAGAGAAGTTAACCCCTGACCTCGACCATATTAACTCTTCATCCCAGAAGATCCAACCAAATGAGCTACCCCTCGGGGATAAAGTTGTGTTAATACTCGTGAATGAACTCTCTGATATGACATATAAATATTCTTAGTTATTGATGACCATTGTCAAGAAATGATCCACCCATAGTGAATCTTCTCTCTTGTAGGTTTCTTCATAATGAATCATTTGTCTTAAGAATGGGTGTTCTTTCCATAATGCTTGCAAGGGTGAAGATCAAAACAATGAACTTTCATATGCCCAACTCAATTACAGTGTTGGCATGTAGAACTCTGAACTGGAATGGATGGAGATGAACTCCCGTGGAGGAAACAATCACTTTGAAACTGGATTGGCTAGAAGAAGAGGATGGATATTAACATTGAAGTCTAACTCAAAAAAAGTTTGTTTTAACAATCATGTACTACAAGCTAAAACATTAGTTATTAGTTTCAAGGAAAGCCATACCAAGTCTAGTTTAGATTATAAATTTTATAAAAAAAAGGGGAGAAGTGCCTCTTATGGAATCCATGAATTAAACTCTATGATGTGAATTAGCCAAATGGGATCTCCACTGAACTAGACAAATAAATATTCCTTGAAAACCCCAAAGTTGACCCATAATGTGCAATTCAACTCTCACTATTGAAGCATAACACATGAATAAAATGATAACAAAATTTGATCACAAGGCCATTAGAAGGCCATTGGGTATGTAGTACATAAATTCCCCCAATTGGCCTATCCCATGCTTACATCTTATCATTATCTAATTAACCTAACAAGATAGAAGCATAACTCAAAAATAATTTAGGTTGAGAACCTCAATCCCATCTATTTGCATGATTTATTTAAGCACAATCGATGGTTACTTATGAAATGCTCTAATGACTAACATAGAGAAAAAAAACTTGTGAAAAACCTCTAATTTAGTAGCATTTGAGAACACATTTTCCATAAAGCAAAAACACTACCAAGAAAAAATATAGTAACACAATTAGACAAAAAGGGAATATTAAGATTAGTATGTCTTGCTACACTCCCACATCAACATTAGTTATCTGCATTATAGAACTAAATAAACCAATTTTAACATTATACAACTATTACTTAGGCACATGGATTGGAAATGATCCCCAGACTACCTAGACTAACTTGTTAGTTGTGCTCAATGGAAAACAAAAACCAACTTTAGATAATTTGTTTTATAAATTTCAGGGCAGATTTGTTGAGCATACATGAAACCTACGGTACCCATTGCCTTTCATGTGTGCACACTGTAGGGAATGTTGAATAAACACAATAACCCTGAATATTGATTCTCCATTATCAAATGCCAATAAAACTCATGCACTCATATTGATTCTTTAGGTGGGTGGATCACTGAGTAAACTAGGCATTATATAGGGGTGAAATTGTTCCCCATCAACCACAATTCCAAAAACTGTGGATAATTTATTTGAAAAAAAAATTCAATCCAAAAATCGAGGGTGAATGGAATTGTATCCTTAATTTTTGCTTATGATAGAAGGTGAAGTCGCTACAAACAATCTCCATTACTAGAAATCTTGGTGAATGGAGGCTCCAATGAAATTTTCAAAAGGGCGAAAATCAATTTTCTCTGCTCTCCATCATAAATATTGGTGGCTAAATGCTTTCAAGTTTTTTTTAATAAATGGAGGGCTATTTATAGTAAATTCTCTCCATCCTTTCCATACAAAAGTTTGCCCATTCATATTTTCAACCGCCCCTAATTTTTCCCATGGGCAAAATTTCATCCCTAAAATTTTCCATTTTAACCAATTATTTATTAAATGAAAAGCTAGAATGGTAGCCTTCAATGTAATAGAGAGAGTAGGGGGACTTTTGAAAGGATTTATAATCCAATCTTTCAAAAAAATCAAGGTATACACACTTATGAATGGTCACTTGACATCAAAGCCCTGTGTAAGAACTAGGTCTCCAAACACATATAGAAGTGAAAGCTTCCCCAAATATTTGAATATTCTTCAATGTTCACCCATCGAAATCATATCATTTTATCAAAAAAAATTCTTGCATTTTCTTTATAGCTTAAGCACATACATAAGAAACTTATTATTCTAATCTATTAAAAATAACCTTTAGAAATATCATAAAGTGGATACTATTTTTTTCAAAGAAAAAAACTATACCATCATGTATTAATGTTGGTCGCTATGGGCAGACTCGGGTTTACTATGATTAACCAACAAAACCCCTTAACTCACTGGCCCTTTCGGCGACAGACAGCGATGCGGCCTGAAGTCTCACCCGAAGTGAATATAATGGGTTGGCCAAGGACTCAAGTGTCTTGGACCAGGTTCTGCAGCATCCTACTTGTGACTTGCAGCTCTTCTAGCCGCACGGTCTCTCGCTCCTCGCGTCGCACGATCTCCTCTACTCGCAACGACTCCATCCTTATCGCATCGCTGTGCTCCAGTCGACACGTAACTTCCTCCCCAACGCTAAGTCCTTAACCTGCGGTCTCGTGCACCACAACTTCTCTGTCGGTGCGATATCGCCTCCCTGCGATATCCTACCTCCGCGGCTCAGCGCACTTAGCGTGGTTCGTATCGACTCGCAAGACTCAACTTACATACAAGGCTGTTTAATACTGCGACTAGTAACTGTTCTGAGCGAAGCATGAATGAACCTTCATACAATTTACCAATAGACTTTAACTTATGATTAACCTTCTATAGTGCTGTGAACTAAATAAAGCATATACACAGTTACTGTAAGCAAAGTTCAGGTGCAAGATAACAAGTAACAGTAACAAATACAATCACAACATTCATCACATAACACGCAAGTTTTACGTGGTTCACCCCCAGGATGGGAGTTACATCCACAGAACTGTGTTTTTCTATTATAGCTTAGGGAAGGTAAACACAGTTTTGCTGCACCGCATATGCAGCTTGAGATCTTCTGGGTAACTCTGCACACATCCTGGAGCCCTTCTCTTTTAGATCTCTTCTATATCTCTATATTGTCTCTCTTACAATATACTCTTCCCTCTCTGTCAATCCCTGCGGATTGTTACATTCAAGCTCAGTGAGCCAGCTATTGGTTACAGCAAGATAATTACAGTTACATACAGTGAACCAAATACTGTCTATATCATCTAACTGGTTAGCCTACTAACAAAATGACCAACCCTTTTACAATACAAAATACAAACCTTTATAGGCGGCCCGAAGGTCTCGCCATTACAACACTGTGGGCCTGTCCCAACAGTAACCCAAAACCCTAATTAGTGACAGTCGACATATCTGTACTTGGGGTAGCCGCTTTCCGTCACACCACAACTCTCTACAGTCTTCCATGCTTCTTGGCGCTGATCATGGGTACTATGCACCGCTTCCCATCACCACTGCTCCTCTGTAGTCTTCCATGCTTCCAAGCGCTGACCATGGGTACCGGCGCTGCTTCTCTGCTGTACTTCGTCCTCAATGCTTTGGCCTCGTCGCTCCTTCTCCTTTAATGAAGGTAGCTGAGCTCTCCTATCTCCGCCGCTGCCTTCAATGCAGTGGGTGAGCTCTCTCTTCTCAGCCGCTCACGTACCGTCGTCTTCCTTGACTTCTCTATCCCAAAAGTCATGGTTTCCGGTTTTGATCTGGTGCTAGAAACCCTGCTACAGCGTCGTAGCTTCTCCTCTTATGTCTCCGCCAAAACTGTCTGTCTGCCAAAATAGCAGCTTCTTCTGTAGCTGCGGGACCCTGCTCCAACAATTAATAGTATATGTAAAAATTGAAGAGAGACAAAAGTCTATCACTACAACCCACCAAGGGCTAGGAAACATCAAATGGCCAACAACCCTAAAAAAACAAGGGCCTAATCAACCAAAAAGGATTAAAAAAGGAAACCCTATAGAAAGATCCACAACCCCCCTCTAGGAGCAACACAACAAAAGCATCATTGTCCCATACAACCATACAAAAAATAACAGTCCCAATATACATATGGGAAACAAGCAAAACCACCTACAAGTGGCAGAATCCAAAACAATATGGCCAAATACATGCCATCATCAAATAAGGATGTGCAGACAAAAAAATTGTCAAATAAGCCAAAAAAAAATAGGACACCCACACCAACCTAGAATTGGTGCAAAACACCAACATCCATCTATAAGCTACTGATGAAAGACATGAACACAACCCTCAACAACCATAAGATCCCGCTACCATCGCTTAGGAAAGATTATTCATTCTGGGGAGAGGAGGGCCCTTTTAAATAATGCATCCACCAGATGATTGTGCTCCCAGTAAGTATGAATGAATGAGATCTCACCAAAATCTTGATCAATTGTCTTGTCTCATCCATCCAAGAAGATAGAACCAATACCCATAAAGTACTCTTCCTCAGGGCCTAATCAATGATGATTCTTAAATCGCTAACAATTTGGATGTTGCCAATATGGATAGATTTAGAAGAAAATAGTAACATCCACATCACCAACATCTCACTATGAGTATTCGTACTCGAACCACAATTCATCCAAATCTTGTAATATGTCAACCTGTCAACCCAAAGTATTGCATCGGCACCACAACCACTTTCCCTGGCTTGAGAAGCCCCATTGAAGAATCCACAAGGACGATCATCATCCAAAGAAGGAGCCAAATAAACACGATTTGGGGAAGGCACCATCAGATCTAGATCCTTATTAAAATCCATGAATGTTGCAATAACTTTACCATCAATTAAGGATTCCCCCAACTTCTTCCCCTCAAATATCAACTTATTTCTCCCCTTCCAAATCTCCTAGCATATAAAACAAGAGAGCTCACCCCACTTCACAACGATTCTGAGCCAGGATGAATGGACATCGGGGAAAGACAGTTGTCGCCAGTGCACACCAATATTACAAGCATATCTAATAGAGATCCAAACTAGATTTGTAAAGGGGTAGTAGACAAATAAATGGTCCACTGATTTAGCCTCAATGCAACATAAAGGCAATTGTTTCGACTAATGCCTCCTCAACCAATATAATTATCCCATGTCAAAATACAATTTTCCTAAGGCCGATCAAATAAAAAGTTTTATTTTCAACGACATCTTCTAGGACCAACAAGACTTAAAGCACCACTTGCTCTCAATGACATCCTTCGAGACAAAGGAATCATACGCCAATCTTGCAGGGATAGAACTTTGAGTCCACATTCCAGGACCAACGTAGGAAATCCACACCCGAATTCAATTGGATATTTATCCTCTATAGTCCAACAATGTAGTTGGACCACCCAAAGTCCCACAAAGTCCCAGCTGTTGTGCATGAATCTAGACATGTTTTCCCCTTTCACCTGCGTCTGTGATTGCCAACTAGTTAAGAATATAATAACCATTAGCTCTAAGGAAAGAAATCAACTCATGGGGCAACACAAAATCAATCGGGCCATTAATAATCAGGTCTTACCCCACCTGAATGGATTGACCGTTACCTGACAACCAAGCCACCTAATTCGTTAAAACTGATAGGAAGTGATTAATGCATTCCAACGATTAGATACCCCATTTGACATATTTTTCCTTGAGAATGATCCATTATGAAATAGATAGATTCCTCATGTATTTCTCCCTTAGGATCCTACACCACAAGCTGTCAACAAACAGGGCCCACCAGAGACTCTTAGCAAACAAGGCTTTTGCAAAATCAAAGAAATTTTTCAAAGCCTAGCCGCCCATAGATTTTGGACGAGCTAAATGTTGCCAGTTTACTAAGTGATATTTATGTTTATCCCTAATGCTAGACCAGAGAAAATTGAAGATATTCCTGCGAATACATGAAATAATTGATTTGAGAATTTTGCACATGGAGAACCAATAAACCGACTCTAAGGCAAACTTTGCCAGAGTAAGACGACCTCTAAGAGACAAGCAATGCCACTACCAATAAGCTAAACCACACTTAATTCATCTTTTTAATTTTTTTAAAGGTGGTTCACCATTTGTTAGAGGGCTAGTCCACCGGTAAATATGCAAACTCGTTGCGCCGAGAGGCGCTCTATAGCCCAGTATGGGGGAGATCTTGTAACGTTATTTTTATTAATAAAATTAATTTTTTTAATTATAGGCCAAAATAAATGTCGGCAAAAAAAAAACCTAATATGGCAGAGATGTTGTAATCTTCCTACCTAACAAAACAATAAAAAAGTAAAAATTTAATTATCCCTAAAAAAATGTGGGTCACTAAAAAACATAATATGGGGAAGATGTTGTAATGTTTCCACTTAACAAAATAATAAAAAATAAAAAATTGAATTATCTTGAAAAAAATGTTGGCCTTGCACATAAACCATGTGCAAGGAACCATGTGCAAGGCCTCCTAAACAACCCATGGTTTTATTGTACATGGTTTAGGAGAGCCTACCATGTGCAAGGCCTCCTAAACAACCCATGGTTTTATTGTACATGGTTTAGGAGGGCCTTGCAAATGGTTTTAAGACCATGTGCAAGACCTCTTAAACAACCCATGGTTGTAGGAGGGCCTTGCATGTGGTTTAAAACCATGTATGGGAAAATGTTGTAATGTTCGTTCCTAATAAAATAAAAAATAATAAAAAATATTATATGTGAGTCATAAATAATATCAAATACTAATAATAAAAATATTATATGTGAACCTTAAATAAAAAGATGTGTCTTTTGGTTTGAATCAAATCAATGGATACCTAAGAAGAGATTCAATCCCTCTCGGCGCTTCATAGAGCCTAGGATTTGGATCTACGCTGGTGTATTCCAACACTAGAATGAAGGCATAGCCAAATGACATAATCCACTCATTGCGCCGAGAGGCGCTCTACAACCCAGTATGGAGGAGATCTTGTAACGTGATGTAACATGATGTATGTCGGCAAAAAATAATAGTGATAGCGAATATTATGGGAGAGATCTTGTAATGTGATGATTAACGTTTGTAACATGTCAGCAAAAAATAATAGTGATAGTGAATATTATGGGAGAGATTTTGTAACATAATAAAAAATAATATCACTTTCGTAACGTTATTTTTATTAATAAAAAATAAATTTTCTAATAGGCCAAAATAAATGTCGGCCACAAAACAATCTAATATGGGGTAGATGTTGTAATCTTCCTACCTATCAAAACAATAAAAATGTAAAAATTTAATTATTCGTCCCCCAAAAAATGTTGGCCTTGCACATGGTTTTAAAACCATGTGCAAGGCATTCTAAACAACCCATGGTTTTATTGTACATGGTTTAGGAGGCTTTGCACATGGTTTGTAAACCAAACCATGTGCAAAGGCCTCCTAAACAACCCATGGTTTTATTGTACATGGTTTAGGAGGGCCTTGAAAATGGTTTTAAGACCACGTGCAAGGCCTTCTAAACAACCCATGGTTGTAGGAGGGCCTTGCATATGGTTTTAAAACCATGTGTGGGGAAATGATACAATGCTCGTTCCTAACAAAATAAAAAATATTATATGTCGGTCATAAATAATATTAAATATTAATAATAAAAATATTATATGTAGACCTTAAATAAAAAGATATGTCTTTTGGTTTGAATCAAATCAATGGATACCTAAGAAAATGTTTGTAGCTCAAGAGATTTGATCCATCTCTGCGCTTGATAGAGCCTAGGATTTGGATGTTTTATTACAAAGGGGCTCAACAAGAGCATCACATCACTTACAAAAAATAAAATTGGGTGAAAAAATAACAATCACTCCTCCCTACCACCCTACATCCAATGAACAATATTTAATTAATCTTAGAGCAATTGATTTTTCAGCCATAAATCAAATTTAGGAATGAACAGCCCCCGAATCCTTTTGTTCTCCACGATCCTTCTAAACCATTTTGGACGAAACCCTAATTTCGTTTTTCTTTCAATGGCAATGTGCGCCAAGTATTTTGCTTCATCCCTCGGATCTCCTCTTCGTCACCTGGCTGCAACACTATCCCCACCATTTCCGTGTATTGTTCTGTTCAAATTACCTCGACTTTTTACATCCACTGTTGGTAATGACAGGTCCACAGGCTACCCAGAAGCAGAGAACACATGCCCCATATCAGATTTGTTACTCAACGAATATGGGCTCTGCCAGTCCGAGGTCTCAACTATCTTTAAAAGAATGCCATCCTTGGTTAGATGTAGATGCAGTCATAAATCCCAACAAGCGCTTCGTCTCTTGAGAGATTCAGGATTTACAGAAGAGCAGGTAAGGAAGATCATTACCAGAAACCCATCTATTCTTTGTCTCATTGCTGAAAGGCAGTTGAAACCGAAGCTTGAGTTCATGCAAACGTTGGGTCTCACTTCACAGGAGTTCAAAAATGTCATATCCATTTGTCCAAGATTGCTCGGCTCCAATCTAGAGAAAACGTTGCGTCCCAACTTCCAGTATCTTCAAAACCTGTTCGGATCAGAGGTTGATGTATCCAGGGCTTTAAAATGTGCACCTCAGATTTTAATTATTAGTAACGGGCCTGAAATTTTGGAAAGGAAATTGAAGAATTTGGCAAGTTTTGGCCTCCTGGAAGATGAGATCAAGGAGCTTATTAGGAGGTGCCCACTCACACTAAGTGTTTCGATGGATAAGGTGCAGAAGATCATGGACTTTTTCATACATACTGCAGGGCTTTCTGCAAAGTTTCTCTTGCAATATCCTAATCTCTTGACTTGCAGTTTGGAGTGTAGATTCAAGCCTCGCCACAAAGTGTGGAAATCTATAAGTGCAATGGAACCTTCGAAGCATCTTCCTAGTTTCATTTCTGGGGTTCTTTTAACTGAGAAAAGGTTCCTCGAAAAGTATGTAAAGTGCAGTCCTCATGCCGCAAAGTTAATTGAAATTTACAGTGGCAACGCTGTTGATCTTGACAGTATCCAATGACATTGCCCTGCTCTAAAATAAACCTAGAAATTCAAGGATTCTGATTCCGTCAGGGTTGAATTACATTACGTTGCTCTTATTTATTGGAAGAGATTCAAGTACATTAGCCAAGGAATCATCTGTGGTTTGGACCCTGTGTGATCCTTCTAGCCCATATGAGTAATGAGAGAGAATTAGTATACATAGAGGATAATCAGGTTGGGTTATCAGACAGTCAGTTTAGGGCAGGGGTCTTGTTTTGGTTGGTTTACTTTCACACACCATCAACAGGCAATATTGAAGGATATTTAGAGTTGTAAAGCAATCTTGGAGAAATGATCTCTTGGAATGCATCAGGTAACACATTTTTGAAACATGGAAAAAGTAACTCTCGAGTCTCAACTTTGGTTTGTATTTTGCAACTATCATGTATTGTTCCCTTGCTTTTAATTGTGACAAGGATAGATGTAATGTTTCGACTTTGTTTGAATCATGGCTAACTTGTAAAAGTAAACGTTCAATTCCCATTGGCAAATGTAGGGACATTTTAGATTCTGGTAACTTTGGCATGAATTGTTTGTTTCCTGATCAGCCATATCTTTTAACGTTACCTGGAACCATCACATCTCATAAATCCAAGCTAAACATTGGATGTTAGTTGATTTCTTATGCTATTATGAGTTGAGTTTAAGCAAGAGTCCATGTTTACTTTCTCACTGTGCTTTGTCAAGGGTCTCTGTTTCTTTGCCTGAGAAAAAGTTTGTGGCAATGAATTTTAAAGCTGCCATCAAAGACCATTCCTATAGTTTGTGGAATGAGATCCATTTTAATCGTGCCTGTTTTAAAATAGATCCTTAGCCACCACTCCAAAAGGCTGGATTGCAACAATTTCCGGTTCATGTTTGACTAGGGCCTAGACCACGAATGACAAATCATTGGTGCCTTCCTTTGTCACATTGTGGTTGGAGTGTTAACTAGCCTTAGTCCTACAAACATTTAAAAGAAGTTTGTCCTTATCTTCTCACATGGTGCCTTCCAAATGGCCACATTATCTGGATGAAACCCTATCTCTAGGGTCAGAGGCAGAAGAGGTGCGCTTTGCAGAGAAGAGGATTAGGAACCATTGCAATTTCTGGTCTTAAAGGGTTTAAACTATTTGTGAATGTTTCCTTGCTGTTTACTTTGTATAATTTTGAGTTTTAAGTGCAACATCGACTGTGGGCTATGCAAATCTGGGAGAATCTGTTCCAGAAGTGTTCTCCCCCTTCGGATGTTGGCAAGAAACATTCTAGGAGCATAGCAGATCAGAATCAGCAGCCTCAGATTTTGAAGGATTTGGCAAGGCAAATCTTTCCCATATCTAGTTCAAATTTATTACCTTTGGTCCATTAATCACTCGGTTGAGCTTTAGGCCCCTTTTTCTAAAATGGTGTGAAAGTTTAGGACGAGCTTCACCATTTTCTTTAAGTTCACTTGTATGGCACTTTCCAGTATTCAGTTTCAAAACTCCTGGCAATCTTTTCTGTCAAGGCTTTCTCTAAAAAAAATTCAGTTGGTCTAGCCGATCTATTTGCATTTTAAATTATGCTCTTTCAGTTTGAAATTATTCTACAAACAAGATCCTTAACTTAATTATTTACACTTTCTGCTAGAATCAACTGAAGTCTACCGAAGATGATTTATTTTTTGTGCTTATGTTGCATCACTAAAACAATTTTGTTTCATTGCAAGTGCGGCAAGCACAAGATTCAACAACATCACCTATAAACTTATACGTGAAGGCATTTAAAAAGAAATTGAGAACTTTCTTCAGGTTTTACATTTACCAACATGCTACTTCCAGCAAATATTCTGACTTGTATTAATCATAGAATTTTCCAGCAAATATTCTGACTTGTATTAATCATAGCATGTAATGCACCCCACCTATTTTTTGCTAAAAAGAAAATGATGGAAATGGTAATTTTTCTACTTTAAGAAAGCTTTACAAGATGTTCTTGCTTAAGAGAGAAGCAACTGCTTTTAATCAATTCCAGGGGAACCCTCCTAAAAGTCATGAGTTCGCTTATATTCATCTTGGTCATCTTTACAATAACACATTCAAACTATATCTATGAAGTTAAGTTACCAGGAAACTTGGGTACGGGTACGGGTACGGGTACGGGGATGCCACTTTTTGAAAAACGGTACTTGGGTACGCCGGAGTACTGTATATATATGTCATAGTCACATCATACATGCATATAAATTTCTTCATAAATTATGAATTATGAATCATTCATAATTATAAATTCGATGATTATTTGAACAGTGAAGATTCAGATTGAAATTTTGAAACATAAAATTTGATAAATCATAGACTCAGTAGATATCAATCAGAAGACTGGAAGTTATATAAATTTTGTTAAATCATTGTACCAGGCAGTTGTAACAGTGAATCAAATTCAGACATGAAAGTACACTTGAAATCTTATTTTAAACACCTATTTGTGCTGCTGTTACAGGCAATAAAAAATTGAAAATTGCCAAATATATTCTTGTGTCGATGTGAGGGTATTTCTCAATATTAAATACATATGTATATTTTTTATGTGCACATTTGGTAGTTAGATTATGTTCCATGAGTGCTGAACACAAAACCATAAACACATTCATTGTAAAGCAATGTAAAATCAATCTACTAGATTTGGACAACATTCAGTGGAATTTGAACAGTGTTGCAAAGTGTTTGACATAAGTCCTGAACTAGACTCCATACGTAGTTAGCAAAAAATTAGTTCAAATTTGGTGGGGGGTCATTACATTTTCCCCAATGAATTGCATTTTATTGAGTCGGTCGTACCCCCGAAGTACCCAAACGTGGGGTACGAAGTACCCAAACACGGGGTACGGCGTACCGTTTCGTCTATAAGTACCCCTTTTTTTTATAATGGAGTCTCGGGTACGTGGACCCAGCATGGGGTACGGCAGGGTACGGCAGGAGACGTACCCTACAAGTAGTACCCAGTACGGGTACCCTACCCCGGGTACGGATACCCTGGCAACTTAGCTATGAAGTAGACATCATGGCGCACAAATTATTCTTTCACACTAGCCATTCCAGACATGATGGTCATATACAGCAACTCAGATCACTGGACCAGACATTTATACTAGGCATGCCAGACATGATGGTAATATGCAGCAACTCAGATCACTGAATCAGGGACACATTCCATGTATTGTCTCACCCCTGCCGGTTGATATGTCAAGACTGTCATGGGTACCTAATTATCCTACTAAGATAGGAAGGAAAAATTCTTTCATGTGCAGAGTTTTATAGCAAATTACTAAGAAATCATGAAATATTAATTTCTGAAGGAAAAAAATAGCACATAAATGAGATACATTATAGATTTACACCCCTTACATTTTAGAGTCTTGCTTTCTACTGTAAAATCATAGATTTATACCACTTACATTTTAGAGTCTTGCTTTCTACTGTAAAATCATAGATTTACACCACTTACATTTTTAAGTCCGATACGAAGTCCTCCAAACATAAATTGTCGATGTAGGCCAGGCGTTGGTAGACAAGGTATCAAACATGCCCCTGTATTTTGTTTTTTCGCCCGCTGTTTGCTTTCCTTGCAATTGCAGTCTTACCTTGGCTGTATCTATGGGGATAGTGCATATCTCGGCCCAACAAGTGCTGCTGGAAAAAGTTCCCGCTAGAGAAATCTCGGTCTTGGGCGTTGATGTGGCCATGGTGCTCAGACAGAAATGGATGTTCCCTCCCTTTCGGATTTTATTTTTAATTGACAGGAGAGAAAGCAGTGAGCTATTTTCTACCCTTTTTACGAGCATGAATTGCATGATGTTTTCTTGGTTCAATCCGAAAGGAGGATAATATTCTTGATATAATTAGTAGAGGAATTGTCAAATTCTTTTTTCATTACGAAAAAAGTTTAACTTTTATATTAAAATGTTGAAACCAGTCAATACAAAATATGCTTATACAGTGCATAATCTTTTATAAAATAAATAGTCTCCCATATTCCTGAAAAACAAAGGACAACACTCAATAGCTTTTGAGAGTAGGAAGTTACAGCCACATGAAAAAACTTTACTCCATTTATGATAAAGAAATGTTAGTGATCATGCATGCTTTAATCAAGTTTAGACAATACTTGTTGGGAAACAAATTTGTGGTCAAAACTGACCATAACAGCTTAAGGTACTTCCTCACTCAAAATGATCTAAATGAAAGCCATCAAAAGTGGGTGAGTAAGATTCAAGCATTTGACTTTGATATTGAATACGTGAAGGGCAAAAATAATGTGGTAGTTGATGCTTTATCTAGAAGACCTTCTATTTCTTTGATGGATGTAGTAGAAAATTGGAGAGCCACATTAGAAGTAGAGTATGCCAAGGATAAGTTTTATTGTGAACTTTTTGATGGGACTATCCATGATGATAGGTATAAGGTGTTGAAAGGAATCATCTACTACAAAGATAGAATCTATTTGGTCCCTAGTTTGAGTTTGAAGGAGGAAATTTCAAAGAAAGCTCATGATTCTCTTCTAGCAGGCCATCTCTATTTCTTCAAAACATATCGAATGTTGAGGGAAAGGTTCTCATGGAAATGGTTGAAGGCTGATGTTCTGGAGTATGTTAATGAATGCCCCACATGTGAGAAAAATATCTAGCTGACCTCTTACACCCCTTGCCTATTCCAGAACAAAATTGGGAATGCATTTCCATGGATTTCATCACTGGTTTGCCCAAGGTTTTTAGTAAGGATTGCATATTTGTGGTGGTGGATAGGCTCACTAAATCTGCTCATTTCTTTGTTGTTACTACCATTTTAACTGCTGCGCAAGTGGCTGAACTCTTTTTTAAAGAAGTTTTCATATTGCATGGACTTCCTAAGAACATTGTTAGTGACAAGGATAGCAGATTTTTGTGTGCATTTTGGCAAGAACTCTTCAAAATGGTGGGGACAAATTTGACACCTAGTACAGGCTGTCATCCACAAATTGATGGCTAGACTGCAAGGGTGAATCAATGGTTGGAAGGCTACTTCAGGAACTATGTTAGCGGGAAACAAAAAACATGGATAAATTAGTTGCATTTGGGTGAGTTTTGTTACAATACTACTTTTTATATGTTCATTGGCATGTCTCATTTCAAAACATTTTATGGTTATGATCACTTTTATTGACCACATTTTTTGTGATAGTAGAGCTCCAAAGGCTAAGGATTGGATTGAAGAAAGTCAATAAATTTTGAAGGCCTTGAAAGATATCTTGCAGGTTGCCCAAAATCAACAAAAGCAATAAGCAAACCAACATAGAGTGAAAAGACATTTCCAAGTGAATGACTTGGTGTATTTGAGGTTGCATCCCTACAAACAAATCACCATGAAAGGTAAAGGTTCAAAAAAACTCAAACCAAGGTTGTATGGTCCCTACAAGGTGATTCGAAAGGTTGGAGAAGTGGCCTATGAATTGGAGCTTTCCATGGGAAGTAAAAATTCATAATGTATTTCATGTTTCATGTCTAAAGAAGGCTATAGGTCAGCATATTTCAGTTTCATATACTTTACCTCCTTTGGATGATGAAGGACAACTTATTCTCATTCCAGACAAAATCTTGAAAACAAGGGAGAGGAGGTTAAGATGTAAAACAATAAAATAATACTTGGTACAATGGAAGGATTTTCCTGGTGAGGAAGCCACTTGGGAAGAGGAACAAATTTTGCAGCATCTAAACTTGGCATTGCTCAAGGACAAGCAATATTGGGTGGGGCGGACTGTCATGTCCCCATCCCAATGAGACTACTAGTTGACTATGTTTCACCCACCTACTAGTTCCCTAGTTGGGGAGGAGGCATTAAATCTTGCAATAAGGAAGCTATGTGACCCAACAGAACCTTAGTTTGTCATTTACACATTAAATTGGGTCATACAAATAATAAATATAAAGATAACAAAGTGACATTGTTTCATAAGGCCATTTGGAGGTTCATGGAGACCTTGGGTGACTATATTCTTCATTACACATGTCATGACTTAACCCCAAATTTGAAATTATGAGTAATGGAACATTCTTGGAAGGTGAAGAGGTGTCAAGTAACATATCATGAGCCCAAGGATTCAAATGGGTGAAGAGGCTAGGAAGAAACTAGGTGCCACTTGGAGAGAGATTCCCTGGGTTTTATGACAAGAATGATGGAAGATTCTATGACAAGTCATACCTGATTGCAGACCTCTGACAATCTGACATGTCAGAGCTAAAAATATCCTCCAAGAGGGCGAACATGGGGCTTGGTGGCAACAATTCGAATTTGGAGGAAGATGAAGGGTTGCAGAGAAGGACAAGTGTTATGGAGGTTACTAAACATGAATGATGAGTTGGAGGAAGCCTATGGGAGTGAATTCGACCTTGGAGGGCCTTAGGATGGTTATACAGATATGTCATGTGGAATGAGAATGGATTTTGATCATTTGAGAATTTGCCTTTGGCATTTTGGAAAGCACTAGCTTGTCCATTGCATGATGAGTGCTCACTTACCTTGCTAGTGAGCCAATTTCGAGAGAGTGAGATTCTCATCGAAGTTGGTTGTGGGAGAGGCCACCATGACCTCTCATTTGGAGCTTTATGGAGTGTTTCTACTACAAATAGGAGGCTGCTACTGTTCATTACCCATCTTTCCTCCCGTTCTCTCAATCCCCACTTCAATATTTCCACATTTCTCTATGATGACACACTTGTGTGAATAGTGTTTGCACCCCATTGAGTCCAGTTGATGCCCTAGCATGGGTGAATGATTTATGGCTCTGTAATATGTCCCTCATCATCTCTGTAAGTCGAAATCAGAAGAAATACATATGCAAATGTCCACATATCTAAGCTTTGTTGTGACTAATTTCCATGTGCTGATTTTTCATTTCAATGGAGTTGTATATCTGATGTATGTTGTGACTTGGATCTGATATTATATGTTGTCAGTGAGATATTACAATGCTGTTAATGGTCCATATTCATTATGCTCTGTTATGAACCATTATATACACAAATTGTGAGTCAAAGTTGAGCTTTTACATGTCATTTCCCTTGAGCAAATATCACTGAATTTATGCATTTGAATATGAAGCTTCAAACCTTTGTTGCAGAACTCTTAACCATACCAAATGACAATAAATGAAGTCTAATAAAAATCCCCATACTTTGTTTGACAAGTTGGGAGGGTCACATAGGAGTTGGAGAGCCATTTCTGCCCACACCCTAGGGGGATTTGCACCATAAATTGCTAGTAATTTTACCATTTTTGACAATGTTCCCAAATCGAGTTGCAGATGTCTATAACCTGTCATAAAGTTATCAGAGAGTCCATTTAGTGGTCCTAAGACTCCCCATATCAGTCCTTAACAAATTCAAGACCCTCTTGTGCCATTCAAATCCCCCAGAGTCAAGACTAGTCAAGGCAATTTTTCCCCAAATTCTGCCTTTGTTGGGAATTTTCGAATTGGGTCATTACATACCATTCTTAAAGTGTATTGAAGAGGTTGCAACATCCAGACTAAAGGAAAAGGAGGGCATAGCCTCAAGGGAAAGATAGCTGGGATTATGGAAGAACAAGGGTGAGGGCGCATGTCCTTGTGGTGACTACCAGTTTAGAAGGAGATCATCTCATCGTGGCATGAAGATTTTAAAAAAATGGAAAGTTGTTATTGTGTACAAAGGAGAGAAGGCACGCCTCTGTTGAGTGTGTAAGAAATCGTGGTACCAAGATCTATGCACAAACATTGTTAAAAAGTGGACCTTCACCTTCATTTGACCACCTACAAGAGTTTGTTGTCTCTATTGAGCACCCATAGTGTTGTCTACTATCATACTGTGGTTGTCCATAGTCATTGTGAGCCTAAAAGAGGGTTGCTACAACCATAGTGTTGCAACATCCATACTAAAGGAAAAGGAGGGCGTAGCCTCAAGGGGAAGATAGTTGGGATTATGGAAGAACAAGGGTGAGGGCGCATGTCCTTGTGGTGACTACCAGTTTAGAAGGAGATCATCTCATTGTGGCATGAAGATTTTTAAAAAGTGGAAAGTTGTTATTGTGTACAAAGGAGAGAAGGCACACCTCTATTGAGTGTGTAAGAAATTGTGGTACCAAGATCCATGCTCAAACATTGTTAAAAAGGGGACCTTCACCTTCATTTGACCACCTATAAGAGTTTGTTGTCTCTGTTGAGCACCCATAGTGTTGTCTACTATCATACTGTGGTTGTCCATAGTCATTGTGAGCCTAAAAGAGGGTTTCTACAACCAATAGAAATAAGTTTGCAAATTATATCAGACCAACCTCAGTGAACGACATCCTCTAGTAAGTTTTTACAACACTCCTATAGTCATGTCATGAGGGTTGGAGATCTGCTCGCCTTAGTATATTTACTACTATGAATTATTAGTCTATCTGGTCATCTTCAACACTTGAAAGTGAAAGTATTCCTGTTGTTGATTTCTTATGTAGTTGTCTTTTGTAAATTGTTAGGCGGACGAGGATCCAACAATCACCTATAGGGCTGTCTTCAAAATTCGCATTCAATTTTTAATATTTGAGTGGTTTTTATATGTTTGAGAACTGTGCAACAATGTATAAATAGTGTGAAATTATGAAAGTGAGTTTTGTGTGTTGTGTTAAGAACTATGTTATGAATTTTGGAGTCACTGCATATCCAATATGACCCACGGGGTTTAAGACACCTACATGAAGTCTATAATAGTAAGTGATTAAAGTGTTTGACGAAACATCAAGCCCATATTTGTTCTTTCAGGGAATTCCCACACACTTGCATCAAACAGTAAGCTACACCAGTAAGAAAACATAGTGTTTGACGAAAGCTCGAAACCAAACCTAAGGCAGATTGGAGAAAGTTTACTTAGATTGGGTTGGGTGCCCTACAATTAAAAAAAGCGTGCCTTGCTATTTATGGCATTTATATCGTGTTGTGACTTTGAATTTCCAATCTCAACTTACTTGGATCTCTAAATTTCCAATCTCAACTTGATAGGAGAGATGTGTATGCAAATGGAGTTTCTCCCTTTCCAAGAAATACATTTTTTTTGTTAGAAATGCACATCACTCGGGGCCAATGCATTTTAACCATTGGCTAAGAAACAACAACTCAAGGGCATCTAAGCTATCAAAATCACCCAAAGATCGCACTCGGCGTGGGCCACACCAACCCTTAACGTGGCTAGATTTTTTGGGTTTCTCCTCCCAACTAAGTCACTGTAGGGGTATTGAACTCGCGTCGCTTAGCAAACGAAACCCACACCTTAACCGAATGAACTAGCGGGAATTGACTCCAAGAAATTAAAAAAAAAATTGTTTGTTTGAATGCCTGTCACTCAGGGTCAATGCATTGAACAATTGGATAAGAAATTGTAACCCAGGGGCATCTATGTCGTCAAAGTCACCCTAGGATCGCACCTGGCTTGCGCCACACCAACCCTTAACATGGATTTTTTGGTGTCTCCTCCCAATTAGCTCACCCCGAAGAGGAATTGAACCCGAGCCGCCTTGCTAACGAGACCTGCACTTAACCAAATGAGCTAGCGAGAGTTAACACTACAAGAAATACATTTAAATTCAAGGCATTTTTATCTTTTCCATCGAGATATCTCCTTCACCACAAAACCAAACTGGAGTTTTGATATATATTCATGTGGCAACTTTGCCTTTGCTTTTGGGGATATGGGGTATAAAAAAATTTCTCGTTATCTTCAACTTAACAATCAAAGTTGTTAGATCCTTGAACAATACTTACATCACAATCAAGGTTCATTCCCAATGACAATGTAAATCATTTAGTTATGCGTTCGTCATGCAATGGTTTACATCCAAATTGGCATACTTCCTTTACATTCAATCATGAAACAACCTTAACTATTCAAGTATCAGGGTCATAATTTATTTCACTAGATTAACACTTGTGTATAAAAAATAAAACTCCTCTAGAGGCCCTTTTTATTTCCTTAGCGACAACTAGGTTTTGACAATGGTGTTTGGGTAACTAGTTTAGGTAATGCGTATGGAACTTGCTCTTCCGCCCTTTAGGATTGGGTTCTACTCTTGGTAAGGTTTTGTTTTCCCTTTTTGGTTATATCCCTTTTATGGGCATCTAATATGAAGGGAAGATGCATATTTGATACACTGACATGGAGTTAAGCTCATGGCGTCATAGACCATGAGCCTAATACCAAGCATGTATAAAAAAAATTGGGAATAATCTTTTTGTATTATCTACATTAGTTCTGTTTGTTTAGGCCTCTGCCTCTCCCGTATTTTTTGGAATGGGTTTTATCCTATCTCGAGGTGTGGTTTTGATCTTTAATGACCTCCCCATTTTTTCAGACTGGCAGCTCTTTTGAATTCCTGTCATAGAGTTGTTTTTATATTTCTTAGGTGGTAGGGTTTCAAACATTTGTGTTGGGCTAACAATACCCGTGTTCCCCTTTACGAGGTAGTCCTCTCTTCGAGACGTTGGGCTCCTCTCTCCTCATAGGTAGGAGGTGTCCATCATGAAGAAAAAGTCTAGACGTACTATTAACAAATCTCCTCCCCGGAAGAATGACTTAGGCAAAATCCTTGCGTCGGTGGTCTGCCATTCTCTTTGCACTTCTCCATCCGTTTCTCAATGGTTCTAGCAAACTTAAAGATTATAGAGAGGCCCTTCATTTTGGATCCCTAGGTAATCCTATAATCTCTGCTAAAGGGTTTGGCACCAAACTTTTGCTGTTATTTGATTGTGAACCACTTGAGACTAACCCTAACCTTCCTACGCCCCCACCTGCTTATTTTGAAGTCCCTACATTGTCGGCTCTATGGACCACAAATCCTAATGGATCTACGGTTGACCCTGATAGTATTCTCTCAAATCTCCGAAACAAATGTATCAAAAGGAAGGTGAACGCACTTAACCTGGCTCGAGGAGATGATGTTGAAATGTTTGAAGTATACACAATGTTTGAATATGCTTTAGTTGACAAATTTTGTGGATGCAATCTCTCTTTGGTCTCCTTTTGGAAATGGGCTTCTAATACTTGGAAGAGTGTCCTAGGTTATGCCCCACGATGTATCTCTTTGGAAAAGGGTTGGTGGGGCATCTTCCTAATCAAGCCGAAAGATCCGCATAAACTTCTGAACGTGATCTAGATGAAGGATTTAACAACCATAAAATTGAAACGCTAGTGCCCTACCTTTGACGCGAGGAGACAGAAATGCTTTATACAACTGACTTGGGTGAAACTTCCGAGACTTCCTCCAGAAATGTGGACCGAAGGTATTTTAAAAAAATTTGGAGATGCCTTGGGGGAATATCTCTCGACTGATATGACTTTCCTGAACTCTAGAATCATGACCATGGAAAAAATTCTAGTCGATATAGATCTAAGAGAAAGATTTCTTGATTCTATGACGATATCCAAAGGAAAATATAAGCATTGACATGTTTTAGATTACATTGGATTACCCTTCAAATGCAACCGCTTCCATCATTACAACCATTTGCTTAAAGATTGTTCGTTACCCTACACCAAATCCTTTTAGAGGGTCAAGGAGAATGACAACCATGCATACAAAACTAACCCTAGCCATTAGGGTTATGTTAAAGCCTCTGAGATACATTCTCCTTTGAATGACTCTGCACATATGCTCCTTGTATCCAATGAAGAATGTACGCTACCCACTAGATTGGGCGATAAAGATCTTCATATTGTCCCCTTTGTCAAGGTTCAGTATCATGATCATCATGCCATTACATGCCATTTTATGGAAAACTAGACACTCATCGGAGGATCTTGCTATGGATATCTCTTCTTACGGGGACCATGATGAATCTACTCTCTCGGGTAAGAATTCTCTTAGTATTTCTTCTAAAAATAATGATCTCATTATTTATCAGGGTCTTGGACCATTTCAAACTTTTGGTGAAATTGGATTAATCAGTGATCCAAAGGGAGATGAAGACCCTATTGTTAAATCCCTGGTGTGTACTAATATTGTTGACCCAAAGGGATTTATCACTCTGCCCCTCTCCATCGCATTCTCCCTTGATCAACAATTACTCTTTTTGACCAATCATTTGGATTATTTTGAGTCTCTCCCTTCTCCTGACTCAAATTTCCCACTCAATATGCTGACTCTTAAGAAACCAGCCTTGACGAAGACCGACCTTTTACCGCCAATTGGTACCGATACCAGACTTTCCCTCTCTCCTTCCTTTAATTGTCCCTCTTTATGGAAGAGATATGGATCTGACATGCATTTGCCCTATAATTTTGGACCTAGGAGAGACTTAGCTTTGACTCCTCCTTCTGCTTCCCCATTGAGAAGATATAATCTGCAGAGTTATGACTCAGGGCAAATATCTGATATTAATAAAGGTTTTGTCTTAGACTCACAACCCTCATCAGCTCGGCTCCATGGATGCAAATCCATAATGGATTCGACTAGGGAGACCACAATTTTGGAAGTAAATTCTAACCTACAATACACCTTAAAAGGGAACCTTAGAGCAAGTTTTCCCATTTGCTCTGGTTTTTAATGTTAATTTTGTCCTTGAACATAGGATTCTTTGGGAATCCCTATAAAATACGAGCCCTTAAAAGATTAGTGGATGCTTCTCACACACAAATCTTACTGATACAAGAGACTTTGGAAATAGGGGATCAAATTATTGATTATATGTCTAACATGTTTCCAGGTTGGTCTTTCACATGCTTTGATGCAGTGGGAAGATCTAGTGGACTTCTAATAGGTTAGTAGAATAATTTTTTTCTTTGTCTCAACAGTTGGTCATATCCATATGGTATGGGGAATGTATTTTTTTCCACAGAATTTGGACGGGCCTTCTCTGTTTCAATATATATGGTTTGAATACACATAGATTACCGTTTTGGGAGAATTTGTTTAAGATGGAAAGTCTTAGAAGGGACCATGTTATCATTGGTGGAGACCACAATTTCTCTCTGGGAGAGAGGGAATCATGGGGTGAACATAATCCACCCGATCCAATTGCTAATTATGTTTTGAAGAATATTGAGGATTCCAATCTCTTTGATATCCGACCAACGGTTTTCAAACCAACATGGAGGAATATGAGATTGGGTGAAAATAGAATAGCAAGATGGCTTTATAGATTTCTTATTAACGAAGGCATTCTCCATGGAGCCTCATTGATCAAATAATGGGTGCGAGAAGGTGGAGAATTTGACTACTTTCTTATTTTTATTGAACTTAAAGGTGACAATCATAAACCTCCAGCCCCATTCAAGTTCAATGCTCAATGGATGGATAACGAAGAATATATTTTGAAGGTAAAAATGCCTGGAGAGGTTATAATCTGGCTTTCCCATCTTCTGTAGCAGTACAGTTTCTTAACAATTTGAATGTTATAAAGGCATTGACAGTTGCCTGGGAAGATGAAAAATGAAGAATCAACAAGAAGATGATCTAAGAAGAATTGAAAGAATGCTACAATCCTTCCATGAAACACACCCTGAAGGCTATATCTCCATTGATTAAAAAAGAAATAGGGATACTGGAGTCAAGCAAAAGGAAGATCTTATCAGAGCAGGAAGCATCCATTAGATTAAAGAGCAGAGCAGTATGGTTGCAACAGGGGGATGATAAAACAAAAAAAATTCATCAATTCTACAGACATCACTTAAACACAATTTCCTTTGTGAATATTGAGAATGAGGAAGGCATAAGATATTGGGTTTCAAGGATTTCACAGCTACTAGGGTAGACCATTTCAAGCACCTATATAAAGAAGATGAAAGAACTTTGATACCCTCTATGTTAAATCTGATCATGCATTACCCATCCTTCATTGATGACGATCAAAATCTTTCTATGAATTCTCCTATATATGTTGATGAACTTAAAGAGGCTATTAGGACTATGCAGCATGACAAAATCCCAAGTCCCAATGGATTTCCTGTGGATTTTTTCTCTTGATTTATGGATATCTTTCAAGCAAATATTTTGGTAGTCATAGAAGAAACTATAATCACAGGGAGAATTCTAGCTATTTTCAATACCACATTCATCACTCTAATTCCTAAAGCGGATCACCCTTCTTCCTTTGAACAATTTAGACCTATATCTGTATGCAAGTGCATTTTTAAGTTATCTGCAAACATCATAGAAAATATAATCAGAAGTTGTCTTTCTAAGACTACTTCAAGGGAAGAAATTGCTTTTCTGGACGAGAGACATATACATGATGCCATTGGGGTTGTTCAAGAAGTTTCCCACTCTGTGAAAATAAAGAATCTTCCAGCTACTATTATTAAAGTGGATCTTTCTAAATCCCACGATTAGATCAATTGGACCTACCTCAGAGTTTTATTGACACACATTGGGTTTGATCTTCCCATTATCAATTGGATCATGTCTTGTGTACAATCTGTGCCTTTGCGGTGCTCATCCGTGGTTCAACCTCACCTTTTTTTAGACCTGAGAGAGGACTGAGACAAGGCTACCCTCTTGCTCCTCTTTTATTCCTTCTGGTGGTTGAAAGCTTAAGTAGAGCTATCATTCAAGCCAAATCTCCTGGAGGCATTAAAGGTATACACATTGGAGGTAATTTGACCATTACTCATTTACTGTTCATAGACAATATTATTCTTTTTAGTAATGGCTCCAGACCAGTGTTACAAAAACCGGACCGGAACTGGTAAAACCGGCCGGTTCGACCAGTTTTGGGGGCCTCACTGGGTCAAACTGGTGTCTCAAACCGATTTTGACTGGTTCCGTACGGAACCATCCGGTTTTGACCAGTTTTATTGGTTTTGGTTCGGTTTTGACCTGTTCCGGTTCCGGTTTTGACTGGTTCCTTACATAACTGTACAACAACACTAAACAGGGTATTTTTTAAATTTTTTTTTTTTTTAATAGTTGGTTTAGTGGGGAAGGTTTTAGTGAAATATGCTCAGTATGGCACACACAAGAGCACTTTTTTTGCAAATTTGTGTATAATGGTTTGGATTCACATGGTTGCACATGAATATATATATATAATTTTTCAAAATTTAAGAAGTTTTTGTATTCTGGTGGACCGGTTTTGTGATCCGGTTTTATTCCCGGTTTTGGTCCTGTTCTGGTCCGGGTCCGGTTTTCAGGGTCGACCGGTTCGACCACCGATTCGGTTTTTGTAACCTTGCTCCAGACATGATATACTGAAAA
Organism: Pseudotsuga menziesii; assembly: GCA_001517045.1. Classification (NCBI taxonomy): domain Eukaryota; kingdom Viridiplantae; phylum Streptophyta; class Pinopsida; order Pinales; family Pinaceae; genus Pseudotsuga; species Pseudotsuga menziesii. The sequence goes on along the minus strand of LPNX010463317.1, from coordinate 290,368 downwards.
TCAAATCCATATAGGAGCTATTCACGGTTTCCATAGGTATGGTATGTAATTGTGTCAAATCATCCATTTTTTTATATGAATCTTGATGATGAATATATGGAATGGATATTCTCACGGTTTAACTTTACTTTGATCAAGCTTAATAATGGCTTGAAGTATCTAGGTTTTATCATAAAACCTAATGACTACCTGAAGAAAGATTGGGCGTGGATGGTGAGTAAACTTGAGGCAAAGCTCAACCTATGGTGCAACAAGTGGTTATCCAGAGGTGGCAGATTGGTAAAGATGAAATCCATTTTGGAGTCTATCTCAGTTTACTGGGCCTCTATAGCCTATATCTCGCTTGGTATAGTGGAATCTATTAGAAAGACTTGCTTTATTTTTCTATGGAGAGGTAGTGAGAGCCAAACTTCCTTTCCTTGGATTGCTTGGAGAATATTAACTATTCCCAAAGAGTTGGGTGGTTTGGGACTCAAATACTATCCTTCTTTTTCCAGAGATTTAGCAGCGAAGGGAATTCAGGGTCTGCTGAAAGGTGAAGGGCCATGGGTTAAGATTATTCGACAAAAATACAGTTACCCTCTCTCTATGGTGCAATGGATCAAATGCAGTAATAAGAGCTCTAAAAATGCGTCTATTATTTGAGAGGCAATGATAAATGCTTATGACATTATCGGTAATTAGAAAGCATGGCATTTGGGAGATGGTAAGAAATTTTGTATTGGTAAGGATCCTTGGCGGGTTAGCTCATCTCAATGGAAGAGGTATTATTCATGTGTTTCATTCTCATGACCCTCTCAGATCCACCCATATCAAACAAGAATGACGTTTAGTTGCAAATATGGGTCTTGATGGCGATCATATATTACAATGGGATAATTACACATCACAACTTATTTGTGGACACATTTTTCTCTTTGAATTTGAAGATCAACTGATTTGGACTAAAAACGAAACAGGTATTGTTTATGCTCCAGTTCTAGGTTATTTAGTTGATTAAGCAGAAGATGATATCCCAGAGCCTTTATGGTGGTACCTTTCCATATGGAAGATCAATTGTCCATTGAAATCTAAGTTATTCTTTTGCCTACCTCTATCTGTAAAAATCTCGGTGTGGGATAGGCTAATCACGTTCCTTAGTATCGGTCCTAGCCATTGTCCTCTCTGCAGTGTTGAGGCTGAATACATCTCTCACATGTTCATTCATTGCAAATATATCAATGACATGTGGTGTTTTATTGACCATTTCACAAGTAAACCATTCCGATGGGAAGGTAATTGCTTAAATGATGTTTTTCACGAGTGGTTCAATGATCTTGATGTTTCTGATTACAAATCTCTTCTGATTATTATGGTTTGAGTTGTTTGGATTGCTCGCAATCAAGCTATTTTTCATGATACATTCATTCCTTCTTATAGATATGCAAACAAGATCCTGTTCATAATGGATTCTTTCCCCATCATTTGGATCGGGATCATCATAGAGTTGCTAGCGAAGAGATTATAGACAAATCTTACTGTTGGGGCTACTTCGATGGAGATTAGTGATGGAGGAGCAGGTGGCATCCTTCATCTAGCAGAAGATAGATAAGATAGATGGTAAAAATTTGTTGTTGGTACAGGAAGAGCCACCAACAATATGGCTAAAATGAAAGTTGGCAAGTACATTCTTATTCTGCCCCATCAAAAAGGTATTCAGAAGCTCCAGAATTTTGGCGATTCCAAACTTGTGATCGACTGGTTCAGACTCAAGAAGCCCCCCAAAACATGTTTCTCAAGCCTCTCTTTGAGGACACCCATGTTTTCAGGGAAAGTAATTCAACGACCGATGCACTATCCAAATTGGGCATCATGTTTGATGAGAAAAATTGGAGAATTTGGTTTGGATTGAATGGCATCGAGAATGAATTTGTTGCTGCAGATATCCCATTTTAAGTTTTTGTGTTTAAGATATATATTTTTAGAACATACATATGAACTCTATAGACTACTTTTATTTTATGCAATTTATTTATGAAGTTTTATAGATCCCGTTTTTTTATTTTTGAAAAGCCTCTCATAAAGGCTATAACTATTTTTGTACAATGTGAATCGTCAAATAAATTGCCATTATTTATTTATATATTTATTTTTTCATTTTTTTCCCTCTGAAAAAAAAAAGATAGAGATAGCACAAATCCTTCTATCATTTTTTCTTAGCAATCTTTTCCCACAATTATTAGTTACTAGTTACTTTTATGAGCCAACTTTCAATTACAAGATAAATTAATTGCAGGCAATCAAATAGAAAAGCGTTCCTTCAAAATCTTTGGGTATACATGCATAATTTAGTTATAAGCAAATAGAAAAGCCAAAGGCTAGTTCTTCTTCTTTTCCTTTAATGCACACCAGCTTAAAAAAAACAAAAACAAAACCTTATCTTCTTAATAAAACCTTAGCTTCTTAATTTAAAATAAGGAAAAAATAAGGAGAACATCTTTTCTTAATTTAAAATAACCTTTAAAACATAGTTTTTAAAGCATTTTTTTTAAATAATAATAGTAACTAGTCCTTTTCCTGTTTTGCTAAGCAAATCGAATTGCTTCCTTTAAAGCTCTTTTAGCTTTTGTAGACTAAAATGGAATTAAAATTAGTTCTGTTTTTGCAAGGCCAAGAAATTATAAAATGAATTTCTTTTTAAACTTTTAAAGTATACTATTTTTTAGAACTTGTAATTAAAATCATCATATATAATTAAAATCATAAAATCAAATTTTATATATAAGATGATTAATTTATTTGTTTTATTGTACACATTTATATATGTAAAATAAGATAAATTTCATTATTAGATTTGTATACTTAGTATTTATAATTACTTAAGGTAGTGATTAATGAACTCTTGTGCTATATAATAAAATGTTTAATAGCATATTTTCATTAATAAATTATTGGTGTTACTTAGCTTCTTTTTATTTAGGCGTCTCTCAACGTTCTTTGTCAAGACCGTGATATCTAGAACGACTACTTAATTTTACTTAATAGAATTTAATATTAACTAGCCTTATGCTAATACTTAGGTCATATTAGCTTATTAGTGCCTTGTGGCAACTATTAGATTCTTCGACGCCCCTATCTAGGACTAACCGTTAACATAACTTATACAACACTTATAAACTTAAGTGTTTGTCTAGTGAACGCCACAATTCACTTTTCTTTAAGTGCTCATGGCACCAAGATGACACTCGTCATAAAACTCATGGCTACCTAGCTATTCAATCTCTCATCCTAGAGGATTCCATGCCCCTATTGTTCAGTTGCATCAATCCTTCAGTCTCCTAAGTCTACAATATTCAAAATACAAATTAGGAATCACAATCATGCTTACAAATTTACTGGCGGGGCCTTGGCATTGAGCTCCTCACGAGAAACTAGTACTATTTTCATTTTTAGTTACACAAGTACATGGGTAAAAAGAGTGATATTACATCCTACCCCCCTTAAGAATAACACCATCCTCAGTGTTCATACCCTTCAAAACTCTGTCTTCATCTGCCATTTATCTCTACAAAGTACATTTTCCAGTTTTCTTTGCTTTCTTTGGCATCTCTGTTTGGATGTATTTAAGGTCTTTTTCCTTTTTCAACTTGTACTTTACACAAGCAATACAAATTCATTCTAAAATTTCAGCATAAACATGATTGTTCAAAATCAAGAGGAACACAAATCATAATTCATTTGCAACCTCATGTTGCTGCATTTTCATAGCAACTCTTTTCGAGTTCAATTGACTTACAAAGCTTCACTTTGTAATATTTATGTACCTACAATAACTATCAATCATACATGATATGCATATACATCATAGTCTAACATAAAATATTCACAAAATTATTTTCATGGCACATAACTTTGCCGCATATACCATCCTCATCCATACCTACTGTATTGTGGTACCTTTTTTTATTTCCAAGTACTTTTAGTCATTTTCAACTTGATTTTCCTAATAAAGCAATCATATCAATTCTCATAATGTTCATACAACAAAAGCATAACATAATCATAACATCATCATAACTTGATCATATCATCAACATACACAAGCATATCATAAGCATACCATGCTTATAAACGAACTTTGAAAACAAATAGTGTTCATATTATTCATAACTCGCCCAACATGAGGACTATACCCTTCCTTGGCGTATTTCCTACATGTGCTATTCAAGCTATTAAAACAACCAATGTTACTAACTCGCACACCAAGTGCTAAGAGTACACCAAGTACTTCAGTGATTCATTCAATCTAAGAAGATCTAGGTGCTCCAAATCCTACAAGCTCAACACCAAATTGTGATGAGTCTAAACAGTTTGAGTGTTCCAGAGCCAACAAGATCAACACCAAAATCAACACAAAGTATTAATTGTACACCAAGTACTGCATCAAATCATTCAATAGAAGAATGATACCTTGAAGAGTCTTAGATTTTTTTGTCGTGGACTTGGTCAAAAGTTAGGGTTGTTTTCTATTTTTATTACTAATGCAAAGTATCCACAAGGTGTTTTACCTACTCTGTGTAGAGTCCTATAATTTTATCCCCCTTACACCGTCCATCCTGTATTAGCCATATGCATACCTTGGAAAAATTGAGCGCTCAAGGACCTACAACGGAACCCTCCAGTGTACTAGGGACTATTAACCCCTATAATCTCCACTCTTTGCCACTTTTGTTTTTGGGAAAGGCTTGTATTCAAATTCAAGTTCTCTTGCTTAGACAAATACTTTTATTATCCAATCTCTTCTTCCTTTTCGTTAATTGTTAAACTCTCAATATAAAGAGTTTTGATTAGTGTAGAGAGATTTCTTAAGAGCCCATGAGCCTTATAATACAGGGCATCCCCCATGATTAGCTCGAAGGTTTCATAATTCTTATTTAAATAGTCTTTACTTGTGTTGAGTTTGTTATTCTTATTGTAGGTTTCATAAGTTCACCATTTATGGTCTTATTGAAGTTGTCATAGACCACCTACAGTAACCTCAAGACATTGTCAGTCGCAATGACATATAATTAATACTTTTCAGGAAGAAACATTGAATAACCAAAATATCATACTCATCATATCATTAATTTTACTTGATGCTCTGGAGTCTACCAGTCTCAACATTAAACCAAACACACAATCATCAAATTTTTAATTATACTTGATGTTCCAGAGCCTACCAACTCAACATCAATCCAAACACATAATAAATTTAAATAATTGATGCTCTAGAGCCCCAAAGCTCAACATCAAATCAACACATTAAGTCTAAACAATATTGATGCTCCAGAGCTCACTAGCTCAACATAAAATCAAACCTAATAATTCTAAATAATTTTGATGCTCCAAATCTCATCAGTTCAACATCAAGGTGTGCATATCTAAGTTCTCCAAGACTTGATTAACACTACTATATATCAAATATGTTACACATCATATTACCAATGTCATAACTTGATACTTTTAGTATCTTGCAGAACATGTGTAAACCATTCCAACATTGCTTGATTTCCCAAATCAATTGCTTTAACATAACAATTCTTTATGTCCTAAATCAATTGCTTTAACATATACATGTCATTTATTCAACTTAACATTCTAAAGAATGTTACATTTACTTCTTTCTACTATCTCAATAGGATTTCAAATCTACCAATTTGTTATCTATTCATTATCTTGTAAATATTTATACTTGGCATAATTAAATCATTTGTGTAATTGACTACCATTTTATCAAATTTTAACAACATCCTACTATCTTTTCAAAAATAACCAATTACAACTTCATATTAGAAGTTACCTCATGTATTGTTTTACATTTACTTAAGATCGATGAAGCTTCTTGCACTAATGTATACCTGCATGCTTCACTTACAATTTCTTATAATAAGTTATTTACTTCGTAATCTCTTTGGTCATCATAAAGAAAAACATAAAATATATCAACAAGTTCTTATTTTGATTGCACGTAAACTCTTGCTGCAACAAAATATTCTCATGCATAATCCTAATGCATTACCTTTTCGATGAACATAGTAATAACTATACTTGCATGTATCTTTCAATGACTTGCATTTTAAGCACAATTTATATGCCTGAATACATATTAGACTTTCACCACTCACTTTACTATGTCATATCTTATCTTCTAACATCATTTAATACAATGTTTTCAATAACCAAAACTCATAGGTGATCTCATTGTGTGCTTAACTTTTCTAGCATTATTTCATTGAATTATACTTAAACTTACAACGTACTCTATGCATTCAAAGGTTTCAATCACCTAGCTTCCTAAGCCAACCAATCTACATTACAAATAGATCATGCTAATGTCATATTGCGTTCATTTTCTTTTACATATCTTTCTTAATATTTATCACTCAAGATGCAGATGTTTGTAACTATTTTTTAGCACATGCAAAACAAAAGATATCAATCATTACTTAAAATCCTTATGACCAAGTAAACCTTACATTCATGATGCATTCAACTACTCATGTCAAGTTTCTAGAAATATTTTATGCCGTTATCAATCATATCCCTTGATCTATGATCAATAAATAATTCTAAGTAACTCCTTAAATCATGTTTTTCTATATTTACTCTTACTTCAACACATCACTTTTAGTTATACTTTCAACATTATGCATTCAATTGTTTTACACTTTTTTTTGTCTAAGCAAGTCTACTACATCATACCAATTCTATATATGCACTCTATTCCTCATACACGGTTTCACGGTACCTACACTTATGATTCATTAATGGTTGTTTATATAATTTCTATAACATAATATATTTACTTCTATGTATACCTACTTCTTTGAGGCTGTAACTTTTTGGTCATACAAGGAGGTAACCATGTTTAACTATGTATACTTTTCTCCAACAAGTATTTACAACTACATGTTTACAAGTCATTGTTATCACAAGATTTACTTGGTACTGTCTTTAGTTACATAACACTAGATTTTTCTTATTCATTATTGCATTTACTTCTTATGTATAACAAGCAATAATCACACACTTGATTAAGCACATCGTACACATATTCAACCTATGTTATCCTTTTACTTTCTTTTGACTATAGTATGTAAACTATATCAATAAAACCTTCGATTATACCAACTTAACTCATACTTGTTATAGTATGCATGCCGATAAAGTAAATTCTTTTTTACAACCAATTTGCATTTAAGACAATCAATGCTTCATAGAGTACACAATATACTTGTACGTATGCGAGTCCATAGGTGGTAGTGTTGTTACTCGACTCTAATACCACTCGTAACATATCCAATACTCGCAATTCATCTTTGGGGATATGGGGTATAAAAAAATTTCCTATTATCTTCAATTTAACAATCAAATTTGTAAGATGCTTGAAGAATACTTAACATCATAATCATGGTTCATTCCCAGCGACGACGCAAATCATTTAGCTATTATTTTTTCATGCAATTGTTTACATCAAAATCGTCATACTTCCTTTACATTCAATCATGAAACAATATTAACTATTCAGGTATCAGGGTTACTTATTTCACTATATTAACACTTGTGTATAGAAAATAAAAATCCTCTAGTTACCTAATAGTTTGAGATTAACATAAATCCTTCTATTTAGAAATATTTTCCCACAATTATTAGTTACTTTTACAATAAATTTTCAACCATTTACTTTAGGTAAGCTGTTACTCTAATGCAACTAATTTATGGATATATATCATATAACCCCTCAATCAAATTCTAGGGACAAGCATAAGATCTAATTACCAAGACTTGTAACATTCTATTTATTAAAATACCATTTTTATAAAAAAATTAGTCATCTATGTACAACTTAATCTCATACTTAATTGACAACATTAGCATAAGCCCATATCTGATACATACCTCACAATACATTAAAAGCATTGTAATTATTTAACATGATGTAAATATTTTCACACGATTTATTAATCAATTAATATAAGTCTATTAAAACATCTTTAATAAAGTTTCACTACCTTACTTTCAATCCTCATGAGCTTACTTAACATATCAAATGTACTAATTTCTAAGAAGAAATATCCACTCTTGTTTATACCATTTCATGTTCAGAACCCTTGAAACACAATACAACCATTCCTACAAATTTAACTTACATAAAAGAATATTCGTTTACTGGCAATGATGCAATTAACACCAATCTTTAAGGATGACTACAATTTGTTACAATTGGCAGAATGAGAGGTAAATACTAACGTGCCCTTGATGATATTTGTGCACTTCAATACTATCACCTATTTTAGTTAGTAAACATTATATCTTACTAACATATTCTAACTAGGGTTATTATAAACAATGGAATAACCTTTAAACATGACCATATTGTTCATATTCATTAATGCACTTTAAATTGCATTTACATAACATCATAATACTATTACCACATGATTTCCATAACAACTTTATTTATAAATCATGGTAAGTATAAATACCTAGCAATGATAAATCACTTATTTGACTTATGTAAAACCTTGCGACTAAAGGCGACTGAAGACTTGACTGCACCGTTCCACCCAACCTATTGGCCTATGTCCGACGTATAGTCCTTCCACCGAGAGACCACCCCTGAGTTTGGAAGGAATCCACCAGGGCTAACGGTTCATACTTTATTGAGATGCCTTCCACTCTCTCATCCCAATAACATCCTCATTATATGTATACCTTACTTAGGTATTTATAAACTTATCCTTGCCAATTATCATAATGGTATGAGTCTAGGGATATGCCCATCATGAACTCTATCAAGGAGGAGATTTAGCTCACCCCAACTTACTATCACGCTACAAGCAACAATTATCAAAACATCCATCAAGGCACGAATTAAATATGAAAACAGTTTGTCTATAAGGATTGCACCCTTTATGGCTAACTCAACATAAAGACAACAAGAAAATATTTCTAGCCGGAGTGCTCCGCCACTATGGCCCAAAAAAACATTAAAATCATAATTACATGGTGACGTTGTGGGGCTTCTCCCATACTGGCTATGCCCTTCCAACTCATCTCATGCATTAGATAGATAAATATAAATCTACTCGTAATCAATTATGGGCTCACACCCTGCATCAAATCTCACCCTTGATACTAAAAGAAAAACAATTACTTTGTAAACACTTCGTATAACAAATAAATAAATAAATAAATAAAAGAATTGGAAAACCATGGCATAGTATGCGTCCCTCCCAATGGGTTCACACTATAGGATAAGTGAATAAAATAGAACAGCCCCAAGGGTTAGCTCAATTGGTAAGATGTGCGCACACTCTCTCGGTTCGGGGAAAGGTCACGGGTTCGAGCCTTGAGTCTTTTGAGGTTAGGCCTTCTGCGAGGATGGCCAATGATTTATCACCTCTACCATCCACTAATGTGAAGAAGTATTGCTAGATTTCCCGTGAATCTTTCCATCTGAAAAAAAACGTGAATAAAATAAAACATGGCATCACATACGCCCTCACCTAGAACAACCTCAAAGTTCTGAGGTAACCAACAATACATATAATATGGATTTGCAACACGAGAGAGCCATGCTCCCCCTTATGGAGATCTCCCACGATAATTAAAAAGACCAGTAATAGAGTCGCTTCTCCTCCCCACGGAAGTGCTCTTCTTCTTTTCCTTTAAAGCGCACCAACTTTAAAAAAGAAAAGAAAACCTTATCTTCTTTATAAGGGAAGAATATTTTCCTAATTTAAAATAGCGTTTAAAAGATGCTTTAAGTTTTTAAAGAATTTATTTATTTTTAATAATAATAATAGTAACAAGTCTTTTTTTTTCTGGTTTGCTAAGCAAATCAAATTGATTGCTTTATTATTATTATTATTTTTGTAATTAGGGGAATAAGCAACTGGGGACGGGCTGGTACTCGCGTGATACGGGGTTTACGATCCAATCCTGCTATCACTATACCCCTAGGTGTATCCACAGGGCCCGAACCATGGCGCACGGGTAAATTTGGGGGGATTTGAACACGAGACCTTCCATTTACAACCAATTTCAACAATTCCACTTTACCACTTGCTCTGCCTGCCCATGGGCAAATTGCTTGCTTTATTATTATTTTTTCTTGCATTGCTAGGAAATTCTAAAATGAATTTCTTTTTAAAATTTTAAAAAATATCATTTCTAAAATTTAAATGGAATAACAATTTTACGTTGCAATTACAATCATCGTATATAATTAAAATCATAATAATTATATATATAATAATTAATTTATTTGCTTTGCCATGTACATATTTATATATGTAAAATAGGATAACTTTCATGGTTAGAACTCCACACCTGAGTATTTATAATCACTCAAGGTAGTGATAATGGCATTTTGTGCCATATAATAAAAAGTATAATAGTATATTCATTAATAAATTATTGGCGTTACTTAGTTTCTTTTTATTTAGGAGATTAATAATATAGTTTCTTGATGTTCTTTGTCGGGACTAAGATATCAATGATATCTAGACCGAATCTTTAATTTTACTTAATAGCGTTTAATATTAGTTATCCTTATGCTAATCGTTAGGTTATATTAGCTTGTTAGTGCCTTGCGTCGACTAGTAGTTTCTTCGGTGTTCCTATCTAGGACTAACCATTAACATAACTTATACAACACTTATAAACTAATGTTATCGTATAGTGAACGCCATAGTTTACTTTTCTTTAAGTTCGTCCCCACAACACCAAGATGACACCCATAATCAAACTCATGGATACCTAGCCATTCAACCTCTTCCCCTAGTGGATTCCATGCCCCTATCGTTTAGTTGCGTCAAGCCTTCTCTTAAGTCTACAAAATTCAAAATAAAACTTAGGAATCATAATCATACTTACAAGGAGAGCTCCTCTCCAGGAAGTGGTACACTTTACATTTTTAGATACACAAGTATAGGGGTAAAAAGAAGGATATTACAATGAGTTACCAAAGAAGAGATCCTTGTTCACAATATTTAACTTCATGTTTATGTCTTTTAATGGTCCTTATTGACAAATCATGCATCACATTACCTATTCATTTTGGAAATATTCACATTAGGAAGATATATTAACGATTATTTGGTATAGTTTCAACCAATATAAGGTTAATACATTCAATTTCATGTTAATAAATCAATTACTATAATAATTAGCCTGCATAGCCTTAAAATATAATTTTAAATTTGGATTTTTTTGCATAACGAGTCTTTTATTATAGTCAATGAGATACATAAAACTTTTGTAACCCCCACCTTCATAATTCAAAGAGACATGTAAATTTTTGTGAACGATTTAAATGTTGTTGTGTACAAAGGTTGTCTACAGACATAGTGTTAAATACATGTAATATACTTTATATTTTCTCAAATCCAATCTTCATTGCAAAAATAGGTTGGGTACATGTAACATACTTTACATTAGAACCCCTCTCAAGCAACTATTTATCTCTCTCATACAATAAACACCCTCACATCAAAAGCTCGTATGAAGAGTCTATTTAACAACGATTTGTTTTCTTGCATGCCTCACATAGTATTGAATTTTGAAAATGGTTTTGAACAAGAGAGAGGAATAGAGAGGGATAGTAATTAGTAATTACTTACCATCCCAGAACTCCAATATGCAATTATTTATTAATGTAGCAAGCATCCAACAAAGAGAATAATAACTTGTTCAATGGTTTCAAGTTAATCTATGTGCAAGGAATAAAGATGGATAGTAATCAGTAACTACCTACCATCCAAGAACTCCAATATATAATTATCGATTCCCAATATAAAAATAACTTGTTTAAAATAGTGTCGATGGAAATATGTATAGTAAGATTTTGACGATGGAAATAAAATAAAATAAAATAATATATTCGTTGAGAAAAATATGATTATTAATTACTTATTTCTATGAGCATCATTAGAGGGAAAACTAGTGGGTGCGATCACCAAGAGGGGAAAACCTGGTGGTTGTGAGCACAAGGAGGGGGGAATTGGTGGTTGTGAGCACAAAGAGGGGGGGAATGGTGGATGGGAGCAAAAGGGGAAAACTGGTGGTTGTGAGCGCCAAGAGGGGGGGGGATGGCGGATGGGAGCAAAAGGGGAAAACTGGTGGTTGTGAGCGCCAAGAGGGGGGGGGATGGCGGATGGGAGCAAAAGGGGAAAACCAGTGGTTGTGAGCACCAAGAGGGGGGGAATGGTGGATGGGAGCAAAAGGGGAAAACCGGTGGTTGTGAGCACCAAGAGGGGAAAATCGACGGTTGCGAGCACCAAGAGGGGGGCGATTGGTGGTTGTGAAGGAGGAAGAAAACTTGTGGTTATGAATTATCAAGAATTGATTGATTATGCAAGTAATAGGAAGGGAAAACTAGGATACAAATGAAGAAATGATGAGGAAAAAGAAAAAAAATGATGTTTTTTTTTTCTTGTAAATTTAGTCTTGGTACTTGTATTTTAATTATTGATTTTCAGTTCAAACTATTAAATTTGATTGGTCTATATCATTTCTTTGTACATGTGGGATGCTGTATTCTATGTCTTGATTTAGAATCTATTCTTATGGAGACCTAGATAGAAAGATTGAAAGAAGGTTCAAAAGGTGAAAAGCACCAAACTAGCAAGAAGGGAGGAAGACTAAGGAGGTGAATGATAGTTAGTATAATGTTTGTGGAATTTGGCTCAAGAAGATGACAAAGTAAAGGAACAATTATGGATGTTATAGCTTTACCATTAAAATGCTTAAATTCTATTTTAAAATTGTTATACGGTCTTATGTTGTTAAATTATGGTACTATGTTGTTGTTGATATTATTTTTATTTTTAACAAAAACAGTTAAAGAACTTTTATAGAAAATGAGAAATCAGCTGTTACATTGATCTGGACACAAACTGCTTCCAGAGGAGGACCACTTCCATGCCTCATTATGCGTCCTTTACCAGTCTATATTTTTCGTTATAATTTCCTATTCTATGAGTACTGTAGCTCCTTACAAACTACCCAAGCAGGAAAATACAAAAGCAGAACATTCCAGAAATAGAATGGAGAAGTACCCTGGATCTAGTTTCTCTTGTATGCATTGATCGCGAACTAAGTCGCCACTATCTAGACCCACTCCCTTATTAGCCATAATGTCCGCTTCTTTATTATTTTCTTTCAGAACGTGAAGGAAATTGATAGCTTTGTATTCATTTACAATACATTTTAGGAGATGATGAGTCTTGGTAACTGGATTCTTTCGATTCCTCATCATTTTCTGTGCTTCCCCAATGACCATACTCGAGTAACCAAAGGCCTCCAATTCCTCAATGCCATCTTTCCTTATTAATGCTAACCATTCTACCCCATTGTTAGTCTTCCTGCCGATTCCCCAAGCATACTCTTACAACTTGACTCCTTCAGAATTGAAGTAGACTTCTCCTGCGCCTGCCATCCCAAGTTGTTGTTGATTTAGTTGATTATAAATGATTCATGAAATTCTTCAATATTAGAATATGTTAGTTCTCCCATTTAATGAAAACCAATATTAAATATTTTTAATTTAGACCATTGTTTGGCTACATGATTGAATTGAATTGATCCATGATGAATTGAGTTGGTATATAAGGATACAACTTGAACTAGTGCATAATTGTGTGGTTTCTTATATAATAATTGTTGTAGAAGAATACGAGGAGGAAGGTGTTGGGCGAGGGTGGGGGGTTATATTTGACCCCGGAGGAAAAGAAGCAGCAATTTATGCGTGTGGCCTTGGAATTAGCTCAGATAATTTGGTTGAGCAATACACTCTATTGTTTTGTCTAAGACATGTTGTTGCAATTGGAATTAGTTATCTTGTAACAGTTGGAGATTCCTTTATAATAATATCTCAAATAAGACGTTATGATAATTTAAAGGAGTCAATAGAAAATCATCTTCATCTAAGGATAATTGGTTTGTTTCTCAAATCCCTTCTACCCAACGTTTTCATGTTCGGCGAGAACACAACTCCTTAGTTGATACATTGGCTAGTCAAGCTTCTCGCTTGGAAAAGTGGAATATGTTAGAAACTGGAGTCCCGAAATTTGGTTATCTTCCATAACCTTGTTGGACTTGTCGGTTTTTAAACCTTCCAGTTCATTATCCTTTCTTAGGAGGTTGGTAATATGAAGCTCTTTAAGGATTGATTTGATGGCGGTCCTGATTTGGATAGGTGGTTTTGGGAAGTGTCTTCTAGATTTAATGCTCATAACGCTCACATGCTTTGGGGAGATGGGATCAATTTTGGCATGAGTAAGCAATTGTCTTTTTTTCTTGGGTTTCAGTCTTCATTCCCATCTTTGAATTTTCCTTAGTAGCGGAAAGAGGTTCATCTTTGTGGATTCCATCCTTGGAATGGTGGACCTTTATGTGAGGTATTTTTCCACCTACTCTTCTATGGGAGCGTGTCTTTTGTCTATATCCAATGTATGCTTTTGTGAGTGGTATTGTGGAAATCACCTCTTTGATCTTCTCTCTCCAGTTTTGAGAGTTTAGGATGCTGACACAAATCAGGTTAGAAGCACAATCCCAGTCAATGAGTTTATTGAATGCTATCCTTTATTGATGAATGTTATATTATTTGAATGTAATGTGGCTTTTGAGGGATGTAGTGTTGTTTATTCTGTTGTAATTGGTCTAAAATTGGCAGAGATAAGCCTTTATTCTCAATTCAAGGCTATGGTCTTTTATGTTGTTTCCTTTGAATTTCTAAAGGATAGTTTTGTCTACAGGGAAGAGGCTTCTGGGGTTAGGGAAATCCTTCTTTTGAGTACTGTAGGGTGGGATTTGTGGGTCTTCAAAGCAAATTATCTTGAATGTTTGGTGGATAGGAATTACTCGATTCTTATTTTCAAAGCTTGTTATTGTGGGTTTGTAAATATGTATGCTTATGGGAATTTTGTTTCTCTCACGAATTATATATGTGTGTTCAGTGCTTCTAAGGTTACTGGCCTGAGTCCTTTAGAGAACAAACTCTTACCTCAACCCTTTAGTGGCACAATATTGAGAATCTAGTGGGTAGGGAATTTCATAGTCTCTCTAAAAATCTTGGGCACCATGCTCTCTATAATATTTCAATGCAGAGTTTTGAGGCTATTGTTAAACAATTGGATGTAGATAAGAGTTTGAACGAGCTTTCAAGTAGAATTGGCACCTTACAAGCCAACATTTGTGATTTCTGGTCTCAACTTTGAGGGACAAGGTCTCATATGGAGGAATTAATCTCAGCAGTCTAGTATATCACCTCACATATCTCAGTTGTGGACTCTCATCTTGACGATACAAATCAATTTTCTAACTGCATTACTAATAACAATTTTGGGATTGATGATCATTTATATGGTTTTGAAGGGTCTACTCATTTGTGTGATGACCAACTGAAATAATTTTCAAAAATAGTTTCGAAGCATGAAGATATTTTGGTTGGAAAGGACCTGAGGCTAGGTGAAAATCTAAAGATAAGAATGTTGACGATTTTGTCACGAACTCCGAAGAATGTGTAGTGAATAATTCCATCTCTAGTGATGAAAATTATCATGAAGATAATCTTATAAGATCATGAACTACCCTTGAAGAAATGTTGGGCACTCATGATTTGGAAATGGATGAACATTTGGAATCTTCTCAGAATTTAGAGGGTGGTTCTCTTGGGGATGAGGATAGCAACTTTGAGGACATTGAAGAAAAAACTCAATATGTTCAAATCCCATAAAGTGACACCATCTCTTAATTTGAACTCTTCGTTATGGATTTTGCATTTTTCTTTCAAGATGTTTTGTAAGAGTTTACTGTAGTTTGGGAACTTTTGTTTTTTGGTACAAGTTTGTATTTTAGAGGACTGTAATTAAGACTATATCTGTTATAGATACTTGGAAACTTTGGTGAGGAAATGTTTTACTAATTTGCTGAATGTTTTCAGCCCTTATTAATATAAATCCATTTTTTTCTTTTAAAAAAAGTATTGTATAAGAATAACCAATAGCATGTAGTAATATAGGGTGTTATTAATTACACATAATGGCCACATTAGTAGCTCTCTTATGTACAATAGTACTATGTATGTGGGTTTATATTGTGTGATGATGGTGTATAGCATAAAGTACTTGGCATAAAATAAATATACAATGTAACATCGAGACAAAGTTTCTTGAAGGGAGAGTATATGTAACATCCACTTTTAAGCTCTTGATTCCATACAAAATGTTGGTCATATATTATCTTTGAATTGTTGTTCTTATATTCATTACTCACAACTTGTGTGAGGATTACTCAATTGGTAGCATTAAGATAGCATTGTTTTGATGAAGCATAGTTTTACTCAGACATTAGATAACATGATAGTGCAATTATTGTGCTATATCGATTATTACTTTATACATGTGAGAATTATGACGACACATGAATTGCATTGAGTTGTGGTGTTGTTACATGAATGCCATGATTTCATATAATTATAGATTTGGTTTTTTCAAGGAATTGATTTAGTTCAATTGCTATATGATTTTTATTATATTAATACTAACGACTAAATATTGGTGATGGCATGTACCATGAGAACGAGCTTGGGACTTGTCCACGGTTTCTACAACAAGCACATCAATATCATTATACCTTCATGAGGGCCCATGATCATGAAAGAGTTTAGAACTAACTCGCCACATGGGTAGGGAACATGAGCATGACACAACCTTCAACCCTTCACCCATCATTCTTTATATTTCCTAGGCCATATTTTACTTGTGTAATACTTTATCTACATGTGTTATTGGGACAAGTAGGTGCATGTTTGATTGACTTGGTATGTAGTGTCGTGACTTGGGTGTGATAGGGTAATTAGGGCACATTTCATGTCTACAATGCATGCATTATAGACAATATTTAGTATATTTGGGGATGGTTATGTACCATTATAGTTTAAAGGTCAAAATATAGTTTAATAACATTTTCAATTCTATGAAAAATAACTAATATATATATATATATATATATATATATATATATATTAGCAGGCCCCATGCAAAGTGGGGTGAAAGAAAATACTATTATTATTATTAGGAAAAGTGATAAAAGGGGGTCATGTTGAGGCAATGAGGGTTTTTTTTGCATTAGAATTTTTTGATATTGATGATAGCTTGGAGGTTGTGGGATCAGGGGCCTCAACTATTCCATTTGAGGAGTTAGGCTGGGAGGAGTGTCCTCCTATTCCCAACACTTTCCCATGCATGGCTGGAAAATTATACTTGTTTCTATTTATGAGGTAAGTTACTCTTTTTATTTGTTTTATATCAATTTATATCTAAATTTCTAATGAATGACAATTAGATCTAAATTCAACAAAGAAAATCAAAATATAAATAAATATGGAATCACTAGTGACGGAAAAGAGAACTTGAACTTGGAACGATATCATGGAATGAGTTGGAATTTGAGGAATCAACTATTTGACTTATTGATCTTTTTGTTCCTACAATTGAGTAAAAAATACAAACAATACATGTCTTTGTTCTAAAAAAATTGGGAATTAGGAAACATTATGTTTTTTTATAAAGTAATCGATGCACCTAAAATTGTATTGGTGCACTGGTGCACTTTAATAAGCCAAACACTAGTGAACTATTTCAATATGTGTATTAACTAAAACCTCCACAACCACCTCTACAAAGGACAAACCTGTGACAAAATTTTAATCGCAAAAGTTTACACTTCCATTTTTTTGTCTTGCTATGTCACTAATTCATTTTAATAAGACAAAGACAACGATGCATTATTGCAAGATGCACATAGACTAAAACCTTTGTAACCACCTCTGCAAAGGGAAAAAATCCATAAAGTTTTAATTGCGGAAATTTACACTTCCATTTTTTTCTTGTTCTGTCATCGATGCACTTATATAATTAATACACACTAGTGCACTATTATCTACTCAAAGCACCATAATCTCGATCAAAAAATTGTGAAAGTTTCTATTTTTATTTTTCCCACTATTTATATGGTGCGCTTTTATGATTATAGCGCACTGATGTGATCTCTCCAAGTGGCCCACTGAAATCCCAATTGGAAAAAAAAATAGATATGTGTGCATTAATATCAATGGACCAAAATATGAAATAAAAAGAGAGCGAGAAATCAATTTTAAGACAATGAGATTATAAAACCCACAAGACATAGAATAAATGGTGAATGGGTGTATTGTTAAGGCACTCCTTACGTAAGGTCACCAATTTGAAAGTCTGTGGGTGCGAGCCTTATAAAAAATAATACAATTGCGGTATCCATAGAATCCTTGTAAATCCTTAATTTAGGGCATGATTTGTTATGTTAGAATATAAGGCTTACTTGTTGTAAATAAGTCACGTTCATTAGATTCATAAAAGGGGAATGAACCCCAATTAAGATTCATGTAGCAAGGAATATAATTAAATTCAGGGAACCCATATTCATAGGTGTAGAATTTTGTTGTTAGAGGAATAAATTGTGTGCATATTTTGAAAACAACATTTCATGCATCAATAAGATGAATCCATCATTAGGGGATGTCAATACTTATATTGGGAGGATAAGGAAGAGGCGATGAAGTATGTATAAATAAGGAATATATGTAGGGTCAAAGAGAGTGACAAAGTATGCTCATAGGAGGGTTGCCTCATCCTTCTAAGAAATTATTTAAATGCTTACTTTTAGTTGGTTTATTGTAGGCCTCCATGTGTTTCTCAATTTCATACCATCATTATTGTTGAGGGTGTTTTGGTCCATCTCTCAATCTCAAGGGCCTCTCATATTCTTCTTTTAGTGTAATATTCCTTTTTCACAATTAACTTTGCATATTATATGCATATATGATGGGATGTATAATGAGCATGTTACACAAGATATTATTTGTGAGATTGGTCATACAATATGTCAGTTGAATGTTCTTTCAGATGCACTTGAAACGAGTGACCAATTTCACCAATATAGACTTTGCCACATGAGCAGGGTATTGTATATACTCCCACTTGTTATTTGGGATCCATTGAGTATTTCGCTGATTGACCAAACTTCTAACATTATTCAGGGGAGTGAATGCCACCATGATGTTTTTATTGTATGGAACACTGGGAATCCAATTTGTGGTGCCCTTAATACATAACATTAGGGATTTCCACTTATTGATCTATTCTTCTATTGTGTTCCAAGTTTACAACCCTTCAATGACATTTAATGGAAGAAATATGGATATTAGCCTTCATCAATTTAGTTCAAATCATGTGGTTGAAACTCCAATAACACCAACTAATAATATCTAGTCATTCTCCAAGCTTTCAACAACAATTATCCAAACTTTCCATTCTTTGCCTATTTTCAATACAACATATATGTTCCCCAGAAGAACTTTTAACTAATAAACTTTGATAAATTTCTTGTTTTTGTATCAAAGTATATTGCAAAGAAATTTTTGTATTACCATATTTCTACCAAATATAGTGCCTAGGTTTAAATCATGGATGACCTTTAGTTGGATACAAGTTAGTTAGCTTTTCAAAACTTTCTAACTTGACTTTTCTATAGTGTCGAAGATAACCAAATCCCAAATTGCAACATAAATAAGTGATATAGAATTGTACTAGGTAAACATCCATTTGTATACGCATACAAACTGATATATAACTAACAGAATGTAAACATGGTTTTCAATTGAATTATATATATCTATATACTACAAAACACCATACAAAGGATAATCAATACTTTCACTTGTCTTTCTGCCTCAAACTGATTAACTAATGAGCTATTTTGTTTATGCAATTTTTCTTCCAGGAACATTTTGTGCATATTTATATGTGGATTAATCAAGCTAATCGTATGGAAAACATATTATAATTCATTAAAAAAGTCTCACTGGTCCCTTCTCCCAAGGTTTATACTATGGAAACTATGCATTAAAAATAAACAACATTACCTTTAATGAAAAGGTAAAGAAGGTATAACAAATCAAAACTACCAACATTATATTTCTTAGAGACATGGATTTAATCAAACCTCAAGAAGCAATGGTCTTATCTAATCTATGTATCGGGAAAATAATTATAAATATGATAGAATCTAATGGAAATAATCTCCACAAATTCAGATCTCTAGCAAGGCACATATAATTTGTTACCACCCTGATTTTGTGGGCCCAACATAGATGAATTTGATATATTCCACATTTTATTCCCCTAGTCATATAGATACTGTTATTTGAACTCTATATTTAAAATACGCATATGATTTATTATTCTTTTAAGTAAACTTACAAAGCATGGGGTTTTAGATACATTGTGTTGAAATGATATATTTATAATAATATTTCATAGTTGTAAAGATTAAAAATGCACAATTGACTAACCTTTTGTTGAATTGAATCTCCTGCATAAGCGCAAATTATATGATATGTTGGGTGCACAATGGAGCAAGGAGAACTTATAAAATTTCTATGAAGCATATTAGAAGTATAGAAAGGACTGGAAGAAGGAAAACTTTTTATATATTTTAGGATGGCTCTTTATTATGTGTTAATTGAATTTAGGAAATTATTTTGTGTACTAATACGGTGATCAGGTTGGGGGATGAATGGGTGCATTTTTATGGGAGTAGGGGTGGAGGTGTGCATTTATATGGGGTTGGGCAGGAGCGGGGGGAGGAATGTGTGTACTGTTGTGAGGCAAGGGTGGGAATGGGAGGTGTAGGTGTGCATTTGAATTTATGAAAAATGAACACCTTCACCCCTATTTCCACCCTGATGGCCAAGAAATAGTACTTTAAAAATATCTAGAAACATACAAGGAATCATTTATTTCCAATTAGCCACATCACTTCTACCCCATACTTAAATAAATATTGTTTGTATTTAAAACACAAATTTACAAGGATTTTAGAAAAGTCTTTATTGCAATGTGTGTTCGAAGAAGAGCACCATGTCTACATTATCCTCTTAACATTGCAAACACTCTTAATGTATGTATTTTATGTCATTTAGTCCCATGAGACCTATATTGTGTTTTTGTATGGGGACTCCTCAAGGGTGTTGTAATGAGAATAATTGACTATTACACAAACCTATTTTATTTAGTACTTTATTTGTCCTATAGTAAATAATATTTAAGTAATTTATTTGTCATTAGTCATTGGTAGGTTTTGAAGTGTAGGTATGTGAGTTTTGTATGTACTTGTGGGAATACAAAGTCACTAAGGGTTGTTTAACAATTGCTACGAAATTAGATTTTATAGAGGGATTGTTGTGTACCTGTTTCATGAATAATCATAAATAATTATATGTAAAAAGAAATCTCAAATTCATGGTCATATATGTAATGTTTGCACCACCTTTTTCTTAGTGTAGTTAAAGTTCGCTTTAATCAAATCACTATCACTTGTTATTTTTTACTTAGATCTCTAAATATTATGGATGGCTTTTATTTATGTGAGGTCCCTTTCTATGTTTACATGTTTGTGATCTCATTTTGTTTATTAGAAAATGTAAGCTATTTACTTTTTTTATGTCAATCTCCTATAAATATTATGGTTCATTTTGTTTATTTATTTAATTTTTTTTTTATAACAGAAACTGAGAAAATTAATATACCTATCACATGGAAATTTGTATGGTTTTTGAAACCAACTTGAGTTTCGAAAGCACCACTTTGAGAATTATAGGGGAGATGGAAATGTTAGGTCTATGTGTATAAAATTAGAAATCCATAAATGGAAAAAATGGTTCCAAAAAATTTCATAGGAAAACATAAACATCATGTATTCACTAATCACAATATTCGCGAAAACAATGAGTAGGTAATATAGTCAAACAAGAAGAAAATGTTCCCAAGGGTAAAATGTCAATATTCTAAAGTTGGACATCACAAATTTGATATTTTTTGTTTTCACTTTTTTGGGAGTGAGCTTCCTATGATGTTGGAGCAAAAAAGGAATTTTGAATTGAAGCTAAATTTTCATGATAATTAGTATAGACCAAAGATATTTGCAATTTAGGATCCCTAGGCTGCACAATACGATTTTTAAAGGTCTTGAATTGTTCTCAACTTTATTTAGGAACATTAGATGAATATTAGAATGCATTTAGACAAGATCCTTAACCTTGTTTGAACCCAATCCATTAGACTTCATTGAGTGGATAATGCTATACTATGGTTTCTATATGTGGCTAAAACATATCCACTTCTAAAATAATATAAATTGCCAAGATCCTTAAAACATGTGCACTTGATCCTTGTATTCCTCCCATACAAGTTCAAAAATATCCCTTTATTAAGTGTTATTATATATACAAGAAAATAATAAGAAAACTCTGAAAAAAGTTGGCCCTGTTAGGGTAAGAGGTCGACGACAATACTACTAAATATGGAAAAAATAATACATTTGGGGTATCCTTAGAAGCCTTGTAAATCCTTAATTTAGGGCATGATTTGTTATGTTAGAATATAAGGCTTACTTGTTGTAAATAAGTCATGTTCATATAAGTGACTATTAAAATGATAATTAGATAATAAAATAGTTAGGTTGTAACGGTAGCACAACTACCTCCCCAATGATACAAAATGGGATGAACACCTTTGTATCAATTGACTTCACTGTAATAAAATCATATCTTTTACATGAGTGATACTTTTATTTCCTCCCGCTAAAGACTTGAATGAGAAGTTATACCTCCAGATAACTAATGATATCGTTGAGTTTGTTTCTTATCATGTTTGCAATCTTTCTCCCATATTTAGAATTTTAACATGGTATTAGAGTAGTACCAAAATGCCGGTCTTGTAAATCTCGGAGTGCATCTTGGAATGCATGATTAGTGAAAAAGTATGATCAATATAATATTGGATTATTTACTTTTAATTATTTTCCTGAAAATGTTTATCACGATTGTTTCAAGATGAAGGATTTAATATTTTAAGAAAGGAATAAAAGCCTAGTACATTGGTATCAAGTAAATATATAAGCTATTGCCACTGTATCAAATGTTTGAAGTCATTGTATTACGTATTGGGAGCCAATCTCCCCCTAGCTTTCCAACCTCACAAGACAAGAATGGAAGTCCTCTAAAGCAATGTGATTTAGATGGGATGATGTTGTCATATGAGAATACTTTGTGGGGAACTCAAAGCTAGTCATGTATGGATTATAGGTTATGAGGATTGCTTAATATGTTCTTTTAATTCTATTAGAGATTACACTACCATGGATGGATATGAATCTCTATGCCTCATATAAGATTTAGAAAACCCTCAATGGTGGTGCATGGTAGTGTGGAGGTTTAAGTGTCCCCAAAAAATGCATATTTTCATGTGGTTTTTACTTAATAGCAAAATTTTGACCTAGGACATATTGCAAACAATGAATTATAATCGCCGATGGAGATGTTTTGTGTATAAGATGTATAGTGAAACTAATATACATTTGGTCTTGTCCTCTCCTCATACCGTAATCCAAATATGGAAGGAACTAAAGGTTTTATTTGGGATAACAAATATTTGGTCAAGGTTAAGAATGTATCGCTACTTTATCTGGTTAATAGTATTCTCTCATAAGGATTGCAAAACTCCTAGCTACAAGTTACCTAGCAAAAAAAAAAACTCCTCTTCAATATGATATGGATTGTTTGGAAAGCTTGAAACCTGGCCATTTTTGAAGGGAAAAAAAGGAATATTTATGGCATTATTCAGCAAATTCTGTTGACTGTTCAGACTTCATCTCATAAGGCTGTTACCAATAAAGCACGTAGCAGACAAATTGGAAATCCACCTAACAAGTATTTTCCATGTAGTTTTATAGATGGAGCTTCAAATAACAGGATTGCTGGTGCTGGCCTTTGCATCTTCCTCAATGACTCTCACTGCTTGGAGTTTACGTTGGGAGTCGGACATGGCACTAATACTAAGGCGGAGCTGCTCAACCTCTGGGCTCTCCTACACATTTCCCATATGATGAGGATCTCCCTTGTCCACGTTTATGGTGATTCACAGGTAATCTTCAATTGGGCAAAGGGATCAATTACTCTCTCCCCACCTGAACTTGCTCATTGGTGCCGGGAGACAAAAAAGCTAGCCTCTAGCTTCCAGAATCTGTCCTTTCACATTTATCGAGAGCACAACAAGACATCTGACCGTCTTTCTAAAAAGGCACTTTCTTTTCCCCAAGGGAAAGGCTGCATAATGGAATATGTTGAGAATCATCTGGTTTTTAAAGACTTTTTTCAGCTCTTTTGAGCAGGGCTTAGAGGACTTTTACTCTCTCTGTGGTCTCAATGGTTATTTATATATTTCGAATCAGTTTCTGAAGGGTTATTTCCCCTCTCTTTGTAGCTGTCTTTAGTCTGTCAAGTGCATCTCTTTAGAACGCTGATTAGAGTTTTATTGGCTCTCGATTGATGTGAAAGATGGGACAGTCTGCATCACATGATGAGACAGTTATCTGATGGGTCTTTATTTGGTTATTTGTGCCTTTCCTCCTAACGGGGACCTATTGGTGGGCAGTTTGAGTTGAGGCCATGATGCTGTGGTTGTTTGTAATAATGCCCTTTGATTCAATCTGAATAACAAGGACAGGTTTTTTCTTCTTGAAAAAAAAAAAAGTTGCCTAGCAAAAATCTCTTAGACCTAACCATGGAACTAGTTATTAAAATAACTCCTAACTATGACAATAGTGTTTAGCTAAGAAATTTAAATGGAAAGGTTATAATTTCAAGTTCGCTAATGCTATACAGCTGGACTGCATTAGCGTTGACCTTTCCTCGAATTAACCTATCTCGACTACACTTCAGTTAGTTGGTTTTACTCCATTGTGGCGATGTAACCATATGCGAGCTCCTCTCGGTGTTGAAAACATATGTAATCGCAGGAGACAGAGTCAATGACACTCTCATAGTTATACCAGTTTTCCTCTTTATTACTGCTGGTTTTTGTTTTAATTTCCCAACGAACTCGGTGGAGGAAGTCTATTTCTGTAGGATTTACATTGGGCTTGCTTTGACACTGGTTTCTCCTGGTTTCGCTTTTCTCCTGCTGTGCAACCCGGTCCTCTTCATTAACTCGGTTTGCAACACAACCATGGTGGAATTCATGGCTCAAAGTAAGTACCATTTGCATATAATATATTCGGACCTGTTTTGGTTTAATTTTAGGGTTTCAATCTGTGTTTTTAAGGGTTTGGTTCCCAGGGTTATGATGGCTTGTAAAAGAATTTTTTAGGGTTTCAATTTGTGTTATTGAGGGTTTGGTTCCCAGGGTTATGATGGCTTGTAAAAGATTTTTATTGGTTCACTATATTTGGACAATAGGTTTCAATATAGATGATATGAGTTCGCTCTCTCGCTATTGCAGGTGGGATGAGGTCGTTTGCACAGGATGCTGAAGCCGATGCCGATGGGGAGAATTATCAACTTTAAATGATGCGGTGCCTGCGAGAAGTGAATGTCGATAACAACACCGTTGGATGGTGATTTTTGCTAATATAAGTTACTTTTAGTTTGGGGAAACTCACGAATTGAAAGGTTTTACATGAAACATTGTAGTTGGTGCATCTTTTGAAACTGGAAAATAAGACGTGGATAGACAAATGTGTAAGTATATATATATAGTTTAGTATAAAAAATACGGAAAATTTGTAAATATGGTACAAGTAAGGATTTCTCATGTTATTTTTTGGGGTTGTTTAAACCCTTTTTGACTGAAGAGGGTACATGCTTCCTTATAAAGATACCTTAGGATAAAATCCCCTATTAAAGGGTACTGATTCCATCAACCTAAGAACTTGCACCTGGCATGATGGCATCATCTGCACAGAAGACCACAATAGTACAAGGATCACCTTTAACAATACTTTCATATAATATCACGAAATTAGTGTTCCTGCCTCAATATTGATGCCATTTTCCTAGCCTTTAGAGGCAACCAGAGAGAGGAAGGAAGGAGGGAGGGGCAATGCAGTCAAACTGCAATTTAGTAATTTATCTACCTTTATAATCTAGGGAATACAATCAAACCAGAATAGAAAAGACACTATGTCACTAGCCTCTATGTATTGAGAGGTAGTTTCCTGTGGTGTTGAACCTAAAGTAGATTTTGCTCCATTTGAAGATGAAGGTTTGGCCAAATTGAGATTGGAGGGTTTTTAGGGGACCCGCCTGCGAGAAACATCTGGGAAGCATCCTGAAAGAGTTTCCCATGATTTCCAACTTTTTGGAAACATCTCCAGGGCATTTCTTGGACATCCTCATTCTAGAAACGTTTTACAAGATAAATGGATGATTTTGGGGCATTTTAATGGGTTCTTTTCAAACTTTGGAACTAATTGAGATGTTTATGAATTACCATGTATTAAGTAAGGACTATTGCATTTATTTTTGAAAATTGTGAGTATCCACCGTGCACCAACTTCTTCTTTATAACACCTTTTTTATATTTAGAAAATAAGCATTGTTGCAGACACTTGATGTCTTTTATTGACTCAATGTTGAACTAAAGGACAAAAATTTCAAGGAAACAAATTTGGTGTCTTGTCTTTATTATACAAGGACAATTCATATTAATTTAAGTGCTCAAAGAACATCATAGGACATGTATCATGATTCATGAGTGACATCAACAATCCTATGTTTCAAGTGAGGGTTGTTGCCTAATTGTTTAACAAAAATCCAAGCCCATATTTATCTAGCTAGAGTATCTTGATTGTGTTCCATCAACTGAAGCTGAGTTTGGATATCTGTCATCTGCCTCTGAATGTTCATGCTTTCAAAAATTTTCTCCCCATGGACCCAAGCCAACATAAATTTTGTGTGCCAGTAGAGATCTAGAATTTTTCCATACTCTGTATCCTGAGCATGACTACTCCCAATGTCCATAATACAACATAAGGTTTCACCATCAATATTGAACTTGTGCTGCTCTGGATGTTGTGTCTTGACCTTGGCATCCATGAATTCCACCTCTTGCTTTAACCTCTACAATATATTTTGAGTTTAGGCCTCAACACCCTGCATAGCTTCCTGCAACACACGAGGTTGTTTTAAATTGATGTGTCTGGACACATGCACAACAATTGCTTGTGTGAGGTCTGATATCTACCAAATCCACTCAATATTATCTACTGAAAGGCATCTACAATAGTTTATATTTGTTCATTGAAGTATGCACAGTTTGTGCAATACCAAGGAGAAAGTTTAAGTCGCGGAGGACACCTTTTTCCATTGTTGTTAGTGCATCGAATTTTCAAGGCATGTATTCACCTTATTTTTGAGTAAAATCCAGACCTGGAAAATTGGCATTAAAAGTCAGATTAGCCAAAAATGTGTTCACATTGTCTATTAAAATTGAATCTAGAAGCTAGTTGAACCACATGTAATTGCTTATCGGTGCTATAATAACAAAGTTATTTCACATACCAGGGAGAAACTAAGCTAAGTTACTGAGCATATATTGGATTAATGTCCATTTACAATTTTTTCATTGCCTACTTTCCTTTGCAATGATTATAGTCAGATTACCACTCGGATGATTATTTGTTTCAATGGGGAAAAAATGTATTCACGTTTTTAATTAAAGCAGAACCTTGAAGGTAGTTGGACCATAACTAATTGCTCATCGATGCTATAATAACAAAGCCATTTTAGTTACTTGAGCGAAACTAAACTAAGCATGCATTGGATTAATTCTTGATTTGCATTTTTATGTTGGAATTATGTCCTTTTACATATTTTCCCCACATAAGGCGCATTTTTCTTTGCATCAAACTATTCTGTGAGTTCAGTGGTTTAAATCAAAATGTGAGGTATTTCCATTTCCGGCTTTCCTTTGTAGTGATTATAATCATATCAGCACTCTAAAAGATTGCGATGGCCTAGAAAACCAAAGAGTCATTCATGCAATGCTTTACTTAATGTGGGAGCTAAAATACTTGCAACAACAATACTATTTTCTCTTTATTCCCTCTCTAATTAGTTTGAATTAACGAGTTTCACAGAATGGATTAGTCCATTGCTTAACCTTAAGTAAAGCCTCTTCCTAATACTGGTATTCATTGTTATAATAATTTTGCATTATTTGTATAATAGTAATTTTATCAAATGGCTATATGGTTCTAACTTATGATTCCTTGAAGCGATGACCCTAGGACTTGTCTCTTCAGTATGGATGTTACAGAGCTTCCCAATTCCTTGAAGCGATGGCTCTAGGACTTCTCACTTCAGTTTGGATGTTACAGAGCTTCTCAATTCCTTGAAGCAATGGCCTTAGGAATTGTCTCTTCATTTTGGATGTTATAGAGCTTTTCAATTATTTTTCATTGTTTGGATGATACTTTATTTGTTAACTTAGTTCACAGTCCAACCATATCTAATTAAACCTATTTGGGTTTGTTATTAAGTTTGCCAGGCTTTAGTTTGCAATTTGCATTTGTTGTATTTATATTGTCACCAGGCTCATCCACATTGTATATTATCATAAAAGACCGCCTTGGGAAATTTCTCAATGTCTTCTTTGGTGATGTGGGGTCTATTAAATGGCCATAGAAATGTTTTCACATTGTCTTTTAAAGTTATTATTTAGGCTGCTTGCAACAAAACTCCATAATTAATTTCTCATCAACACTAATAATTTGTTTTTAACATGCCTTAGAGAAATTAAACTAGGCATATTCTAGAGTCACTGCCCATATGTATTTTCATTTTTGAGGTTCTAACTATGAAATCCATTTTTCTCTCAAGATTAAAAACACATCCTAGATTAAGCCCATCTAGATTTCTTTAACCCTACCAAATTGCATTTTCATGAAAGAATGAAAGTATATTCATAAAAAAATGAAAGTGAATTAAGACATTTAAAAGGTCGTCTAATGCATACTATATATGCAGAGTGATTGAGGAGATACTGTAGATTCATTTGCTTCAAAAACTTGTATCATTTGAGGCATGGAAGCACTCTCTTCAACTTCCCTTATATTGTTCAAGAGCTTCAAAACATATTATTATATTAAAATCAACCTTCTTAAAGTTTATTGCATAGATTATGAAAGTTTACCTTTATGGTCATCAACAAAATCAAGATGGAAACAAGGTTTATTCCAGAATAAGGACTGGAAATAGAGCACACGCAGTGCCTTTATGCATTTAGTACCTGTGCCAGCAATATAAAAGAGGACCAGACAAAAAATTGAGGATTGGGATGTTGATGGGAACATCCCATTCATTTTTATGATCTCTGATCTACTTGGGTTTGTCTCTAAGCCTTCTTTGGATAGGACAGATGCTATATTTAACTCCCTATAAATATATATGTAGGTTAGATTAACGAGAAC
Source organism: Pseudotsuga menziesii (assembly GCA_001517045.1). Classification (NCBI taxonomy): domain Eukaryota; kingdom Viridiplantae; phylum Streptophyta; class Pinopsida; order Pinales; family Pinaceae; genus Pseudotsuga; species Pseudotsuga menziesii. The sequence continues at coordinate 260,992 of LPNX010463317.1, read as the reverse complement.
ATTGTTCATTCTCTTTATTTTTTCAAACACTAGATTCAGAGCTAAAATGCCTAGTTTAGAATACCCACACATCCAATTTATGATGATTAAAGTGTCTCCAAAAATCTGCAGGTTGATAAACATTGTGCTCAACAGCACATTTCAAGAGAATTTTCAAAACCAAAAGTTCTGCATCACTATTGGAACCCTATCTCAAACCTGCTCTAAATTTGAAAAAGTGTTGCTGAGATAAATGATATCCTCTTCCTTGCTCAGCACTGGATTCCCCTGCATGACACCATAAAAAAACCACAAGGCCCAGTTTTATCTATTTAAACCTATTTTATTCGTGATTTTTTTTCAAGACCTTCAAAGACTGAGTGCACCTGCATAAAGCATTGAAAGGTGGTAATATCCCTGTAACCTGCATAGAGCATTCAAAGGTGGGAATCTCCCTATAATTGAAGATAACAAAGTTTCTCGACAGCCAATTTCCCCAAGAAACTACCATTGGTAAAGCCACGCAGGGTTTTAATTCACTTATTTGTAAACCAAAACTTTAAGCAATCTTCTACATAATCAAACATGGTAAACCTTCTTACAACCTTGTGATATCCTCCACTTATGACCAGACTTCACTGACACGTGATAAATTGATTCACTGTTCCAATTAACAATGGCCACCTTCTGTGGCACACTGTACTTTTTTGAAGCACATCCCATGTAAGACCTTTGTTCTTCTGAACTAATCAAAGGTTTGTGTCTTTACTGGGGCTCTTATCTTGTTTAGTGGTTTCCAATACTAGATAGAGTCTTTTTGTTGAAACACAACTTTGTAGGGTCTTTGTAGTGTAGGCACTCCCTTGTAAAATTTTTAGTCCACATTCTGAGTTAACTTATCCACACATTCTCTCCATTGGTCAGTTCTTTCCCCTTCTAATTCCAACAACAATTTAGTCTTCCATCCTTATTGCCAAATGTTTGTTCTAGCTGGTTCCATAGCCTGAGTGAAGGTACAAATACCACCATCCAAGTCCTCTAGTATAATATGAAGCATAAAATAAACCCCTCTACCAGCACATGGATATTTCCCCATTATGATATTATATGACTATTACCATTTTCTAGCGTCCAGGCTAGGCAATTTCTCTACTAGTTGAAAGGACAATTAAACTTTTCCAAAACATAGATACATTGGAAACAAACTTATTTGTGTAGGGTTTTTGCAGTGTAGGCACTCCCTTGTAGGGTTTTTAGTCCACACTTTGAATCATGTCATAAAAAGTCTCATATTAGACCCCGTGAGGCCTTTAACATCTTAGAATGATCTTGGACAATGATTCTTTGAAGTGATGGTAATGTTACTTCTACAGGTTTGAAATAGACCTTGTCACCTATAGGTCTTTAAATAATCTACTATAGGTGTATTTTATTTTTCTTTCCTTGAGTACTCACCTTTCAAATGTGGATTATATAGCCATCTTCCAACTAGAAAAATATTTTTTTTCAGCAATGTTTGGTTTTATACTTGTCGTTAAACATCAGTTTGAACCAAACAAAGTTAAGGGCTGAAAATCCTATTAAACTCGGGATTTCTCCAAAAGTTGAGGTTTATGAGCACAAAGCACTGCTGAACATTCTTGAAGAAGAAAATCTTTTCTAGGTGTAGAGGTGCAACCCTATTGTTGGCTATTTGTACTATATAGTATAGACACCTTCCATACCATTTTAATGTTAGGTTGTAAAGTGAATTTTAAAATTTCATCTGGTGAAACTCATAGAGCTTATTTAGTTATTCAGAATACATATAAGATCCATTCTTTGAGTTTTTTGTTCCTTCAAAACTGAAACTCATAGAGGTTACTTTCACTTCACATTTATAATGATGAGCATTTGTTTGAGTTGAGATGCTTTCATGCAGCTCAAACTGTATAAGTTCACCTTTCCACGACATTTTTTCAATCATAGGTCTACTAGATTTCCTGAGGGTTGCCTTTTGTATAGTTGCTCCTATGATCACAATTTTCTGTAGAAAAATAATAGATCAAGCAGAACAGTTCATCTTAACTCATAGCTTCTTGTGATGCACATTTGAGAAAATGGTATGAATATGTATCCAATCAATGTACTTACGACATTTTGTACCATATTTGCTTATTCATTAAGTAAAGATTGGATGAAATGTCTTTAGTCATAGCTTCTTCTTATGGATATTTGAGATAATGGCTAGTATAGGAAACCAATAAGTGTACTTAAGAAATTTTTGTACTATAGACTCATTTATTAATTAAATGCTTGTCCTTAAGAGCATTGGCCATGGATGATAACAACCTTTTTCCCTTGATTTTGAATTATTTGTGATGTGAGAAGTGATGACTATAACTGTCTAAGGAGAAAAGGAAGGGGTTTAAGGTTCAATTATGTTTTCATGTTATTTGAGAACATAAACCATCTATAATTTAATATCAATATGTTTAATGTTGAATTTGATTGAAATTATATCTTAACATGTGATTACAAATGGCATATTCTTTTGTTTTTTGTTTGTTTGTTGGCAAAGTGGTGGAACCCCCCTGACTAGCAGGGTTGCCATTGGCTGAGTGGCCACGAACTAGGGGCATCTAAGCCGTCAAAATCACCCGAGGATCGCACTCGGCCTGGACCGCACCAACCCTTAACATGGTTGGATTTTTGGTATCCGACGGGATTAGAACCGGTGACCTTCCAGCTTAGGGGGCGTCTTAACCATACCCCGCCATCAACTGTTCTACATCTCGCGGATAATGGCATATTCTTTTGTTAGGCTGTTTATCTTTTGATTTTTTTTTTTGCAATTAATCAAAGGCATTATTCGGATGGGTTTATTTGAATTTCATTGTTATGCATTATATTTTTGTGTTATCAAGATGTTGAGATATCATTATAGAATCTGACTTCATTATCAATTCCGCCAAAAGTATATTGTTGTGCTCATGGGTATTTACTACAGATAGTGGGAGTAGAGTGTTTTCACTTGCATGGTTTTATGTTACCATTCATCTCCTCTTTGCTTGTTCTCTTTTCTCTCTATATATTTATATAGTATTTTATAGTATCCTTTTTTCTGGTGGCACATTATCCATATTGGATCTTCTCCTTATACATTGATGATAAAGATATATGGAACACACATGACGATATACATTGAGAGAGAAAAGATTAAAGTTCTTGGTTGGTCCTGTTGGTCCTGTAGTTAAAAGGGGTTGGCTCCCCACCTTTATGGTACACCTTGGTGTTGTGGGTATGGGGGTTTCCTTATGACCTTGTTGTGACTCTTAGTTGAATTATGGTACTTTTGGTAATATCACCCTTATTGTTTGTGGTACCATGACCTCTTTGATATGATGACCTAACCTTATTGTTTTTATTGTTGTTATTTATATAACCATTTTTACCTTTGGTACCCTATACTAAGTCAACCTATTTTTATTTTATTGGTAACCATCCTAAAAGTTGGGTTTGAAGAAATACCCCTTAGAAGTCCTTTCAAGTTATACAAACAAGTCTTATCCTTCATTCTGGATCCATCAAAGAAGATACATCTCAGCTCAGATATTTCTGTTTGGCGTCAAGGAGTATGTTGCTAGGTTTTCACTGCTTCACCCCTGGGTTACCAAATATGAGTTTAATGGTTTCTTTGTGCTCCCTTATTTGTTGAATCACGAGTTGTGACCTTATGCATATGACCTGTGGACTGTGTGGTGTCTCTCTTGTCGAGCTATGACCTTATCCATCTAACCCATGGTATGTGTGGTGTCTCTCATGTTGCCATGCTGGGACGTGACTTTATGAAGCTTTCCCGTGACTGTATTAGGTTGATCCAAGACCATTTTTCTACTGAAAATATAGGTCGTGTTCATTTTTGTGGGATACTCTTGGACTGTTAGCTTTGGCACCATCCCTCTGGGGATGCTAAACCTTATTTGTGATTGTGTAAGGTGTATCCTAATGGATTGTGACTATGCATGATCTCTTCTAGATGGGCCATGGACTGTGATGACCTCCCTTATCCTTAAAGTGGACTGTTGTAACCTTTCCTAGCCGGGCCATGGCTAATTTGAGCTTACCCTTCTGTACATGACTTGTTTGGTGTTAATTATGCTAGAGGGAATTGTGATATTTTAAGGCTGATTAGTTGTGTTTTGGGATAAATATCGCAGCTACTATCCTACTAGGGTCTTCACACATGGTGACTGAAATATCTTGATTTCTACTATATGCATCTAACCTCAACCTACAATACTCTAACCTACTCTCTATCAAGGTATGTCATATGTTCCTTTGGTGACTTGTCCTTTCAGTGACAAGATCTAAACCTAAAAGTTTCTGAGTATAATGTTGATCCAAACAGTTCTAGACTAGCTTTATTACTGTTCTTTGTTAACTGGTTATTAAATTTACTAGTATTGCTATTACTGCTTTATTTCTTGTACATTGCTATCGTTCTTTTCATTATTTATAATATTGTTATTGTTTATGTTTTATACATGGTAATTGGTAAATAATGCAATAGGACTGTTGAAAACCAACAGCTTGATTTTGAGGTGCAAAAGGATGAGTGTTAGAAAAACTTGTCCATGTAACAAGCATCATCTCCACAGTTGCATTCAATTTCATAGTGCAGGATCCTAAGGCAGTTATACTTATGCAATCCAGTTCGTGGTTGTGTATGCTCTACCCTAGCTAGGTCGTGATTGTTTATAAGCCCTCTATGGCTAGGCATGACCCCTTTACCATATCATGACGATGTATGAGCCCTCTAAGGATTTGGCCATGGACTGTGGGAAGCCTTAAATGCTGGTCATGACCTCTTTAGTGAGTTGTGTTTGTTTGTGTTCCCTCTAGGGTTGAACCATTTGTACTGTGTGCTTGTTTGTTTAATGTTCTCAACTTACAATGTATCTTCATGCTCTAGAATTTTGTGACTGCTTTAGGAGACTTTGCATCAATCCAGCTACAAATCGTACTAAGATCTTATTGCATTGGAAATGGGGTGGAGAATTTTCTCCTAGAAATATTGCTTTTCACCACACATTATATGCACTATATCTATAAGAACCGTTTGTTAGTAGCTATTGAATTTGGTTACAGTTTTAAGCAGATATTTCTACTTTTCCATATTATCCATAGGGGTTTGTTTAATCTATGGATTGAAAATATGTAAAATCTGAATGGTTCAAACTTATGATATGAACTTCGAATCCAATCCAGGATGGTAAACTTAATCCCAATTAATTCAATATGTAAGATTGGTTTAGCCAATCTAATCATGAAATTTGATTAGAATCGTCATTGCAGGCCTTATTGTGGGTGGAAACATGGTATAATAATTTTTCCCACACCTCCACAGATGCATTGCAAAGATAATTGTGTCTATTTTCTTTTAGCATTCATAAGGTGTACATTATGCTATAAATTGACAAAATTATTATATGTAAACACAAGGCATGTACAAGTGACTCTAAACCAATTTGACAAATCAACTTAAATTAATTATTTATAGATTCTTCTTACTCTTCAACACTGCTTTCATTTCCCATTTGAATTATTTCTAAGAATAAAAAAGAATGATAACTGTAACCAGTTTTGGGGAAAAATCTTGGAATTTACCTATTATTATCATTATGGTGGACTAATTATGGCTCTTCTTTCCTGTCTTGTATTTTTTAACATTTTTCCTTCCCTTAATTGCTATGTCAACTGTCTAACAAAAACTAGTGATCTAATATTTGCAGCATCTTGACTATAGAACTTTTGCAAGAAGATCATGTCATATTTAATGTTCATATTTCATGTTGGAACTACTTTGCGCTATATGTCATGATGTGGAATTCATTTTCTTGAATATCTTGTTTACTATATTGTGTCTAATTGATTGTTGAACATTATTTATTTACAGTGTATTTCCCAAAGATGACTGGTTTTGGATGTTGCCCATGAATCTATTCTTAAACTAACTGGTAGATCAATAATTTTTAATGTGGATCGAGAACCTAACAATCCTACAACATCTGTGTCAGCACAATCTATGTCTTCAGTGAGGTCACATGGAATTTCAGAATACCATAGTGTTTTTTGTATTGGTAAATCAGAGTTCCAGGGAATGCCAATATTGTCACCCTTTCTCTAACCAGTATTCCAACAATTAAGGGATATTGTTCTAGAAAATGTGCAATTTAGCATGGTTAATATCGTCTATTCAAATTGGATATTTCAATCTTAATTTTATAATTCGTATAATTTCGTAAGTGTTAGTAGAATTCACTTGAACTTGGACATATTTTCAATGGTTTAGTATAAAGTGGAACATGAGTGCATGTCCACCAGCAGACTCGAAAAATGAGTTAGTTTTTTCCTCGAGCTATTGTTTTGGAAGATCAACCCTAAAGGTGACGACAAGTTTTCCCAGAGGAGGGTTAATTTATGGGTATTTAGTGGTTGGATGGTTTGACAGGTACATGATTGGTAATAATCACCTTTGTGCACAAAACAGGTACACATTCTTTATTTGTTATTCTTACTTGTATGATATAATCCTTTGGAATTCAATTTTCTTTGCTAGTGTAGTTAGGTCTTTTCCAAATGTCTAGTAGTAGTTTATTAGATATTTTCTCTTGTCTCGGGGCTATATTTTTAGAAATTGAGACGTGCTGGCTTGTAATTGATAGGATTTATTAGACAAGGTTCTTAAATCAGTGGAATCGATGCAAGTTTCCTTTTTATTTGCTTGAGTTGGTTGTTGAGTCATATTTCGTCTTGGTATCTATGTCTTCTTCCAGTTTCCCTTCTCAATTGAATGACTTTGCTACACTAACTTTTGATTGAATTTAATGACTCATAATCTCATGCTGTTAAACTACCCTTTATAACCTCCATGAATGTAGCGATCTAATTTGGATAAGGATATGTATGTTTTAAATTCCATTAGATATAATATAGAAGGATATGAAAAACAATGGTCTTCCATGCAGTTATCCTAGTGGTTGGAGAGGAATTTCATTGTTCTTAAGTGGTTGGAGAGGCATTACACTATTCTTAATTTTTAGACCACATATCTAAAATTATAAAAACAACTAGTGCTCTCCTACTGTCAAATAAGACAATTGTTTTCTTGGATTTTAAATAAACAAACATGTATAAGATCCACATATGCTACATAAAACTCAAGAGTTTTATATAAATAGATGTTCCCCAAGAGATTTGAACACCAGTGATTTGAACTACGTCGCTAGTGTTGCAACTTCATCGGTACATGAGAGGAAGTTTCGTCGCTATAGCGACGGGCTTTCGAACCTTCGTCATTACCAATTCGTCACAATAGCAACACCACTTCGTCGCAATGGCGACACCACTTCGTCATAATAGAAGTTATCCATTCACCGCAATAACAACGCCACTCCGTCACAATAGAATCCATCCATTCGTCGCAATAGTGACACTACTTCATCGCAATAGATAAAACCAATTTGTCGCAATAGCGACACCACTTCGTCACAATAGCAATAGATTTAGTTTTTTTTAAACACTACAAGTTTCATGTCTTTTATGTCGCTATAGTGATGAAGTGTGGAAAGTGTTGCTACAACGACAAAAAATTTTCCACGAAAAGAAGGGGTCATGTTCGTCGCTATAGCAACGCACACGTGTTGCAATATAAATGATTTTCCGTGGGGAAAAAGTGCACATGTACTAGTTCATGTTGAATGGTTTCAAAACTGTGTGAAGTTTATGATTCACTCATTGAACTGGTACATTTTTTCATTTACACAGTTATGTATATTACATTATCTATAAATGTAGATATACTCATCACATTTTATCATTATGCTTGTAGATGGAACATGAAAATATGGAACGGAATCAATCCAATTAAGAAAACACTTCAAATAACTCAGGAACAATATCTGTTGAAAGCATTTCCAGCGATTAATGATGATCAATACATTTGAATGTTGTTATTGTGAGTTGTAAATTTTGAAATTTTTATTAGTAAAAAAGAAACATTCAGTTTAACATGTACATATCACTCTAATTGGACGATGATAGGTAATCAATAATTGTAACAATGTCAAAATGACATTTTTATTATCAAGGACCCGTATGTTGTTTTGTATAATGGATTATTATTCCTATATAATAAAATGGGTTTCTTCTTGTACTGGATTGTCTAACATCGCAAAATGTTAGATTATTGATTAAATATATGAATGGTTTACATTGTGATTGTGAAAAAAGATGTAATCAACACGTTTATCGAAACACGATAGTTAAAATATAAAAATTAATTTTACTAAGTTGATTTTTTTTATGTTTAATTCAATTGCTAAATATATGAATGATTTACCTAGTTACAATGAACATATGTGTAATCAACTCAATATCCAAACACAATAAATAAAACATAAAAATAAATATTATTATAAAAAATATTTGATTCTCGAATTATTAATTGAAAATTTGTAAAAAAAAAACTTTATTTGCATATCTACACTAACCGATGCCATTTATTTGTTTCCATGAATCGATGTCTACTTAAATTTTATCCATTGGTGTTCATTTACACAATAAACACACTGATGCTCTATAAATATCATAGGCACTGGTGTTGATTTTGTAATAGAAGCTTATGTGCTTCTATTCTAAACTACACACTAGTACTCATTGGGATAATATATACACATGTGCATATTGATAGCATATATGCACCAACTATATTCTAATACAAAAACACAACAGTGAATATATAATACTATATCTGCATCAATGTGTTTAAATATAAAAAATGCACCGTTGCATATAAATATTATATGAGGCATTAGGGAGATTGTGAATGGTAACCACACCGATCCTGGTACACTATAATAAAAACACGGGTATATGTTTAAATTATAATATTTGCATCGGTGCTTTTTAAATGATGGAACACACCAGTGCATATTGTGTTATCACAACATAATATATGCATTGATATGTTAGCTATAAAATTTATGCAGCGATGCATTGACAATGAATGTAGGCACGATAGTGTGTATATAGAACACATAGGTGCTATTACAATATTATATTAGCATCAGTGTATTTGCTTTAAAATATACGCTTATTTTCATGATACACACCCGTGCATTTTGTTTGTAGAAAATGCATCAGTGCACACAATATAATTAAAAAGCACTAGTTAAAAACATTTGCTACAACCTCCGTCCAACTTGACATTTTTAGTTATAGTGAATATTTGTTATAACGTTTGCAAGAATATCTGCTACAAAAAATGGAGGTTGTAGCAGAGGGTTTATTGACATTTTTTGTCAATTTTGTAACACTAAAAATATACATTTTAGCCTCTCGTACAGGGTGTTTCCCTTGTAGTGTTGTATAATTGTTTTTAGGAAGGAGGACAAGCATACAACATAGTGTTAGGGGATAAAATAAAAAATTAATTTAATTTGCACAAATTAACCATTCCTCTTTGCTCATTGAGAATCCTATGTGGTATGAAAATTGTGCACAAAAGGACAACAATCAACCCAAATAAACACAATGATGTGAGTTGATATTGAACAAAAACTTTAACTACAACTATTGGACCTTTGGGTCGGGACCACACAATACTTCTTAAAGGAGGGGGTTTATAATTTGCTTAGCCCTTCTGAAAAAATTATGAAGCTTTGGAATTAGTCATGTTTAGCAGTTTCTTTATGATAAGATTAATCACATACTTGCAGGAGAAAAAATAGAGAGTCACAATTCTAATTTTTTGAAAACCAATATTGATTTTTGTTTCAACTAATCAATCTTGACTAGGAATTGGTTGAGAAACTTAATACACATACAATATTTAAGACCCATATGATCCCAAAAGGGCTACAATTCATCTCCTAAAATGGTTGAAGAAATGCATAGTTTTCTTTAGGTGCTATTTCCAAGGCGAAAATGCAATTCTTCCAATGCATCTTTATCGAAGCAACATTCATGGTCACGTACGATGAGATCAACAAAGCATAGCCCCCTTCAATTAGCATAATGTTGCTAAACTAAATGGGAAATATGATAGTGCCCTATCAAAACTAAAACACACAAGTGGATTCTCCTCTAACACATTTTCTTCTATGTGAACTAAAGAATATTTGAGTGGTTCCAAGACAATTATCCTTAAATTTTATTATTTCCTTTATTGTATAATTGAACTAATTTCTCTGCTTCATGTGAAATTAGCTAGTACTTGCATGCATATGCATCTTATATCTTATGTGTTATCCTCCTCCACCCCCTTTCTGTAATATTTTTATGGCTTTGTGCATATGTCAACGGTACATATTACCTGCAACCATAATTTTTTGGAACTAATGGTAATATGTGCTTCTCATCAAAACAAACAAAATGCAAAATTCTTAATAATTCTTCAACCTCATATATAACTAAACTTGCAAATGTGATCAATACTCTTTCAAGCCTTTGAAATGATTATAATGAATAACATAAGCTTATGGAAGTCCCCTAACAGTTCCCTGAGTTCAATAAACAAATTTCTACTAACTAACCATAATTAAGATATGCCCATCATTAATTAAGGTAGGCACATGCACCCTTGGATAGGATGTTCTTAAGCACAATGCCATCTAGGTACAATTTTATCACTAGGGCTAAGATTGCAATATTAGGAAGAATGTGCACAATTTGTTCCATAACTATGATAAACACTACACACCTAAGAATATAAATTAGGAATGATGATCAATTGCACCGAGGGCTTCCAGATCCAATTTGAAATTATTGCACCCACTTTTGCACCTGGGGTCCCTTATAACTTGGTTGGAAATAGTTTTTTGTCTTTCCATTTGCAAGGGTTGTACAATTAGAAAGAGTTCCTTCGGTATACAAGAATAGGAAAAGTCATCTGGAACATGCATGGATATTAATGATTAGATAATGAGAAATTTGACAAATATTCAAAAAGTAACATAAGCCAACTCCATTTTTTTATGAATCCAAAGCAACCTAAATTACATAAAGCATGTCATAGATCAAGTATCCATAATTATGTGTTCTACCTTTCTATAAGAAGGTTGGAAATGCTCTACATATTAGAATACAACTAATTACATTTTGTTCCTAATGTTGATGTTCTCAAGTAGATCAATTCAACTAATCGCAGTACATCGAGTGATTAGATATATTATTGATATTATTAAGTGTCTAATCCAAAAATTGTATGTATTGTAAGAAAAGTAAGATGATCTTGCAGTAAATATGTCATTCTTGTATAGTGGGGGAAGGGTTGCCACATTTAATCATTCAACATGAAACCATTTAAGTCTATTATGGCATTATGTTACATTGAATGGGATGAACCAACACAATCATTAAGTGTAATAATCCATGCAATGCAAAACCCCTTCAGTAATATTTTTCCCATAAGTTTCTTATCTTACAAATTGATTACTACAAGTTGAAGATGTCATGGAAATCTAAAAATTATGCTATTTCAAAATTGTGTGATTAAAGAACTCTATACTCACAATGAGAACTCTAGCCCTAAAATCCATTTTTTGTGTGAAAAACACCAAAATCAACCTTCAAATTGAAAAGTGATGCTACTAGTAGCACGATTTTTTGTTACAAAGTTAAAAATACAACCATTGCCTTAAAAACCCATATTGTTGCTAACAATAGCCTTAAAATCAACCCTTGAATAGAAAACTAATGCTACTAGACACACTTTTTTTTCAAATGCTAAAATTATAACTTGTTTGAAAGTATGGACTTAACCTTTAGTATTATCGGTAGAAAAATCTAAAAATCTACCTCTAAATCAAAAAGTAGTGTTGACATTACAACATTTTTAAACTATGGCCTTGAAAAAAAGACCTCCCTGGTCATCACTTCACCCTCCCCGTTTTTTAATTTTTAATTTTTAAATTATTTTTTAATAGTTTTATAAAATAAAAAACTAAATTAAAAAATGGAATTTATTATTAAACAATAAAAAAATTATAACAAATTTAAAATTTATTAAAAAATTAAAAATATAATTTTATTAAATTAAAAAAACATATTATTATTTTTTAAATAAAAACCATCAAAACTAAAACTAAAACTAAAACAAAAATTATTAAAAATAAAAATAAAAAATATTAAAAAAAAACCATCTCCACCTATAAGGGTTCAATGAGATCATTAAAATTTATAGCCCTTGTGATACATGGAAAGTTGCTTACTCCCTTTTTGTCTTTGACATCACATAATGGAATTTGCATGTCCCTTTTGATACTTTAAACAATTTGAAATTCTAATTTGTATTTTAACATGTCACTATGTCACTATGCAAGGTGAAATATTTACTTCTTTAAACTTTACTAATTAAGATATTCTCCTTTATTATTATTGTATGTACATTTCCAAAGTTAAATTAAACCATTCATATTAATTGATCTAACCTTCTTCTCAAAATACTTTCTTTTAAATGTTTTACATGCTTTACAATAGACACCCAGTCCTAATGGAAAAGCTTTAATCTTTTATGTAAGTTGTCTTTTAAAATCAAGACTAGCCACTTGTTATGGATTATGGTTTTTAAGTCTCGTTGCTGTAATGGATCATGTTGTATTTAAAAAGAAAAGGTCTCGTTGCTTCAAGAGCGTTACTTTTGTATGGAGGTCCTCTTTCCACAATTTCTTAAATTTATCTTAATCCTCAAACAAAGTCTAGCATCCCAAGGCTTTAAGATGAAACTTTAAGATGAAAAAAATAGGAATGGAAACATTAAAATTAGAAATTAAAAAACAAAAATTGAGACAAAGGTCGAATATGATAACGAGAGATATGTTGACCATTGTACCTCCTTCGTAAGGAGAAATTACCAATTCACATAATGCTAGTATTAAATAAGATAATCCATTATTATGTTCCCGACAGGGAATATATATGAATCGGTTAGATAGATTAATTCGAGAACCATATTTATTTTTTTTATTTTTCAAATGTTTTTACTATAGTTTGATTAATTTTTATTTTTTGAATTATTCAAATATTGATTTAGCTTAGGTTTTATTGGTCTTTTGCAGGTGACGTAGGCCTTGGACTTTGTGCCCCAAGACCTGGCGGCGTGATAATGTAAGCAGTGCCATTGACATATATTGGAAAATGGTTTTCATTTATTTGAAAATTCCTTGCCAGAACGACACACTTCAAATCAGGGACATGTCAACTGCCACATGGCCATTGAAAAGCAATGGCTAGAGTCTGTATATCAGAGAGTGGCACGAGGATGAAGTAACCCTGCTATCTGCAATTAAGACCCAACAATGTCAATTACTATGTGGCAAAACGAAATAGCTTATAATTACTTGTAAAAAAAGCTCTCGTTTTCATATTGCAGCAGATACATACAACAATCTCACGATTTAGGGGCAATGTGATCAAGCCTGTGAAGACGAATTTGCTTTCAAGTTTTGTGGTGACAATTGGTTTTTGGGACCAGAAGATGCCACGCGCCTCTGTAAAACTTAGTTTCAACTACCGATTGAAAAGGATCAGTACTGTACTCTACCTTTCAATATCAATCAGAATTTCCCACGCCTGGGATTTCAGGTTTCATGGCAACTCTACCTTTCAATATCAATCAGAATTTCCCACGCCTGGGATGGCAGGTCGACCCCAACAGATTTCAAAGTTGTGGCGATTGTTTCCATAGTAACAGGAGATGTGGTTATCAGACTCAGAATCTGACAACATTTTTTTTCCATTGTCCCAACGAGGAGACCTATTCAGACAAATGCCCCGACAATGGTAGGTTTCTCGATCTCTTTCTTAAAAAAAATATTACAAACTACTCGGTATTGAATGAATCCTTGAATCTATAAACACACACACACACACATATATATATAATCCTTGAATTTAAAAGTTTAATTGACCAATGATATAATTTTAGTTACTAATTTCGTTTAGTTTAGTTTTGTTTTCTATTTGTAGATAACTTTTTTTAGCGAACCAATCTATAAACATATATATGTTACCAATGCTTTTTATGTGTTCCCGGATTTAAAACTCTGGAATTTTGCAGGTACTGAACATATAGAGGATCGAAGCATATCAGCGATTGCAGCAGGTAAATATAATTTCTTCTTATTCTGTATCTCTAAGGTGAATTTAACTTTTGTTTCCATTATTGATAATCTCTGATTGTTAAAAGAATGATATATTAGTCTGTTGATCCCACCCCACCGCAGGTTGCTTTGTTGTAGGAATTGCGGTGACAGTAATAGCAGTAGCACTAGCAGTGTTCTCAATATATGATTCATGCAAGAAGAGGAGAAACCTGCCACCTCCTCAAATTTTACAAGGAAATGGAAACGGCGTGACCAATCCTACCCCTTCCCCCTTTGGACCTGAGACTTCTCTATTTACTTCCACAGAAAAAGCTTCTTCCATTAAAAATAAAGTTTAGATTTTGTACGTTGGCTTGGCTTGAGGGGACGTATCTATTGGAAAAATACGCCCATAATAACTGGGATGAATATCCCGTGTCCGAAAACTAGTAGTTCGCCCTGTTAAGCCCCCTGGGCCTAAATGGCTCAATTTTCGCCCATGAGCTATTTCCGTCAATGGATTCGTTTGATCCAAAAATTAGGATAAGGGATGTGAACCAAAAAAATCTTCAAAAATGCTTTTTAATAGAGTTGAAGTTACCAAGTTCTCAGGAGTTAAAGGACCAATATTTGATAAAAGAGATCATTATTTATGAAGTTATTTCTTTGATTTCTTTATGTTATGTGAGTGAGATTCTTATATGAAGCACCTATTTATAAATATTGTGTTTGTTGTATTGCAGGTTTGGTAGCTGGAGTATACTTAGAAATGACATATGGCATGCAGAGGCACGTCGTGTTCATGAACTTAAGAGTGACATATGGCATGCAGAGGCATGTCGTGTTCATGAACTCAGGAGTGGCATATGGCATGCAGGAGGCACGCAGTGTTTATGACTCGGTGAGAAAATGATGATCTCTAATCACTAGATATTATTGATTATGATATGACGTTTCTTGAAATGACTGTTTTTTGTTGTTTTAATTTGTGAAGAAAAATGCATTGGTAGGAGGAACACTTGCTGATGTTGCACTGTATCTTGTCTCTCACTGACTCCAAACCTCGGCATGATCGTGTTGTTCAAGCAGCAATAACTGGGGAGCCTGACACAACATCCTTGGAAATTATATGAGTTGTATTTCTATCTTTTCCAAAAAAGGAGAAACTTGCAGCAATAACTGGGGGAGCCTGACACAACATCCTTGGAAATTATATGAGTTGTATTTCTAACTTTTCCAAAAAAGGAGAAACCTACTCTATCTACACGACTATGAGCTTGATGTTCGAGAGATTAGATATTAGTAATTAACCCCTAAAAAATAAAAATTAGAAACAAATACAGATGCAAACTCTACATATTTCGTTTTCTATTCCATGTGGTTTTTGCATGCACAATGCAATCTGCATTGCTATGTACTATGTGCCTCGTTTTAGTTTTATAAAAATGCGTCACCTTGTCCTATGGTGAGTTAGTTAGGACTGCAGTGCAACTGTTGTGTTTTTAGAGAGATGAGTGTAGCGACGTGCAAACGAAACAAGCAACCCTCCAACCAAAAGTCAATCCATCACTTCAGAACTACAATGTCCCGTATGAAGAACGAAATACTTTAACAAGTAAGTAGCATACAACAAAAAAAAACAAAAAGTGATGTTTTTATAGGCATAAGGGTTTTCAGATTGCAATAAAGAAAATTCAAAATAATGAGAAAATGATATGCATACAACTTTGACACAATATGCTATGGAACAAAGAAATGAATTACACTTATGTCCATGAACAACAAGATGCCAAGCTGCATAAGTTTACACTGCTCAACAAAACTATTTGGATTAAATGGAAACTAGAAGTGCCTCATGCAAAGAATGCGAGATCTTAATAACAAGCCACTTAGTAAAAGACAAATTACTGATTTTATAATCGGAAAAGTTATGGGGTGAGAATTTTTGCTTGTTTTGGTTATTCTGGATCCCTTTTCTAAGCATAAATAGTGTATAAGCTTTGAATAATTGAATTTTGATTGGAATGTAAATGTTTAGAAATGAAACTTCTCATAGTTGCAAATCTTTTTTTATCTAGAAGGAGGCTTTTAGTGAGGAATGTAGTGAGATAATGTACTGCAAAGTGTGACCAGATTTGGGTTATTTTGTGACAAAATGGTGCTATATTTTGATGTGATTTTGATGGCCCTTTATTTCAATGCATCTTTTATTTTATAAAAGTTGTGCTTTTAATGGAGAAGTGAGATATGGCTTTGTACCAGTCTTAATTGCAATCACCTTCCACTTGAATGCAGTACTATAATGGGTAAATATTTTATGACAGAGTCAACCAACTTGCTCACTCTAGTTCATTGGTAATTTAGTAATGAGAAATTATGTGTGTTTTGGACATAAAACAAAGGATAAGGTTGAAGTTTAATTTTTATTATAACCAATGTTATGTTATGGTTTAGGGTCCATACTATTATTTTCTAAAGAAACTAACATTGTCTATTTGTACAAAATTCATTTTACTAGAATATGCTATAAATCAAAATATGTGTTACTAGATGTTTCTATCATATAGATATGATAATGAAATACTTATCTTAAGAAATAGAATTGTGTTGAAGACTGTCCAAATGAATGACTATATAAATGATTGTATAAACGAATGGATGTTTCATATAGATATGATAAAGGAAATATTACAATCTTAAGAAATAGTATGTGTCAACCTGTTAAGAAACAATGTGTGAAGTTTTGTTTTGGAGATAAAACAAAGGCTTACAAGGTGGAAGTTTATTTTTTGTTTCCTATCAATTTTATACTTAATCTTAAGAAATAGTATATGTCACAGCTAGTCAAAATATTATATGTGTTTCTCCCAGTATTCCAATTACTCTTAATCAACATGCTTATGCTTATTCTAATTAGCCTTAATCATGTTTATGCTTGCTCGTATCAGTGAAGAAAATATACAATATAGGTTGTATCATTGTTATCAATTTGTTCATCTTGATCTCATACAATTTGGCCTTAATAATCCAAGCCTAGAGACTTGCATGTCTAATCTTTGTTTTGTCTTAATACTTTTACAAATGTTTTAATTGGTGGATTTGGAGCATCACTTAAGATCTTGCATATTTTCTTGTTCCAATATATTCTTTTATCCTTGCAGCATTTCTTGTTCCAATATATTGTTTTATCCTTGCAGCAGTTCCGTGTTGGTTGGAGTAGGCTAAACAATTTTAGTGAGATCAATTATCCGCCTCACAACTACCTACACCTACTATTGGTTCATCATCTTCTTGAAATAGTGTAATCAAACTGAGCATATCGAGGTTTATGAGACCTCCCTCTCCCTTTATAAATAATTCCTTGAATTGGCCTCGTACTTCTTAACCTCTAAATACAAATTCAAATAGAGCTTAAATTGACATCAATGTTAGGTTTATTAGTAGGAGTCAATTGTCTTTAAAAAAAATAGCCCATTTCATTCCGGTTAAGACTCTCCTTGTTGAGCATGTGATATTGCTTGCATCTTCATTCAAGAAGTGCTAAGGTTACACGGTGTGCCTAAGTGATTATGACCGATCACGACTCTTAAGTTTACTTCTATGTTTTGGCAGAGCTTATAAAGTTTACTTCTATGTTTTGGCAGAGCTTATTTCATAAATTGCACACAAAGAGAAGTTTCAAATGATGATGGTTAAGTTTCGAATGTTGATGGTTAAGTTTTGAATGATGATGGTTAAGTTCTACTAAGACGGCTAGGGTTAAAGCTATGGCTATGAGACTAATAATTGTGATGATAATGGCTTATCTATATTGAGATGATGATAATGGCTAATCTCTATTAAGACCCATTTGGATCATGATGATAATGGCTAATCTCTATGAGACCCACTTGGATCATGGGATGACCAAGTGGGATGATGATGGTGGTTACCGTTTACTTGGTTTATAATGGGACCCACTTGGATCATGGTAGGATGATGGTGGTTAATGTTTACTTGGTTTATAATGGTTAATGTTTATTGATGATGATGCCTAATCTCTATGAGACCCACTTAGATCATCGAATGATGATGGTGGTTAATGTCTACTCACTTACTTGGTTTATAATGGTTAATGCTTGGATCATCGAAGGATGATGGTGGTTAATGTCTATATGACTCACTTACTTGTTTTATAATGGTTAATGTTTATTAAGACTCACTCACTTGGTTTATAATGGATAATGTCTATTGAGACTCACTTACTTTGTTTATAATCTTACTTGGTTTATAATAGAATTATGGAATAACCTTACTTGGTTTATAATCTTACATGAATCTTACTTGGTTTGTCTATTGAGACTCACTTGGTTTATAATTGTTAATGTCTATTGAGACTCACTCACTTGGTTTATAATCTTACTTAGTTTATAATGGTTAATGTCTATTGAGACCCAACACTACTTTTATATATTTAATAAAGATGTTAATTATTTGTTTTGATTATATTAAAAAGCAGAGAAATCATATTCAAATTTATATAAATATCAAAAAAGAAGAAGAGCAAGTCAGCTTACTTGCTTACTTAATAGTTGAAAACAAAGTTGCACCTTCACACAAATAGCTTGTAATTACTATTTGATCAAGATCAAGATCAAGTAGGGAAAATCAGGCATTGGAAACAACTTGTTTTCTCAAATTACTAGTTTATGTAGCTCTTCCATGGCTACATAAAATAGTCATGATCTCCAAACTGTTGCTTTTAGAAATATTGTGATGCAAAATGGCACTCCTGTTCACCAAACTGTTGCTTTAAGAGATACTGAGGCGGGTTAGTCTTAAACTAGTCGTGTTGCTGGATGGACCTCTGGATCAATCATACCATCTCTCGGGTTTTTTAAGAAGGTAGGGTTAATACCATTTCATTACGTTTTCTTCGTTTTCCCTATCAATATTTAAGCAGTTGTGAATAAAATCAACAATGCAGAATTAGGCCACGAAAATCAATTTGTGTGTGTTTTTTTTAATAGAATCAAAGGCAAGAAAGACCTAGTTATGTTTTGGGGGAAACGAGGAAAGTTGCAGAGCTACACCTGGAGAAATCCGGATTATCCCCTATTCAGCAATAATTTTCTTTACTATTATGAAATTAAATTATCAATAATGTAGCATATACTTTTGGAAGGGAAATGATGACAATTTGTGGATAAAGCATTAATTGGATTATTGGGAATATTGGTTGGTTGTGATACTCCCCAATGATATCGATAATAAAGATACTTGATTCGTCGCTGAATAGCATACGTTTTAAGTTCTTTCACTAAATATAGCCCAGGACAGTGACATTGGTGAAGCATTGCACTTAATATATCAAATTTGACTGTGAAGAATATCTTTGTAACAAAGTGCATCATTCTCCCTCAGAAAAAATATTGGGAATGACAACCCCAATCTAAATTTAAGTTGTTTTGGATCTGATTGTGGGAGCTCCAGCATTCTTATACCTCCATGGTTTATACTGATGACAAATTTGATGGAATGTGAGCTATGAAAATGGGAATCGTGAAGTATTTATTGTTTTGGGGATTCTAACTAGGGTTGTGTTATACTGATCACAAATTTGACGAAAATATTTAAGTTATAATTGTTTTTATACATTTCAAGGTTACCACGCTCAATGGCCTAATAAATTTTAATATTAGGGTATCTGTCTACCGTTCAGTGTTTAGTAAAAAAATCAATATCATCGAAGGTGTTTTGACTTGGATGGATTGTTTGCAGGTGGTAGCAAAATTTATCGGGACATTCTTCCTTATATTTGCAGGTTGCGAATCAGTTGTTATTGATAAGAAAACCAACGGTTCCATTACTCATCTTGTTTTTTCGCTTGTATGGGGAGTGGCAGTGATGATCCTAGTTTACGCCATAGGTCATATTTCTAGAGCTCATTTTAATCCTGCTGTCACGCTGGCTTTTGCAACTGTGCGGAGATTTCCATGTGTTCATGTAGGTATATATACAATATGATTAAAAAAGTAATCTGATAAGCTAATCAAATATTGCATGTGTGTTTTTAGTTTATTGGTTGAAATAACTGGAATCTGCACAGACTCCAGCCTACATAGGAGCTCAAGTTGTTGCATCAATCTGTGCTGCATCAAATGCAATCTTTAAGGACGTCGATATCCAAGATTTCATAATAAAGAAAATTAGAACAAGGACCAGGTCTGTTTGCAATTAATTTACAGTTGAATTATGAGAAATCCCACCGAATTTAAAAGCATATACTTGGCCATAATGGACACTAACAAAAAGGATCACGTCACGTTTGTATGATGCACCTGGAAATGAAAAGCCGAGTTAGTGCAATTCCACTATCACTCAAGAACTACCCATGTAGTAGTTAGGGTTCATAAAGCCAAGTCTGAGACAATGAAAGGTGAAGTTAAATAGAGTTTTATGTGCCAACAAAAATACCATCCATTCTATCTTTCACGTAGATTCTTTATCAGAAAGAAGATAACAAAACTAAACGGTTGATATTTTTTGACTGAGCTCTCAGATTGAATATAGCAAAATTGATCTCCCTTTTTTTTACCAGTATTGACTAGTTGTGCATGATTTGTCGGTTGAGCCACATATGGAACATTCTTCAGTGAAACAACATACCTGGAAAATGCAATAATAATTACATCGGAATTTACATTTGCAATTCCAAGATTTGTAGATTAAATTTTCAATGCTTGGATCATTTTTTGAGATAAAAGTGAGCACGCTCACATTCGGGGCAAACTATCATTTAAAGGAGATGAAGAAAAAACATATTCCAATAAATACATGCTCTATATTTTATGTTAAATGAATAATCAGTTCAGCATTAATCATGCAGTGCAGTCACTTTTCACTATAAATTGTAGGCTGATATTATTGAGTATTGATATTACCGAGTAGTTATACATCATATATCATAATTGTTTTTGATAATCACATTTCTAGATAAGAGCGAGCACACTGACATCCTCAGTAAACTATAATTTAAAGGAGATGAAGAAAAAACATATTTCAATCAATGCATGCTTTATATCTTATATTAAATGAATAATTAGTTCAACAATAATCATGTAGTGCCGTCACTTCTCACTGTAAATTGCAGGATGATATTACTGAGTAATTATACATATATATCAAATTGTTTTTGATAACTACAAAACATTTTAAATATATCACATGGTTATGTGTCACTCAAACTCCAATCCTAATTATTCTCTCTCAGTACTCTTGAATTTTGGTGGTGCACCATGAAGGTCAAGCCGCAATCCTCTTTAGTGTACAAGGACAGTCTTTTAGCGTGCAAAAACAGATCAATCACGTGGAGGCGGTGCAAACAACCAAATGATTTTGTTTTTTTTCAGGACATGGAAATTATAGAAATAGGTGATGATTCTTCCAGTTCCATCATTCAAGGTATAGGTAGCATGTTCTTCCCAAATCTATGTGGCCTCTCTGCATAATCTGTTGGCTCTCATCCTTTACATGTTCAACCATACCTGTTATGCGTCGATACACCTGCAACATGTTTATATGATTTCAATTCCTCTATAAACGCTGGTTCCAAGATTAATCCATCCCCACATATATGGGAAGACACATGTACCACCTAGCTATGGATGTTATGGGCTCTACGATTAACCGAGCCCTTGAATCTGCCCCTATGGATCTAGTAATCACCTGCGGATCTAATAATCACCAACGACAAGGTATGTAGTTTCCAATGACTTTACCACTTGATTCCCATATTTGATATCTTGCTAGGGCATAGGTCTACGATGTTTTCACCTATATGTAGACTAAACTGGTATCCATTTTAGATCTATTTACTATATAATGTTTCGATCAATCATGATGAAGAATGGTGTAAGTTGTTATGGAAATTACAAATTTGATAAGAATTTGAAACAATAATTTTAGAGATTTTGAAGATCAAATTTAATTCATCAAATTAAATAACACCGATGCTAAATGTTGTAACTATTTAGATCTTCAAAATAGATTTTAGATCTATTTGCTATATAATGTTTCGATCAATCATGATGAAGAATGGTGTAAGTTGTTATGGAAATTACAAATTTGATAAGAATTTGAAACAATAATTTTAGAGATTTTGAAGATCAAATTTAATTCATCAAATTAAATAACACCGATGCTAAATGTTGTAACTATTTAGATCTTCAAAATAGATTTTAGATCTATTTGCTATATAATGTTTCGATCAATCATGATGAAGAATGGTGTAAGTTGTTATGGAAATTACAAATTTGATAAGAATTTGAAACAATAATTTTAGAGATTTTGAAGATCAAATTTAATTCATCAAATTAAATAACACCGATGCTAAATGTTGTAACTATTTAGATCTTCAAAATAGATTTTAGATCTATTTGCTATATAATGTTTCGATCAATCATGATGAAGAATGGTGTAAGTTGTTATGGAAATTACAAATTTGATAAGAATTTGAAACAATAATTTTAGAGATTTTGAAGATCAAATTTAATTCATCAAATTAAATAACACCGATGCTAAATGTTGTAACTATTTAGATCTTCAAAATAGATTTTAGATCTATTTGCTATATAATGTTTCGATCAATCATGATGAAGAATGGTGTAAGTTGTTATGGAAATTACAAATTTGATAAGAATTTGAAACAATAATTTTAGAGATTTTGAAGATCAAATTTAAATCATCAAATTAAATAACACCGATGCTAAATGTTGTAACTATGGGCACTGACATTTGTTTATGAAGACAATTATTTAATGGAGTTGAAATTACTCTCTGGTGTGTGCATCATGCATGCATAGTCTATCACGGATAAAGCCCAAAATGAGGCCGAAAGGGATTTCATTTAAAGGTACATCAAGAGACGAGTCGCTCATGCATGGAGATCTCAGGTTCTAATGGATTCCTGCGCTCCAAGGTTAGTGGTCGAAGTTTTTTAATGTATAGGCTAATGTTCTTACTTTTTTATATCTATGGTACGGTGAAATCATCTTACAACTTACCCTGGAAGGAAGTCAATAGTACTGAGTTCGAATATGTCTTCGCACCAAAAACCCCCTTCATTGGCCAAGGAGAAGAGATGCTTGTCAGATATCCCTCATCATTGCTTATACATCCCTTTAGTTGCAAAAATACTCGTGAATCTATGCTCAGACAACACTTTAGCTGGAAAACCATGCTAAGATCTACACTTGCATCCGCTGAATAAATAATCAGAAAATTCAACTTTCTGATTCCGCTGCCCAAACTAACCCTCTCATGACTTGAAAGAACTTGATAGAGGTAAGTCATTCTCAATAAAACTAAATGCCTCTCAAAATTTATTGTTTCATTGAATCTTACAGGTACATAAATTATCCTCTACTTGTATGTATGTGTTCATTTTCTGCAAGAAAAAAGCCAAGAAATACTCATTTTTTATCATTCACATGAACAGGTGCTCCAATTACATGGTTTTTCCACTGACAAATGAATGCTAAAGCTTAAATGTTATTTTTTCATTTTGGAGTTTAATTGCTATACAACTGTATTTATTGTTAACATACATCATGCCCCATTAAAAGTAATCTCTCCTCCATCCAGAAAGTGATATTTCAGC
>LPNX010463317.1:215807-237173 GCA_001517045.1 Pseudotsuga menziesii | reverse complement strand
GAGTGTTTACGGGGTGTATGTGTAGTTCTGGGTGCGTTTGTTAAAGGGTATCATCGTGTGTGAACGGGTAGCACTCTTCTAAGGGTATAGTCAACGGTGAATCGATACCTCCATGCTTCTTGCTGTCTAAAGGCCTATCAGCATGCATGCATAGACCGATGGTTCTTTTTGGGCTTCCACATCGCAGACTTTTTCAACAAAATGTGAGATAGCGTTGAAATTTCCTGAGAAAATTAATGGATATATTTCACCCTTTCTTGAGATGCTCAAAGTATATGTTCTATTTTTCACCCAGCATGACCAAGTTAACAATTGGAATGACTCTGATATTTATGAGTGTAAATGAAGAATCTGATATTTATGAGTGTAAATGAAGAAAACCCTTAGTTGTCTAGAGATGTTTAAAAAAAAACTAAATCTAAATTATAGAGCATTTTTACCTAGGTGCGTCCAACCTATTGTCCACTATGTAGGGCTTGCAACATAGTTAATATTTTATATAAAATAAGTATTAAATACTTTTTTCGAAAAAAAAAATATATTTTTTTAAATGAAAAAGTTTCTATTTTAGAAATAATAAAGACTTGTGAATGGAACTTATACTTAATTTGCAAGAAAGGTAAGTACCATCCAAATGGATAGTTAATATTTTGTGACCAATTGAGGTTTAAACACACGTGGGGATTTTGCATAGAGCATGAAACATGCAACATAAGGCAGAGTTGGTTTTCGTTTTTATATATCTACCCATTAATATATATTATTCTAATTTGGTAAAATATTTTATGTTATTTAAAATATGATTGTGGTTGTGTTTACTTATATATTGAAATAGATTAATGTTCTTAGTATACTTAAAATATAAAAATAACATTAAACCTAACATAATTGATTATCATATGATCAAATGATAGGTATGGCACTATACATGTTTTTTTATTAATCTAAAAATATAAAGAGGAGTATATCATATTCTCTTTTATTTATTTTAAGACATTTAAATATTAAGGCACTTAAATCACTAAAATACAACATCATATGGGGTACAATTACATGCAATGTTAACGTAATCATCAATGCCAGAAACATTTATTAATGTGCATGTGATATGATCATGTTTATGATTAAATCACTACTTAAATTGAATCACAAAATTGAACCATATTAATTTCTAGAAACAACATTCTAATATTTGTTGATATTTGTTCTCATACTTTTATTTGTTTTTGTTCAATACCGAAAAACTAGCAACTATCCCAAGTTGTTGGTGGCAAAGTCGGGAACATTGCCACCTATCCCTACGTTGTTCAAAAGGCTTGTTGGTAGCCTTATTTATTTGACAGCAACAAGACCAGACATCATGTATGGAGTAAGTCTGATCTCAAGGTTCATGGAGTCACCAAAAGACTCACATTGGCAAGCAGGTAAAATAATTCTAAGGTATGTAAGTGGCGCAAAAGACCTTGGTATTATGTATTCAACCTCAGAAAATTTTAAACTCATTTGTTACACTCACAGTGACAACGAAGGCAGCATAGATGACAGGAAAAGCACATCTGGGTACACATTTCATTTTGGTACAGGTGTTGTTTCATAGGCTTCAAAGAAACAACCCATAGTAAATCTATCTTCAGTTGAAGCAGAGTATGTTGCAGCAACAAGTGTTGCATGTCAAGCTGTCTGGATGAGAAGAGTCTTAAAAGAGTTGTCACAGAACCATCAAGAACCGACAACAATCTTCTGCGACAACAATTCAGCCATAGCATTATCAAAGAATCATGTGTTTCACAAGAGAACCAAGCACATCGACACAAGGTTTAATTTATAAGAGAGTTGGTGAATAACAAGGAAATTTGTTTGGAATTTTGCAGGTTTGAAGACCAACTTGCCGACATCTTCACAAAGCCATTAGCGAAGGACACATTTCAGTATCTGCTTAGTTATCTTGGAATGACAAGTTCTCCACAATGAACTCTGTCATAAATAGAGCATGTCTAAGCTATGAAACATTTTGTAAATTTTGTTTTAAAAATCCCCATCTACTTATAATTAAGGGGGAGTGTTGGAAAAATGTAATTATTCGCAGATCTGTACCTGACTCTCAGCCGACTCTGTCAGAGTTTGTACAAGTCGAGATCTTGTCTGTCAGTTTGACAAGAGGGAAGAGTCCACAATTCGGCATTGTAATCCAGTCGAATTTATTTCTGAAGCTAAGTTGTTAGGTAGATAGTTATTACAATCTTTAATAGTGAGTCAGTCGGCCCATGTAGAAGCAATCTTCAGGTTGCCTATAAATAGAAGAAGGAAATTGTAAATCAGTTTACAGACACAAGAGACACAATAGAGAGACAGAGGAACTCGGGGTGAGAAAAGAGAAGTTGAAGCTCAAGCTTCTGTGTATGTGATTTAGTCGAAGAGCCGAAGCTCTGTAGACCGACGAGTTTGTAATCGACGAGTTTGTAATACTTTGTTATTTCCGCATAGTTAAATATATGAAATAGTTTATGGTTGAATGCATAATTATTTGGCCGCACATATTTCCAGATTTACTTGGGTAAATGTCTTTTACAATTACTGTTAAGTGAAATATCAAAGAACCCATAAATTTCTCACCGCGTGAAAGTTCCAGGTTTTACGACACATTGGTCGACTCAAGTCTTCCTACATATTTGGGCATATGTTTTATAAGTTCTTTGGATTTGTTAATGTGTCCATTTTTAATTCATCTTACTCACAAGTGAAAAGCATTTGTAATTTCTTAAGTCTTTAGACTAAGAAACATACTCTCTAGATTTCGACCAACATACTCTGTAGATTTCAACCAAAGTGAGCCAACTTGAGTGGTCGGTTGTGTGAGCCGACTTGAGAGGTCGGTTGAGTCAGCCGACTGAGGTGAGCCGACTTGGTCGAAGAGAAGAAGTCAGCCGACTTGGTCGAAGTGACAAGTGGTCGAGGTAAAATCAATTGATAGAACCGACAAGTAAGTCGAAGTAAATTTAGTCGAGTAGTAAGACCGACTAAAATTTATAAATTTGTATAGTCGAGAGATAGACAAGTTTCACCTGACAAGTGAAAAAGAAAAAGTGGTCGGTGTGAAAAATGAAAATTAAATTTTAATATCGACTGAGCCCTAAACTCAAGTTTAGTCGGCTTGGTTTTGGCTAACAAATGCGCAATAATCTGGATTTTGAGCATAATCTAAAGCCATGACAGAAAAATTAAACGCGTAGCTCTTACATTTTTGAAAGTTGAAAAACAATGTAAGAGGCTAAATAAATGCTTCAAATATGGAAAGGCCATGTTTCACATGCACTTTTACATCGACATACTCCACGATTAAAAAGGAAAATATAAGTCAAATTTGCCCATGGTGACTGCATCTGTTTCTAATTGATCAAATAGAAGTCAAATTTGTGTATGACATTTAATGCAGCTTTGATCTCTTTTTCTAATGTAGCATAGTTTATCTCTGCATCTTGCCATATTCCTAAAGCAAACTGTAAAACTTCTTCTGAAGTTTTCCTTCCATGGGTTCTCCTTTTCTTTAATGCTACTCACCAGCCTTCATTGCTTCCATCTGTCTCTACTATCTTTGGCAGGATATCCTCTGCAACATGCAATATGGTCAATGTTTTCACCTTTTCTTCAAATTTTTCTGACTGGATGTGTATGTTATGGTCCCCATGGAACATGAACTTTCTTTAACCAGTCATTCAACACTTTACTATCCTTGGTGCAGTTTTGATAAAAGTGGCTTACAAAATTGAGACTGCCTAGGAACCATTGCAGCTAGGTCTTATCTAGAATTTGGTCAGCGAATTCCACTACATGTTGTTGTAGGATCAATGTTCCATCTAATATAACATGTCCAAGGAATTTAATATTGGTCTTGAATATCTCCATCTTTTTCTTGGGAAATACTAATTTTGCATTCTTGACAACTTTCAGAAATATATATATATATATATATGTAAATGCTTTAGGTGTTGTTCAAGCGATCATGAGGAAACCAAAATATCATCAATATAAGCAATCAACTAATCAAATATGGTTTGAAAATATTGTCCATCACCCTCTGGAATTTTGATGAAGCATTTTTCAGGCCAAAGGGGATAACATTCCACTTGTAGTGGCATGCAGGGACGTTGAATGAGGTTTTGAACTTATCCTTATCTTTTACAATAACTTTCCAAAATACCGACTTAAGATCAAAATTGGAGGAGATCTTAGCACATGCTATCTTATTTACAAGGTTGGACTTATTAGGTATAGGATATGTATCATCTGCTAGAACATTATTTAAAGGCTTGTAAGTTACAACTAATCTAGGTACACATCTGATCATCTCAGAGTGTTTATTTACATACATCCCATAACAATTCCAAGGGATCTTTGAACATCTAATCATTTTTTTTAACAAACCTTGGATTTCTTCATGGCACAATTTTTGGTACTCAACGTTCATCGGGATGGCATTACTTTTACAGGTCCTTCCTATATATCCTTCTTTGTATGGTAGTTCTACTGAGTATTGAACTTTCTCCCAAAATGTTGTGGGATTCTCTGAACATACTTCTTCAAAATTCTCTTTGATCTTCTGGATATTCTTTTTCCATTTAGATTCTTGTAGTTGTTCATTGATTCTTTTGATAGTCTTCAATTTTTTTATATCCTTGATATTGTCTTCTTTCTATTGTATATTCAAGCCAAGATAAACCATGGTAAATAATCTAGGCACTTATACAAAAGGAAGGGTCACCTTGTGTCCTTTAGATACTTTGTGTTTCTTCCTTTGGTCTTGACACTAGGAATAGTGATGAAAAACCCAGCTTTACCATCATGTAATATCTGCAAACCATGTGGTTCTACAACATCAAGGAACGACGTGCCTAGTATACAAGCTATTGACAAATCAACTAACACGAATCTCATGTCTATACATTGATTATCAAAACATAGAGTACCTCTAGGAACTTCATAGCCCGTTTCTACAAAATCGTATCCTAGGCCTATTGTAAAGAGTGTCACAAGAGTGTCACCTTCCTCCAATGTTTGGTAGGAATGAAATATTTGTGGAGCATTTTCAGGTATGTTCCTGAGTCTATCATTGTTTTCAATCTAAATCTTTCATACAAAATTTTGAGTTCTATCATTATAATGTGCCTCTAGTGCCTAATCATCAATATCCTCATATCATTCATGCCTCTGCTAGATTATGTGTTAAATATATCGATATTTCCATTTTCTTAAAGAGGAACTCTTTCTAGTGGAGGAGGCTGCATACTGAGTTGTTCCTTTATCTCTTTAATTTATTTCATTGCCCATAGATCCACTTTGTATGCCTTTTCTTCAATTATCACTCTGTCTCCTGCTTCTAACTTCTTCTAACTTCTGGACTTTATATTTCAATTCTAAAATTTCCATTTTCGGAGAATTTATTATGTTGTGTCTGATAAATGATCTAGTATTTCTGTCAAATGAAGGATCTATAAATATTTGTTTCTATTGGCACCCAAACAACTCCCCTTGATTTTATACAAAATAAAGGGGGCCCCATTAGAATTTTGTAAATACTTAGATTTTGGTTTGCTAGCATTTATCTTGCTTGACTTCCTAGGTCATTTTGTATTTTTCTTCATTTTACTTTTCATTCTTTGTATTGCTTGCTCATTGGCTTGGTTTTCATTTCATAAGATTTGGTGATTTTATTTTTGTTGCTCAACTTTCCTAACTCCCCGTTTTCTCAAAGCATGCTTGTGTGCCCTTATCTAATCTCATTTAATTCGATCACATGTTTCAGTTTTGATTGGATCAAATTCATATTTTGATAAGTTGATTTTGGGTTCATATTGCATAATTGATTCATGATTCTGGACAAATTTAGATATCTAAATTGAACACTTGGTTTCAAAATTTCTGCTCACGTCTTTAAGAGTATATATTGAAGAATGGAATTATACTTTTGGTTTGGATTTAAATCACCTATCATATTTTCACACTTTAAAATTTTGATGATAACTTTACTCTTTTGTTTTTGCAATTTCAAAATTTTAGGTAAGATTATAATCAAAGTTTAATTATATTTAGTTTGAATATGTCTTATAAAATCAAATTCTTACAAAATTATTAAAGGTCCATTAACATATATTATGCTCTTTGATTATAAAAAAAAGATATTGTTAATGATATATTTTAAACTTATATATATAAAGAACTTTATCATTTTTTTTTCACTTATGTAAAAAATATTAATAGTTCATTTTTATTTTGCATAAAATATTTATTAAACTTTTTGATCAATTATTCTCACATGACCTTAAATATTTAAGTCTCACAAAATTTACATTTTTAAAAATTATTAACATTATTTTATCCCATTTCCTTTGGGATAAAGTTTCCTATGTTTAACGTGAACTTTATGTAAGACTCTAACAATGTTTTATAATATTAAAGGGTCTTTGATAACTTTAGGAACATTTATTAAGGATATTATTTAATCCTGGGTTAATGACTTTATGTAAGACTCTAACAATGTTTTATAATATTAAAGGGTCTTTGATAACTTTCGGAACATTTTATTAAGGAAATTATTTAATCCTCGGTTAATGTGCCTTTAAAGACCATAAAACTTAAGGTGAATTTTAACAATATAAAACATGGGTTTTTTCTAGAATGGGCCCAATTACATGTAATGTGACCAGTTTCTCAAAAAAATTGAACATCTCAGCAGCTACAGGTAGACCATTGAGGCATATTTTTTTCAAATTCCACAAATTTTGGTTTCTTGAAAAAATTTCAGACAATAGAACATCCATCTTATCAATTCGACCTAGAAGATCATATCCTGGTTTTATGCTATAGAATTAGGATTAGGTCCTTTTGTTTAACATCTTAGTTTGAATTTTGTGTTTTTTATTAAGCTTTATAATTTTATTCAAGCAAGACTTATGAATGAAAAAAAAAGCATCTTCTTCCTTTTGGGAAGAGAGTGTGGAAGTGATCAAGTTCTGGTAAGGTCTTTAGAAGGTTGATGTGAAAACTAGAAATTGTATTGAACAAGCTATAGTATCTTCTACATTGTATGCTTAGAGATCAATTGCTTTGATGGTTAGACTATTTTCCTTTTGTATTTTGCTTACTTTTTCTTCTTTCTAATGCACAAATGATTTATGCATTGCATTGATTGGCATACATGTTTCAAATCTAATTAAAATAAATCATTTATTGTGAATTACATGCGACTTGTAATTTGTATTCAAATACTCTATTATGATTTAAAATATTGTTTTGATTATGTTTGTATTTCTTATGAATATGTAAGATGGATAGATTGTAAGTTTATGTATTCATATTTGTGTTTGTTTTCTTCTATTTCATGATGTTCATTCAATGTCTATCTTTCAAGGTGTATGCATATGAAACTACAAAGTGTTTCTTATTTAATTAAACATATGCTTGATATTCCATCCAAGACACCCAACTTGTGTGACCTACTTGATGTACATTCAAATCTAAACCAACACCAGAACTGAGGTGCCCTAGCTCTAAACTATTATAGTCTAGTGTAGGCTTTAGGGATAACTATAAGTCGTTCAATCGTATTATTTAAAAGATAGGATTCTTAATGATTTGAAAAGAGCCAAAACATCACTTGGATCTCAATTCCCAATAACAAAAACGAGATGCAGTCTTTTTTTATAAAAATAAATTTTGTTGGAAAATTTGTATATGATTTTTCTAAAAGTGTCAAACCTTTTCAAAAAAATATCAATAAAGACACCATGTTTAAATGGACCAGAGTTTAAAAACAAAATTTTGAAAGAATTAAATGTTTGTTTGTCACTACACCAACAATGCATAACATGAATTTCAGAAAATATTTTATATTATATACATTTGCATATGATCATTCTCTTACAACAATGCTCACCCAAAAGGATGAGTGGGGGAATGAACACCCAATTTCGTTTATGAGCATTGGCCCACAAGGAGATGAACTAAATTATCCATCTATCAATAAACAAGCCTTTGCGGTGTTTAAAGTTGTAAAACAATTAAAGCACTGAATTATGAAAAACACACATAAAAGTGATCATACCTCACCCAGTGGTTAGGTCATTATTCATTAAAAATAAACTAGGTGAAAGAAGAGGAAATTGGAAAACTGTAAGTTCATAAATACGATGTAGAATTCAAATAGTTAGAGGCCAAGGCTTATGTCAAGTAGAAAATGAGGCATAAGATCCATTGGAAGAATCAAGAGAAGGATGGGAAAGTGAAATCTTACTTTATGCTCAATAAGTATTGATTGTTCAGGTTGTACAAGATTCATGGTATGTTGATTTGGTACAATTCCTACAAGATAGAACAAGTCCTAACAATCTAAATTTTAAGCAAGAATGGGCCTCAAGACTCAAATCTTCTCAATACCAATTTGTGCATGTTATTTTATTCCAAAAAAATATAACAAAGTGTTAGTAAGACATCTTGAAAAGAAAGATTCTAGCGAAGTACTCAAAGAGCTGCACAATAGACCTACTAGAGGACATTTTGCTCGAGAAAACACCATGCATAAGATTATGAGGGAATATTGGCTTATGTTATTTAGAGATGCTCAGTCATACACACAGAAATGTAAAGTTTTCTATACACGCCTTCAACATAAAGAAATTTTCCATCCCATTTCAAATGGCAATATTAGAACAACCATTTCAGCAATGGGTTATATTAGATATCATAGGAGAAATAGGCCCAAATAGTAGCATAAGTGCACATTAAAAATCACATGTTATTTCATGAAATGGGATGAATTTGTACCCTTCATAAAGGTAAATGAAGTGATCATCATCGAATTCAATGAACAACAAATAATTACCAGGTTAGAGATTCCCTTAGTTTTGGTGTTTGATAATGCTTCACATTTTTTTCCTTGAAGGTAACTAAATTTTCCTTGGAGAAAGAGATCATCTTGTGATACTTAGACAAGTACTATCCACAAGGTAATGCCATTGTTGAATCCATCAACAAGAACCTCATTAGGATTCTAAAAATGATGATAGTTGATCATCATAAGAATTGGCACAATGCATTTCCCAAAGCTTTGTGAGATGATAAAGTCACACCCAAGGATGTGCTAGAGACATTCGAATACTTATTGTTTTAGGGAAGAGAAGCCGTATTATTTCCTCCTAAGATATTTTCACCCTCCCTCTAATTAACATAAGCTACCAGAGAGCTTAACTTACCGACCATCCAAGGTCGAATCAACCTCTTACTTCAGTTATAGGAAGAAAGATAGAAAGTTAAGAAGATGTTGGGTGCTCACCAATAGATATTCAAAAGATAGTTCGATAAAAATTATGTGGGATGCAACGCACTCAAATTTGGAAACTTGGTGTTAAAGTGGGAGAAACTTAGTGAGCCTAAAGGGAAATACCTGGAATTTAAATAATTATGGAATCGATGATAATTATCGTAATATTACTTGATAATTTTGGTCAACCACCTATATAACATTATGGAATATTAAAGAATAATAGTAATACCACTAAAAGCTACATAAGAAGGTTAGTTGAACTAAAATGTCCTAATTATAATTATGGACTAGTAATTGATAAACAATTATTTATTTAATAATAATATGAGAACAAATTCATTTTATGGATGGGGAATATCATGTTCATTAATATTTCAATTACAAAAAAGTATACACTAATATTCAATTACTAATACACTATATAATCGGACAATATGTAATAATTAACACTAATATAATGTATAATTATCATTATGAGTTTTAGATCCTGAGTGTACGGTACTGTGACATTATACAATGACCCTATCAATTATTATCAATCCCAGCCAATGTATCTATTAAAAATTAACCAGTCTTGTATAATGTATGCAGTTATAAACTGAGTCGAGAAACTATACTTAATGGATAGGTTAATTATTAACATTATTAATCTTATAATTATTAACCTTCTCCTTTCCCATGACCAAGCAGCCAAGTGGAGCCTCTAGGAATGGCGTCGAAGGATCTGGACCCACCTGGTCCCAGTACAAGCATTCGTTCCAACAGCTCTGCCACCATTGTGAGTTGAGACTTCGGAGGTCATGACTGTAGCCGGGAGTGCCGGAGGGATGTCGTAGGGATGTCGAAACCCATGCAGTGCACATCCAGAGACTAGGTTGTGTAGAAGCGGGTGAAACCCCCTTGGTATTTCACATATGTGCCCCAGTGGTTGGTGGTTTTCTTGTGTGGATAACCAGAACACAGATTTCATGCCTTCCTACCAAGAGTACCCCTTGTTGAACTAATTTCTTGAACCACACAGTCATGGTTGTCTATGAAAGACTTCAACACTTCTCGAAATTCAACCCTATATCTTTTATCATCTACATAGTTCCATGTCTCAAAGATCTTCGAAGGATGGTGTTATATAGTGCGAGCAGGAATGGCTTCGAGAAGGGCTATACCCTTAAAGTGGCTGCGACAGTGGCATGTGTGGTGCCAGGGTGAGGATTTTCCCTCTTGATGTTCATATTATCCGTCATAGCTAAGATTCCGAACCATTTTCGCATGGCTGCCAGGCCGGTTCCAAGGGTTGCGGATTTGACCTTCTCCTGCCCTTTCAATTACCTTGATGGTGGGGTTGGGTTGTTTTAGTCCTCCGCACCCCTTGGTCTCATGTAAATTCCAGGTCTATCACCTCAGCGAATCAAACCTCTATCTCTCTCACGGCTTCCTCAGAAACGAACCGCGTGCCACACTTGCAAACTGGGAAAAATGTGCCATTAGACGAGACTTCCACCTTAGGAATATCCCGAACGATGTTGGAGGAATCGACCAATCTGTAATGGGGCAGATTCCACTCATGAATGCCTCCTCCGCTGTCATTTCCACACTAGATGGGAAATCTGTATCTCAAGAGTCTTCTCAGCCGTCCAATCAAAGGAATCTATCATATCCATCGTCCACGTTCCATTCCTTCTACCGCCAACTTTTCTCTTCTGAACACCACAGGCAGTTCTGGTCCATGACACGTTCTTCACCATTGATCGAGATCAACCTTTCATGCAGCCATCGATCGGAGTGGACCTCACCGTCTTTCGCAATGGGAAACTTAGATGTTCATCCATGCTAGTTCGCCTTGCGAATGAACCGTAGCTGTAGATTTATCTCCTTCTTCATCACGGTTGTTGATCTTTGTGACCCCTACACCTTTTCACGATTTGAGATTGCAGTTTTATCCGCACAAGTATGGATTGTGAAATCTCTTCAGGACATATATCTACCCCAGACCTCATCTCAACCGTCGAAAGCCTCTGGTATTTAACATGTTTCGCAATCCTAGATGGAAGCTTTGACCATGCATGTTTGCTCGCGCGAAGCGGTTCGGAACCCTGGATCTTCCCTCGATCAATCACAGCCTTTGATTATGAATCCTACCCAATGTTACAACACACCTGCTGCTTTCTTCGTTGAAGGGTGGTCACATGAAATTCGAGGGGTTGGGACCCTTACTGAACTCTCGTCAAGCCCATAAAATCAACTGTTAAAATGGAGTGTTAACAACTAGCTTCATGAGGGATGCTATCCTCCCAGTGAGGTAGCAAAGAGGAGTTCATCGAGTGCTAATTACGCGGGTACGGCCATATCTTATCTCTTGTATAATTATTATTTTCCCTCCATTGTATAATATTCAATTGTTTATAATTATGTAGGGATATATGTGAAGAAGGAAATTCTAAGTGGGTGAATCCCCCTTGGTATTTCACATATGTGCCCCAGTGGTTGGTGGTTTTCTGGTGTGGATAACCAGAACACAGATTTCATGCCTTCCTACCAAGAGTACCCCTTGTTGAACTAATTTCTTGAACCACACAGTCATGGTTGTCTATGAAAGACTTCAACACTTCTCAAAATTCAACCCTATATCTCTTATCATCTACATAGTTCCATGTCTCAAAGATGTTCGGAGGATGGTGTTATATAGTGCGAGCAGGAATGGGTTCGGGAAGGGCTATACCCTTAAAGTGGTTGCGATGGTGGGGATTTTCCCTCCTGATGTTCAATCATATTATCCGTCATAGCTAAGATTCCGAACCATTTCTGCATGGCTACCAGGCCGGTTCCAAGGGTTGCGGATTTGACCTTCTCCTGCCCTTTCAATTACCTTGATGGTGGGGTCGGGCTGTTTTAGTCTGCCACACCCCTTAGTCTCATGTAAATGCCAGGTCTGTCGCCTCTGCGAATCAAACCTCTATCTCTCTCACGGATTCCTTAGAAACGAACCACGTGCCACACTTACAAACTGGGAAAAATGTGCCATTGGACGAGACTTCCACCTTAGGCATATCCCGAACGACGTCGGAGGAATTGACCAATCTGTAATGGGGCAGATTCCACGCGTGAACGCCTCCTCCGCTGTCATTTCCACACTGTATGGGAAATCTGTATCTCAAGAGTCTTCTTAGCCATCTGATCAAAGGAATCTATCATATCTGTCGTCCACGTTCCATTCCTCCTGCCGCCAACTTTTCTCTTCTGAACACCGTAGGCAGTTCTAGTCCGTGACACGTTCTTCACCATTGATCGAGATCAACCCCTCGTGCAGCCGTCGATCGGAGTGGGCCCCACCGTCTTTCGCAATGGGAAACTTAGATGTTCATCCGTGATAGTTCGCCTTGTGAAATGAATCGTAGTTGTAGATTTATCTCCTTCTTCATCATGACCGTTGATCTTTGTGACCCCTACACCTTTTCGCGATTTGAGATTGCGGTTTTATCCGCACAAGTATGGATCGTGAAATCTCTTCAGGCCATATATCTGCCCCATACCTCATCTCAATCGTCGAAAGCCTCCGGTCTTTAACACGTTTCGCAATCCTTGATGGAAGCTTTGACCGTGCATGTTTGCTCGTGCGAAGCGGTTTGGAATCGTGGATGTTCCCCCGATTAATCACAGCCTTTGATTATGAATCCTGCCCAATGTTACAACACACCTGCTGCTTTCTTCGTTGAAGGGTGGTCACATGAAATTTGAGGGGCTGGGACCCTTACCGAACTCTTGTCAAGCCCATAAAATCAACTGTTAAAATGGAGTGTTAACAACTGGCTTCACGAGGGATACTATCCTCCCAATGAGGTAGCAAAGAGGAGTTCATCAAGTGGTAATTACCTAGGTATGGCCAGATCTTATCTCTTGTATAATTATTATTTTCCCTCCATTGTATAATATTCAATTGTTTATAATTATGTAGGGATATATGTGAAGAAGGAAATTCTAGAAGTGGATAAAGAAGAGAACTAGAAGGAGATCCTTAATATTCCTAATAACTTGTTCGGTTATGAATGTGTAGGTATTGAATACAACCAAGAAATTGCAAGAGATCAAGTTGAAGAATATTTTGAAAATAAATTTAAAGAAGGTGAAGAAAACAATATCTTTGAATTAACAGAAGAAGATAAAGTAAGTTTTAGTAGAGTATAAGAGATAGAGGAAGCTATGGATTTTGATGAACATGTGAATGATGTTTATATTTTTAAAATAATTAAAGGAAACTTGGATGAGTATCCTAAAGCGATCCATACCATGTTGAAATAAATATTTGATATTGTGTTTGCAAGTGCTAAACAAGTTGTGATGATAAAGTAGAAGAAGATGTTATGGCTACCTTAATAACAATAATGAAAAATAAAGAAATTTCCTTAGTTACAGTAGAAGACATAGCTGAGAAGATATGACACTCAGGTGGAGTTTTGAGGGTACTCGACTGCAAAAGTGAACCTAGAGAGGAAAATAAGGTAGTTGAAGAATAATTAGGATTGATATTGCAACCCATGGAGTGAAGACCACTACTCATATAGATGATGACGAGTTAATGGGAATACATTTTGGAGTTGATGATGTTGGAAACTGTTTTGAAGAATCAGAGAAAATATTGAGGATGAAAAAAAGAGTGAGGATGAAATTGAAGAATACTAGAAGGGTTTACGAATACAAAGTTTGGAGTCTAAAGAAAAAGAAGAAACCATGTGGATTACCTCTACAATTGCATAATTTTTCAACATTGGAGAAATGGGTTTTCATAGATATGAAGATCCACTAATAAATAAGTTTACCATGACATTAGAAACAAATATTATCTTTGTAATTTAGAAATTTAATATAAATGTTTAAATAATATAATTATTAATTTATTGTAAATGATATCAATATTGTAGCATATTAGAGATAGTAATTAAAGGAGAATTTTAGATGTAATTATTATCTTCAAACAATAACAAAAATGTCTTTATCGAGCCAAGTAAGGCCAGTAAATGTGGAACATCATGTAATGTTAGTATAAATGTGTAACAAAATTTGGATTTCAAAAGATTAATTGAATCCTTGTAAATGCTAAAGTTTGTAATATAAAATGGCTAATATTTTGTTTGCATGGGGATGAAATGTTTAATATAAAGAGAATGGGGGCTTTGGCCATAGCTTATGGCTTCCGCTCTTTCAATATGGTTTCATTGTATGCTATATCTTTTAGAAAATGGGCACTTCTATATTATATTGATAAATAAAACCAATATTATATTGATAATATAAAACCTCAATGTTCATAAATGGTGGCCTTTCAAACACATATTATACACATATTAAAAAATAGATAATATTTCTTTAAAAAATAGATAATATTTCTGTTCGTATATATATTTTGAAATATTATATGCCCACATCTTATATAAAACATCTTTTTATATTAAATATTATATTTTGTAATGAAATATAAAACATCCTTCCCATTTCCAATGTTTATTATTAACATTTTATTTCAACATACATATTTAAAATAATAAAAAAACCACTTTCCCACTGTCCCATATTTCCTTCACCTTTTCCAACAAAGTCCTCATGACAATAATCTATTGTTGTTTATTATCAACTTTAATTTCACCTTTACCAACAAAGTCCTCCTAACCTCAACTTTGATTTCAAACGTACAATGTTAAAAAACAAAAACCACTTTCCCATCTTTCTTTCAACTTTTCATCCTCTCATTTGTTATGTATTATCAACTTTTATTTCAAACAAAGACTACTTTCCCACCTTTTCCAAAATTTTCCTTCCTCTCCTTTTATATGTTTTCTTAGATTTCCGATCACCTTGACCAATTTGACCAAGGTTGATAACTTGTTGCGCCGAGAGGAGCTTTGAGGGAGATGTTGTACTCTTTGTCAAATCTTTATATGAGGGAGATCTTGTAACGTTTGTCGAATAAAGTTTGTTATCAAAATAATTGTCGACCAAAAAAACAACCTAATATCGGGGAGATGTTGTAACGTTTGTTCCTAACAAAATAGTAAAAAATAAAATACAATTTTAATAAAATAAATATTTTAATAAATAAAAAATTTAATTATCCGCAAGAAAATGTTGACCTTGCACATGGTTTTTAAACCATGCGCAAGGCCTCCTAAACCATATACAATAAAACCATGGGTTGTTTAGGAGGCCTTGCACGTGGTTTTAAAACCATGCGCAAGGCCTCCTAAACCATATACAATAAAACCATGGGTTTTTTAGGAGGTATTGCACATGGTTTTAAAACCATTTGCAAGGCCCTCCTAAACCATGTACAATAAAAACCATGTATTGCAAACCTCTTGTGAGGTATTAAACTCAAGGAGTTGTTCGAGGAGAGGTTTACACCTCTTGAGATTTGATCCCTCTCGGCGCTTGATAAAACCTAGAATTTGGATCTAGGCTCGTGACTATCCTTAATTAAAAAGAAAGCTAAGACACATACCTAGGTTGTTCAAATGTAGTATGTTTTTTTTGTTCCCTCCCGTTCTCGGATCGTGTGGGTGACATGTGTGACCTAAAGGCAATCATTACAAAAA
The DNA here is from genome assembly GCA_001517045.1 of Pseudotsuga menziesii. NCBI lineage: Eukaryota > Viridiplantae > Streptophyta > Pinopsida > Pinales > Pinaceae > Pseudotsuga > Pseudotsuga menziesii. The sequence goes on along the minus strand of LPNX010463317.1, from coordinate 221,276 downwards.
ATAACTTTTTTTTATTTTTAGTGAGACGTGTATCATTTTTAATGAATTCTTACATATTTGTTTTGGTATTAGTGGTGCACAATATCAATAATATCAATAGTAGATAGCGAAACAAAGTAGCTTGATTTTTTCTGCATATATATATATACTTTTTGGGACCTTTTCACATCAGAGTTATATGTATTTGATGAAAGAAGGAGATGCCAATACTAAGTTTTTTCATGCTTATGCGTCAGCAAGAAGAAATTCCAAAGCTATCTGGTCCCTTAAGGATAAAAATGGTAATTTGGTTTCAGATGATGATGCTCTTAAGAAACTGGGCAGACAACATTTCAATGAGTTATTTAAGGATGATAAGGCAACAAATATTGTTGACCAATTAAAGGTGATTAGGCTCTTCCCGACATTGACTCAGGATAAGGATGTGGACAGTTTCCTTGAACCTATTACTATTCAGGAGGTTGAAGTTGTTTTACAGGGCTTCAAGAAGGATAAAAGCCCCAGTCCTGACGGATGGTCGGTTGAGTTCTTTCTGGATTTTTTTGACCTGATTGTTGAGGAGCTAGAATTTGCAGCAGAACAAGCTAGAATTGAGGGGCCTGTTCCTGGCTTAGTAAACTCTACATTTCTGACTTTGATACCTAAGTGTGAAAAGCTTGCCGCCTATGTTGATTTTCGCCCTATTTCATTATGTAATCTTGTTTACAAGGTCATCTCTAAAATTGCAGTGCTTCGTATGAAACCTATGCTAAATAGGGCCATTTCTACTCAACAATTTGGTTTTTTAAAGGATCACCATATCACTGACCCAGTTGGCATTACCCGGGAAGTATTGCATTCTATCAAAACTAAGAAATCCAATGTTTTAGTACTGAAGTTGGATTTAGTCAAAGATTTTGATAGGGTTAATTAGACTTTTCTGAGACTCTTGCTTTTGCAGATTGGTATCCCTCTAATTGGTGTGAACTGGATTATGGGATGTGTAACTAACTCATGTTTCGCAGTCTTAGTCAATGGGACTCCATCTGATTTTTTCCTAGCCTCAAGGGGAATCCGTCAAGGTTGTTCATTATCACCCTTATTATTCATTTTGATCATTGAGAGTCTCAGCAGGATTATTATGGATGCTCAGAAAAAATGACACATTAAAGGGTTTGAGTACTCCCCTAGTCTGTCTTTAACTCACCTATTATTTGTTGATGATGTGATCTTATTTGGACTTGGAATTATTGAAGAATGGGGTGCATACAAAGAATCCCTGGACTTATTTTGTTCGGCAACGGGTATGTGTGTCAATATGGAAAAATATTCCTTCCTGTACCAAAATGTTGATGAAGAGACAATACGCCAAATATTTATGTTGCTTCCCTATAGTATGGTGCCTATCTCTTCAGGTTTCAAAAACTTGGGATATCGCTTAAAAGCTTTGGGGTGCCATACCTCTGATTGGAGATGGATGGTATATATGTTTGAAAATAAGATAACTTAACTGGACTTATAGGCTGCTTACACTTGGGGGCAGATTAGTACTTATAAAATCTGTGCTCACTAGGTCAGGGGTATATTGGTTTGCACTATCCAGGTGCCCCAGATCGATATTGAATGCATTGAGGAGCTCCATATTTACTTTCTTGTGGGGGAAATTAGATGGTCATCAACGATATCATTTGGTGAATTGGAGAACTGTTTCTGCTCCTGTCGAATTCGGTGGTTGGGAAATTAAGAATTTACAGTGGTTTGGGATCTCTCTCAGACTGAAGAGTATGTGGCATCTTTTGTTGGGGAATGGTATTTGGAGCCGGATCATTGCTCATAAATATTTAAAAAATAGACCTTTGGAGGACTGGATCCGTGCTCAGAATTTCTCTGTCATCGATACTTCATATTTCTGGAACGGATTTATCATAAAATTGTCTTGGATTACATATAAGCTCAGCTAGAAGGTGGGAGATGGAATGAAAATCCGTTTGGGTGTTGATCCTATAGCTGGTCGTGATGCATCATATTCACTCTCGATGGACCTAAGGAATTATTTAACAGACTATGGGATTACTTGCCTCGCTCAAGCTCAGAAACAAGATTGTCTCTCAGATGGTTTTAATGGTTGGTACTCAACTTCTGATCTAGACCTAGGGGGTGATTGGGCTGATCTTTGGACATCCTTTGTCAAGGGCCTTTCTCATGGTGGAATCAAGCTTAGGAATACTAAAAACTCACTGCTCTGGATGTATGATAAAAAATCGGGAAAGGTTACGGAAAAAGAAAGCATATGAACTCATTGTGTCTGAATATTTACCTCCTTCTTCATATTGTATTCTCTCACAACTCCAAATTACAGTAAGAATGAATACTATACTATAAAATAATTAGTAAAATGAGATAAATAATATTATATTATCCATTTACATCATATATATTAAAAAAAATAATGTAGAATATGATAATTATGATATCCTTTAAGCGCAAATAATTATCATATTCTACATTATATAATTAAAAATATCCATATATATAATTATTATTGATAATACTTATTTATATAATAAAGTTAATAATCCCATAATGTAATATAATGTATGTTGTTTAACATACATTAAGGTTATGTCTGGAGTTAAAAAATGAGCCAAACTTCAAAGAAAATATGTAATATGCATGTATCAACAAATGTGGAATGTAAATAAAATGAAACTCTATCTTCAAACATATTGATATGCATTGAAGGTATCAAAAGACATTTAATTTTTACTTAGGAAAATTCAAAGGCTTCTCCCATTACATTTCTGTTGGCAAGAGTTTTGGAACAAACCAATTGCACAACATATGTTGTGCAAGAGCAAAATACACCTCACAAGGGGAGAATGGCGCGAAAGCGGAGGATAGAATATATTGACTATTTTGTGTCACCTTTTTGTATTTTGACCATATTTTGTGAATATTGGTCATGATTTTGTAGAATCAGTTAAGAGTTAGTTAGGAATTCGTCCAAGTGGACTTTGAATGTAAAGGCGCAAGTCTATAAAGAGAAGTAGAATTGCAAGTGTCAAATAGATGGGAAGAGAGCAATTAGAGAGCACTTGGTGAATTGTAACTATTTTGAGGAACCTATTGTTTTGTGTGGAAGTAATATGAAAAGAGGAAGTTGATTTGAATCGTTGTGTTTTCTATGTTTTACTGTTTTTTGCGACCCACTAAAGAATGTCAAGTGAATCCACGATATGGATCTATGATGTGATTATTTATTATCTTGACTCTGATGATATCTTGTTAGATTTGTTTTTCACACTAGTATGTTGAAGCCTGTTATGACTGAATGATGCGATCTAAGTATAATGATGAATACTTCTATGAATGTTAATAAGTAATCAGATCTATTTATATTGCGCAATGCTGGGTAAATAGGTAGATGCACATCTTTCTCTCCTATTCTGCAGTAAATTTGTTCCGACAACACTCCTTCGATCGCCTCGGGTGAGACCTCATCCGTTCTATGGGTGTTGTTGGATGGATTAAAACCTATCTAGGCCAGTGCTCAGAGAGATCACGGTGGCTTGAGGGTCGACAGAGTGGAACCCCTATTGATTGGGTTTTTTTGGCTGGGTTTATACTCACAATTATCTCGGACAATGGTATCTAGGTCCTTGGCTGTGAGAATATATTGTGTTGGCAACCACTGTTTCTAGGTGTGTCCGTGTGCCTGGATGTACACATAGTGGGATGCTAACTGAAAATTGACAAGATGTTGAAATCTAGAGATGGTAGTTCAACAAAGCCTGACCTTCTGTTTCACCAAGTTCCTCAAGGATTCATTATGGACAAAGAATTCACTATTGTTACTCAGTTATCGGGCTTTATCAGGAGAGAACCACGAGTACTGGTATCTTGCCCCTCTACATTGGACAGGTAAGTCTACCTGCTGATACTTTGTAGGCTCGGGCCATACAATAAATGAGATCAGAATTATCAACCAAGCATAGTGGAAAGGATTACCTTCTTCCTGTGCTGAAACAACATCCCTGAGTAGCGCATTAAGCAAAAATTGGGATAAATTGATTTGCACTCCTTTTGCACAGAGTGCAGCCAGCAATACTATTCATGCAGTTCATTTCTTTGGTCTCAAGACACAACTGTTTATGTGTCAATATCGTGGCTGCCATACGAGTAGCGGGGTCCTTAATGAGTGAAATTAGAAATTCTTTGCTAGAGGTGACCAGACTATACTTTTCTTGGGTCTGTGCAACCTTGTCTATGCGTTCGCCTTCCCTAAAGGTCTCTTCGGGGTCCTTCCCAGCTCTCGACAATCCTGTGATTGCTGAAATGAGATTAACATCAATTGAGTGTGGCATGTTTAGCCACAGGAATCCTGCATAAATGACTACCAATAATTGTTTTACATAAGTATCCACCTCTCTGGTCCGACCAAAATGTGGCATGAAGAGAAGTGATAGTAACCCCAACTGCTCTACCCCACTTGCTCTTTGCATTGGGAAAAACCAGTTTGTCAATTCCGAGGAATCCCGCGTCAGATTCATATAATTCTTCCTGTCCAGTTAGTTGATTCTACTAGTGTCATAATCTTGGAAGGTGAGGTTGACCAACTGAAAGCATGATATTTTGCAATACTTTCATATCTTTGGGTTTCTTAGGTGCTACAAGTGTAACATGGACTGTGGTAGGGATGGTAACTAGTGGCGCATCAGTCCTTCTCGGTGGTCGATAAGGGAATTAGCTGCAAGTAGAGGTAACATTATGGATAGATCCCACAAAATCCCCGACTTGAGTAATTAAAGTATCCATAATTAACCCTAGATTACTCATATAAACAATTATTATATGATAACCACTAAGTAATGATATAATTGTGGATGGGGGACCGTAATGTAGGTGGACGATGTTTGCAGGAAGATTCCTACCATTATATGCGAAAGCATGATATGCAAATAAATCCCAGCTATCTTTCTCAACCAAATCTCCCACTGTTATTGTGGAATTCTCTGAAACACCCATCTCTAGCAGTGCTCTGCGATCTCTCGAACTCACAATAATTTTGGAGTTGGAGCTATGATCGGTGAGCAGGGCTACACCCAAATCCTCAAGCAGTTTCCCACCCTCTCCCCAGACATCATCTAAGAACAGGGAAAACCTCTTTCCCTGCATTCTCTGATTCAGCCAGTTTTTTGCATCCTCTTCCATCATATTTTGAGAAAATTCAGCATTTGTTTGCATTGCAACTTGTCTACAAAGTTCATACCTAAGGCTTGTTAAAGAGGGAGACTGCGAAACAGTGAGCCAAAGCAAGAAGCCATCGCTGAAGAAATCTCTTACCTTTTGATTGTTGAATAGTCTCTTGAGAAGAAGAGTCTTACCGAATCCACCCTTGCCAACAATACCAATGCGGAAGATAGAATTAACATTTGCAATATCGATCAGCCACATCTCGAGTATTGTAAAGGCTTTTTCTTGTCCGACAAT
>LPNX010463317.1:118528-215616 GCA_001517045.1 Pseudotsuga menziesii | reverse complement strand
TGATCCGTCTGCTACTTTGATAACGAGAAAATACATTACACCTCGGAACTGAGCACTCCTGCACTACTGTTAGTGCTCGTTGGAGAAGCGCGTGCAAGTTTCTAATGCAAGTATTAATCTCTAAAACATTAATATCACTTCCAGCAGTGGAAGTTCCTCTCTCTCTTTCTATTTAATTCCAGACGACATCGAATGATCTGCGTGACCATAGGCTCGATGGTCGTAACCAGATCTCTGAGAGACTCCAACTCTCTCTTGCAGGTGACTGCAATGCCAACGTGGTGAATAATCTGGCCGATGGCCATGTCAATGCCGACACTAATAAATCCAGGGAGGAAACCAGGATCAGCCATCATATAATTAATTTCTCACAACAAACAGCAATATATACAATCCCTTCTATGAAACAACAAAAACACTCACTGCAGAGACGGCCACTACACAATCTTCACAATTAGCGAGTGATAACTTGATCGACAACAGTTTCTGTGAAATCGATAATGCGGCACTCAGACCTCGGCTACACAAAAATACACAATGTAAACCCTAGGCAAGCTATCGTTTAGAACACGCTAAGAGAAGGAGGAGAAACACTTAATCCCTGCATGCGAAGAAAATAAAAACAGAAAGCAAACGCTTAAAAATACTTGAGATATATATATTAAAGATGGAACAAAACTTGTCCATTTAAAAAATAAATAAATAAATAAAAAGTGTTTCAAAAATTCAAAATTTTTAACAAAAAAACTTCTTACATAAGATAAAGGATGATCATCGTTCCTAAATTTCCAACAAAAAAACAAACATAAAAACACAAACTAGGATCATATATCAGCTTGTAATAGACTAATATAAAACTTGAATATACAAATACAAAGATAGCTCAAACTCCATTTTAACTTTGGAAAAATTACAACAAATTTAACCTATTTCCATTAAGAATAGACTCAAGGGATTCTTAACTAGATATTCCTTATTAGTCCCCACCAATGGAAATAGACGAATTTCTAACCAAATATTCTTTATTAGTCATAACATAGTTTTTTGAAAAATAAAAAATAATTTCCATCAATAATAGAGTCCACGGATTCTGCACCTTGCACCAACATCTTTCTGCTGCTTAAATTTTAACTAGCAATTGTACTTAGGGGTGCAATAAAAGAAGGATGTGTTGTAAGTTAAACAAGGAGATGTGAACATATACAACAAGAAAGACAATTTGAAGTGTTGAACCACAAATTTTAGTTAATAATTTTTTTATGGTTGATACAATATTTTAAAGACATTATATTATTCACATAATTGGCCATTACATTATACGCATTTTAAAAGTAATCATGAAAAGTATTCTTCTCTCATCCAAATGAGAATGGATTGTTAGTTTTTGTAGTTCTTATGTTACAATCAAGTAACATTGCATAAATTTATGGATCTATCTACTAAATAAATAAAAATATTTCAAATTTATAAAGAGAAACAATAAATAATTTATTTATACATTCTTTAAATGTGGATCATTAATATGGAATTCATAACATTTTGAATCTCACCAAAAAAAGAGGGTAGGTTAATGGACATCATTGGAAAATGTCTCAAAAAATATAAAGAAAAACTTAAAATTGTCCAAATTCTAATAATATAAAAAAAGAGGTTAGGTTAATGGACATCATTGGAAAATATCTCAAAAAAATATAAGAAAAACTTAAAATTGTTGGATATATCTAGAAAAAAGATAAATTAAATTCATAATAAAAAATCTAGCAACCTCAAGTCACGGCCGACTATGAACTCCACATCTCTTCTCGGGTTCGCATCCTTGTGGAAGCTTGGAAAGGTCGTGTCCTAAACCAGAAGCTAGCAACCAGACAGGATGGCAACCAGATAAACCATTATTGGCTCATGAAAAACATGTTATGTAATTTGGTTGAAGACATGCGCACCAACTGGTTCGACGCCCGCGACTCCATCCTTGAGGTGAAAACCAAAATTGCTGAGATAGACGCCCAGCTCACAGCCATGGATAACTTGTTTTCCTAGAAGGGAACTGCAGGCACTTCTAGCCATGGCGGTATGAATGGTGGCGGGCGTGATTAGGGAAGTGGTGGTAGTGGAAGTGCTATCGGGGGTTTGGTTCTCGCCAATCGTGGGGGAGGCGTCAGTGGGAGCGCGATCAGGTGCACAACAATGGCTCCTCATGCTCTTCCATTCCCCATTCCCTCGATAATTGAGCCTCTCTTCAAGTGCCTACAGGAAATGTCCATCCCGATGCCTGATCAGCAACAACAACCAGCACAAACGGCTCCGGAAGCCGCCACCAACTCACCCACCAAGTCGCAAGAAAAACGATGGGCTTGCCCCATCATTGAAGAAGATCCATAGGCTTAAGTCTCATGCTTTCCAGTTGCAGAATGGACCTTTCATCCCAGGTTTTTGTTTTACAGGTTTTTTGTCAAGCCTAACCATGGCTTTTTTAAAATCTAAACTCTATATCTATGTCTGTGTCTGGAAACTACGTCCAAGACTTTGTCTATGTCTCTATTTGCTTAAATTTAAACTCAGTGTATGTAATGATGTCTTTGTATCAGTCCCTCAGTCTCTGTAGACGGCCCTCAGTTTTGGCCAAGATGACTTTTGTAAATTTTGCCTATGTATTTTAATAGAATTTATGCAGCTTACAAAAAAAAATATTTTAGTTACCAACTAATCATGTTGCTATAACTCTTGAGGCTTCTTTTAATACAATTGGAAATAGTACTCATTCAAAATATCATAATGTGTTTCATCATGTATTATAAAAAAAAACTGTAACTTCACTTACATTCATACACCTTTGATTTTTTTAAGTAAGCTTCAAAACCTTTAGAATTTTATTGCAAGATAAATCCTTGAAAACCTAGGTGAATGGTATGTTGTGAAAAAAACAAATGTGTTTCTATTCTTTCTATGCCAAGTTGAAAATGCATGGAAACAATCTCAAGTGTTGTTGAATGTTATATATCCACATTTTATATATATGCACTATCAACTATGATTATCCAATTTTGAGTAATTAGTTATTAGTATAAAAGTATATAAAATAAAAATAGGATGCAACTCTAAGCTTGATTAAGATTCAATTGTAGTTTCTCTTCATTTGTGGGTTAGCAATTAATTACCCTATTGTTAAGACTTGATTTTAAGTGGCATTATATATTAGAGTTTGGAGTGATTTTCATACAACCCTATAATGTGTAACTTAAGGTAAAATCAATTCTTAATATTGTTTTTAGTTGCATGGTGGAAGTTTTGGGTGATTTTTATACAACCCTATAATGTGCAACTTAACTTAACTTAGGGTAAAAACAATTCTTCATATTATTATGTCCCCACCCGAGGGGATATATATGAATCGCTCAAGGCCATTATTTGAAGTAATTTGTTGCAACTTTAACAAAATCATATAACTTTTGCTATAGTTTGTATTAAATTTTTTTGGGGAATTATTTAAATATTGATTTATCTTGCTTTTTATTGGTTTATATAGGTGACTTAGGCGTGGGACTTTGTGCCCCAAGACCCGGTGACGAGCTTGCGTAATCATAAAATGCTAGATAGACTGTTGTTACAGCATTAGTTATTATTTTAATATATGGATGGAATGGCTCTGGTCATGAATTGACAGCTTCTGGACCACAAAGTTATGAGGTTGGTTTCTCAAAGTAATGACCTATGACATTTCACCTTACATTCTCTTACATCCTACTTAAATGCAACTGACCTGGTATGGCTATCATCCTGGACTGTCTTGCGTTCAAGTTCAACAGACCCGTGGCTGTCAAGTGTAGTAAGGTGAGGCCACGATCACATTTTTGAATGTATGCTTTTAATAAAGCTCTATGATGGCTGTAAATAATTGTAAATTATTGTGCATGGATGGCATCTGTTTCTTTCTTCTCCCATCGAGCATTCTACTACCCAATCCTCAAAGCTTACTACCCAATCCTCAAAGCTTATCATGGAAAATCATAAATTTTCATTTGAATTTTAGAGACAGAAATTAGATTTTACTTGTAATGTTGTAAATGCCTAGATAACCCAATTGATAGTTAGTTCTTGAATATTTAATGCAAAAGTCCCTGAAAACTCTAGAAAACCTTAGCTATCTGTATTTATGAAAACGTTGTTCATGTTAGTGCTGAACCATCTTTGTCTCTTAAAATGAGGACTATGTTGTATCCCTGCTCCCCTACATACTCTTTCACATTGTACAGACGTAGGGTGGTAGGACACACACTATATCAACACTAGCATAATCCATAATTACGGTGACTTCCACTTATTATATAAATATGTGGCGTGAAACAATTTCGATATAAACAATAAGAATGCCCATTTAATATTTAGAGGCGTGAATCTCCAAATCTGATGTTGATTTTGTGGCGAACAATGTCAATGTAGAACAAGATCTTCTAGGGCAATTCAATTATTCTGCTATTGTTCTATGAATGGATGCTTTGGGGAGCGAATGATTCAGCAGAAGTCCCTCGCTTAGATTATTTTCAGATACTGAAGATAAAGATAGTGATGGAGAACTGGGAAAAGGAAACCCAGAAGATTACTCCCCAGAATTGTATGAGAACAAAATTGTAAACTGTAGGGTCAATAAAGACGCTGAAGATGAAATCGACCAACTGACAGCCATATTCAGGAGTTGCGTAAGGAAAATCATAAATGGTGAAACTAGGGTTTTAAAGGATGAAACCCCTCGAGTAGAGAAGGGTAAAAAATTACAGATATTAACGACCATAGTGCACCACAGTTCAATCTCTTCTAAGAATCCCAGCCACCGCGAGGAGGTAAAAAAGACCGTAGTACAGCTCTCAAATTCTTCTAACAGTTCCAGCCACCGCTCATCTTCTAAGGGTAGAAAATTTCTTCCTTTAGATCCCACTATTCCCCCTTTTGAATCTACTAGAAAAGTTGATTCTTCAAAGAAGATTGAAACTCCCCAAAACGATGTTGGACTGTCAAAGTTACCTCTTCCTCCTCGCCTCAGCGAGGCCTCTTACAAAAATCCACTCCATCTGAGCTCTCCACACAGGGATCCGATTGAGTTGCCACGGCCAAGATCTTTGGAAGAACTTTTCAGCTCGAGGGGATCCCCGGGGCAAAATAGCGTGCAGGCGTCATTCTCTAAATTGGTGAAAAAGCCAAAATCATTGGCTAAAATGGTGAAAAAACTGAAGGAGATTTCGGTAATATTTACTGTTTGTACAACAGATCTATTTTTTATGCATTCTATTGGAGAGATTTTGTTGTTTCGTCTTTTGATTGTGAGATTTCTTAAACACATCTTTGTTCTGCATGGATTTCAGGTCAAGTTATGGAAAAGCTGTGTAGATTTGATACGCCACTGTGGAAAACTTAAGGTCCAATATGGCTTCTGCATTTATATTTATTTTCTCTCTATTGTCTTTGGTACTAACTATTTTACTTCATTTTTTCGATGGTCTCCTTCAGTTCCAAGGCATCCATGCAGGCATCCATGCTGGCGTTCGGATGTTCATGGAACCGCCGCTGCAGGTATGACATGGTGATATGTTGAAATGGTTAGTATAATTTCCTTCCATACAGTTCGATTTTTTTTTTAATTTAAAAAACATAAAGATATATAGTAAAGATAGGCCAAAATTAATCAACTTGCACCGCGATCATATAAATATATAAACCCTATCTAACTTTTCTAGGCAGTGCTAATAGGATCAGATTCTTCAATTAATCATTGTGACTCAGATTTAGATGCTCAAAATCTAGAGCCAGCAGAGCAATGATTGCTGCAATAGGTTTAATGTTAACCATTAAATCTCAACATCATAAGATCCAATGGCCAGCAATTAATAACCAACAATAAACCTGTAACAGCATTCATTACTCTGCAGGCTGGTTAAAAATATATATAATGTAAGGGTTTTTCTTCCAATGTTGCATTTTACCTGAATCCTTGGCCAAAAACTATTAACCTAATTTTGAAATTTTGTTCAGGTATTTTGTTTAGGTCAGTTGAATGGATACAATCAGTACAATCTCCGCCACTTAAACTGAGATCAAAGAAGGTGTTCATGCAATGTCGGTGAACATCTTGCGCCTCGGCAAAAAGTTGAAGTAAAGAATTCTCACATTTCTCATTCAGTGCAGCAGTTGTCTTTTATTCAGCCTGTGACAAAAGTTGAAGGCCGGGATAGTGGGGATTTGTTAGTTTAGTTGGGTTTTTGACAATAATTTTGAATAGCTTTAGCAATGGTAATTTTATCTTCGCTTTGGAAGATAATAAATTTGTTCATAAGATCATTTTGGATGTAAAAGGAAATTTTAATTAAGAAAATGGAATATTAAATTCGTTTAAAGTTAAAAAACTAAAATATTTGTGTATATGTGGAAGTTTATTTTTATTTTATTTGAAATTCATTTTGTTAATTGACATTTAAAAAATCATATTAAGAATAATAATAATAAATTCATGTGAACTTTTTATAAAATTAAAAATATAAATATGTTATTTTATTAATTTTATAAATTTATTAATTTAATTTTTTATTTAACATTACAGCTATAAGTATTTCTTTTAAGTAGATTTTATTTAATGTTTAACTTTGAAATTTCTTTTTTAAAGACCATTATTTTGTGAGAAGAAATTATTTCTTTATTAATATGGTTTACCCATTTTCATAAATTAATTCTATATAATTTTGTACCATAGTAATAATAATAATTATTAAATTTAATAATGGTAATTATTTATAAATATAATGATTATTAAATTTAATGATTGTAATTATTTATAAATATATTATATATATTATATATTTATTTGATATTACTCTTTATTATATTGTAAATTGTATTTATTTAGAAATGTATCATAAAGTTTTGTATTCTTTTATTGTTATCCTAATTTTTCTTATAAGTTGACTTATGTTAATGTATTTTATTTATTTATTTATGACACACTTCATTATTCATAGTGAAGTCTAGCTTTTTGTAATTTATTGTTCAATGATGGTTATAGTACACTTTTAGCAATTTTATAGTGAGGGTTATGTTAATGTATTTTTTTAATATTTATAACATATGTAATCAACTATATCAAGTCTTTACTAATTTTTATATCCATTTCAAAAAAAATTCCTCCAAGTTGAATTTTTAAATCATTACAAATTCAAACAATTTTCATCAATTATTTCAAGTAATAGTTTGTTAAACATAATTATTTAAATTAATCATTTGTAAAATATAAATAAAATAAAATTTTTATTTTAATAATAATGAGTTAATATATTTTTTTCCTTTTCTTATAAACCTCTATATAAACCTTAATCTAAATAGTATTATTCATTTATTTTAATTTATTAATTTTAAAAAGATAACACTAAATTCTTTATAACCTGTATTTTTTAATACCTATATTATTACTGATTTTTTTTAATATCAATGTTATAAAAAATTTCATAATAATTATTTAATAAAAAAATAAGTTATAGCTCTAATCGATTAAAATTCTCACTCAACCGTTTGAATAAACAAAGCCACACCTCTTCTAAAAGTGCACATCCGCTTCTCAACATCAGTCCCTTTCTTCTCCCAACACAGTCGCAAATCACTAGTTCAAAAGAATTGACAAGGATATATGAGAAATCCGTTCATTGATCCAAGTTTTCTTCACGTGAAGTTTATACACAAAAAAAGAAAATGTATACAGTTCTCTCCCATTTTGGATATACAAGAATCGGTTGATTGGTCCAAAGTGGCAATGAAAAGCCTTCTTCATGTTAAGTTTATTCGCAATACAGTTCTCTCCTCTTTTAAGATATTTTTGTATATTCCTTCATGTTTATAATCGTACATATGTATTTAGGGAGGCTTCGATCCCAAAGGAAACATAGTTATTTTTTTGCTTGCAGAATAAGATATAGATTTAATCATCAAGTGGAATGGCTCTGGCTTCTCCTAGGTTTGGAATTGACAATGCAGAATAACATCTCAAAATTCATATTTTTTGGAGACTCGAAACAGGTCATCCAAAAAATGAGAACTGATTACAACCATGGTGCATCCAACTACAGAAGAATTTATGACCACATCCATCGTCTCAACCCAGATCTTCAGGCCACCTATTCTCACATCCTCAGAGGCAATAATTCCATAACGGACAAGCTAGGAAATCAAGGGGTCAAAAATAAACTTGGCATAGTTTCTATTAAGGGCCAATCCAATACCCATAAGCATGTTCCCTAGTCATCGTTGTTATAACACTTGGTGGGGGTGCTACGTTTGATCCTCTTGTCGTATTCCTCTTCATACAATTTTTCAACACCTGAATGAGAGATGTCCACCATCGTGGACAAGACGATCCAGTGTTCGCGTGATAGACTTTAATGATCGTCCTGGTCTTTGGTTTTTCGAGGCTCCGAAATGATTGTTGGCACACTCCATGGAAGAACCAAGCAGGATGAATGCATTCCTCCCGAACTCTGCTCTGTTTTGTGATTCTGAGGAAGAAGAGCTCTCTTGGTTTTCTGCTACCCCTTTTGGTTTTTGGTTTTATGAAGAAGATTTGCAGCTCAGACTTTTGTTTGCTGGCTTAAATAACGAAAGGGATTGTGCTTGTGTTGGCCTTCCTCTCGACCCTTCGGAACTCCTCTCCCCATTCTCTGCTCCCATCCTGGGTGCAAACAATACCTAATTTTCAATGGAGAGCAATCAAGGAAGTTCCAACATAAATGAAATCAAGTCCACTTTGATAGACATTAAAATACATATGTGTTGGGTTTATGAAATGGTGTGCACTGGTGTGAATGAAAATTATAGGGTTGTTGCATGTGATGTGAAGTATTTTGGCAAATCAGATGGGCTTCCATGAGTCCAGAATCGATGACAATGATGGTGACCTTCATGAGTTGATAGGAACAGTTGATTTCATCAAATAAGAAGTCCAGAAAATGGTAAATGTAAACCATTGCAGCCATTGCGAGGAAACTCCAGATCATGGCCACCACCCAATGGAAGAAACCTCAGTCGTGGAGCCCGTTCGCGGGTTAGAAGGAAAGAAGAAGTAGTAATTTCAGCCATGGCAACTAGATGCATTTTTGTATTTTGTTAAATAGCAAGTTTGTTAGAATCTACCATTCAATGGGTTTAAGTTATTTCAAAATGCATCGAAGAGCTCCGTTTAACTCTATTATCGATGTAGACATCTGAGTCTTTCTTTTACAAAACAATTTGATACTTCGGCTCCTCTTTTTGTATGTATATCTCTGCTAAGCCTTTTTTGTCTATAAAATTTTCTCTAATACTTGTTAAAAACAAAAAAATATTATATATACAATGCTATAAATATATAAATGAAATCATACTTACAATTGTATATATTCATCGATATGCACAAAGGTATATATATTTGAAATGTTTTTTTGTTTTATAGGAAAGAGCTTCTCTTGTTTTAGATATTGGTATATACTCCTTTAGTTGTAAAATCATATATACCTTTAATTATAATATAAATGAAATTATATGTACAATTACATAAATATAAAGTTGATATTCTTTCATGTGCATAGTGGTATATATATTTGAAATGTTTTAGAGGGGGAGAGCTTCTTTGGTTTTCAAATGGCAATCCAATTTTAAATTCACAATGTTGAATATTTCTATATTTTGATATTACTTAGTGTGAATAATGATATATATTTTAAATTTATAGTTTTGAATATTTTTGTGTATAATATAATGGTATATAGGGAGAGAGTTTTTTTTGTTTTTTAAATGGTTATTTAAATTTTTAAAAATATTTTCTATTATGTGGTGGTGGTGGTTTATTTGCATTATTCATTTTTTATTTTTTATTTTGTTAAAGTTTCTGTTTAGTTAGTAAATTAGATTTCAAGAGAGTATTTTTGGTTTTTAAATGGTTATTTAAATTTTTTAAAATATTTAAATTTAAATGATGATGATGAGCGTTTATTTGGATTATTTATTTTTTTAAATTTTGTTAAAGTTTTTGTTTAGTTAGTAAATTTGATTTCAATTCTCTTAAGGGGTGAGTTAATTAGGAGGAGACACCTAGAAATTCAACTAGTTGAGAGTTAATGTCACAGAGATTCTAACAAACAAACAAACAAAAAGTCCATTGAAACTAACTTTAATTTATCAAAACTTACAAAATAATAATAATAATAATAACAATACTTATATTAGATATAACAGAGAGACCCCTCTATGGTTTCAACAGCAACAACACCAATGCAATCTACCACACCGTTCTAGTCTAGTTTCCCTTACGAGCAATAGAGTGGGTTGAATCTGGGAAATACCTGAGAGAGCTAAGATTTATGGCATGTTGTCCACGGAATCAGCCCTGCAGGATAATAAAAATATTAATGTGTATATTAAATCTGTATTATTATGCCATAACTTTTGTATGGAGAGCTGACTTTGGTTATAGATTTTATCTCTTAAGCAACCAAGAGACCAACCATGACAAAGATGCAGAGAGGAATTGGAAAGAATGTCTCCCTAATGTCGATTCCCAGCCATACAAAAAACGATAGATCAATCTTTATCATCCATGAATTCTGATTCTCATGAGGATGCACCACTTGATCAACGCCACAGCCACAGCCACAGTCGTTGTGAAGGGCTCGAATGGGAAGAGGAGGAGGAGGTGCTGGACAGAGCGATAGATCTTCAGAATACCTGCAATGTCCTCCATCCCCTCGCCACTCTCGTAAGTCATTCCACCAAAGGATTACCTACCTTCTTCAAATTGACATATTTTGTTGTTAAATTTTATAAAAAATTGATAAAATAAATAAATATAAATATATACATATATATAAAAGAGATTTGCATTTCTTCAATTTTTATGATATTTTTCCATGTATAATAAATTTACACTTAACATGAATTTATAGTACTTTTTCTTTTTGAATTACAGTAAGATCCTTCTATTACTTTAATAAGTTTTAAGTATCCCATATATAGCTTCCATGAGAGCAATTATATTTCTATACTGAAGGTTTGTATATTTTTCAATATATAATAAATTTACACTTAACATGAATTTATAGTACTTTTCTTTTTGAATAAGAGTAAGATCGTTTTGTTAAAGTTTAATAAGTTTTAAATATCCCATATTGCTTCGATGAGAGGAATTATATTTCTATACGGAAGGTTTATATATTTTTCAATATATAATAAATTTACACTTAACATGAATTTATAGTACTTTTCTTTTTGAATAAGACTAAGATCCTTCTATCTATTACTGTAATAAGTTTGAAATATACCTTATATAGCTTCGATGAGAGCAGTTATATTTCTATACTAAAGGTTTATATATTCCAAATTTATGTTTCTCATATTCTTAATAATCACAGTTTATCTTTCAAGCAAAGTTATAGATTATATACTCCATTTATGTTTCTCATATTCTTGATAATCACATTTTATCTTTTTGTTTCTCAAATTCTTGATAATCATAGTTTATCTTCCAAGCATTTTATAGTCACCTATAGAGTTTGAATAATGAAGTTGGCAGATCAACATTGACAAGATCTTCCACCTCATTCTCTTCTCAGGCACCAGGCACTCAATTTAGACAATATCTCCCATCTCATAAAGCAGCAACAAATGTCCCTCTTTCATCAAGTTAAAGCAATTAAAAAGTGTTTTGAATACCTGATTTCAAGCTTGTTCTCTTCTCAGGCACCAGGCACTCAATTTAGACAATATCTCCCATCTCATAATGCAGCAACAAATGTCCCTCTTTCATCAAGTTAAAGCAATTAAAAAGTGGTTTGAATATCTGACTTCAAGCTCCAAGGATTAACTCAAGCTTCAAGGATTAACTCATAGTTGTGTGCCATCCTTCGGCGCTCTTCAGATAGCCTTTGTTGCAGTTAAAGCAGGCAAGTCTCAAGCCAAAGTGGGACATTTTGAGAACATATCTCCACCCACTGATACCTCTGGAATGTCAAATGCTTTGCAACAAATTTTTATGTTTCCTCCTCCATTCACAATCATGATTTATGGTAAAAACAACCACCCATCATAAATAGCACATGCAGTCAAACACATAAATACTACCATAATCAAACTTCACATTTTTTGTGTGCTAGCAGAGGAGGTCTTCCATAATCCACTATTACTCAAAGCCCCACATAGAGTCATTGACTTCTGGATCTATCCTATCATCTCAATTTGACTTGTGAATTGAACCTATGCTTTATAAAGTTTGTCTACAAACGTAATCAATTACAGGCATGAAATATACTGATCTATATATTTAGATCATCTGAATTTTGAATATATAAAATACTATTAGTGTATAAAATACCATTAGTGAATACTTGATGAAATATACAGATCTATATATTTAGAGCATCTCAATTTTGAATATATAAAAAACTATTAGTGTATAAAATACCATTAGTGGATATTTGATGAAATATACAGACCTATAGATATACATTTAGAGCATCTCAATTTTGAATACTATTAATGGATATTTGAACAAAGTATTAGTTATATTTTTTTAATAATTGTATTTTTTTAACAGTTTTTAATGATCTTCAAAAAGACTAAGACTAAAGTATCCACCTGAAAAGCATCAATGTACATAAATCAAGCATCAATGTATATAAATCTCTATGATCCCCAAGAAGACTAAGACTAAAGTATCCACGTGAAAAGCATCAATGTATATACATCTCTAAATAGTAGAGATCCAAAAGAAACACAAAGACGATATAAATTTTGAGCTTTTATTTCAAACAAACTAGTGAAAAGGGACTGCCTAATGTGTAATATCCATTCAACTAAATTAAATAAAATTAAATAAAATAGGTGATCAGTTTAAATCTATATCTGGAAGATTAAAAAATTCTCACAACAAAAACCTAAGATTATGATCTGAAATGGCCTAAGCCACGGGATCCATTGGTGCTCTCCTTGACATACATATAATCGAATTACATCCTACCTTGTGTGGACGAAATTATGGTGGACACACTATTGTTACAGTGTTAGTTATTTTTTTAATATATGGTAAGGCATGGCTGAAATAATAGAATGGATGGATGCCAACAGTGTTAGTTATTTTTTTAATATATGGCAAGGCATGGCTGAAAGAATAGAATGGATGGACGACTGGACACTTGGAAATCTTGCTTATTGAAACACGAGCATTAAATGGTTTAGCATAACGAAAAAATAATTGCCTTATGAAATAGTGGAAGCATACGGGTAGATGATATGTATCGGAATTGAAGGATGGCACAACCCTCCTACTATAACACCATTGTGCAGAGGGAGTTGGTGGTGAATAGAGTCAATATAATACAGGTTGTGGCCCAATATTTGATTAGAGATGCTACGGTCAATGATCGAGTCCCGCTGTGTATCGCGGGGATGTAGGGGCGAGGATACGACTGCTTCTGATCATTTCGCCCAAAGTCCAGGTTTGCTCACTGTACGCAACTCTTTGCTTTGTATTTTTTAAAAAGAAGTGTGTTTCTATTATTTTCTTTGCATTGTCAATGAAGTGAACCTGAAATGAACCAAGTACCTATATTTAACGTGAACTAGTTCTATGTCACTTGCTTTGCATTTTCAATTAAACGAATTGACTATATGTTGCTTTGAATTTCCAATAAAATAAACTAGGTCTATGTCCTTTGGTCTGTATCTTAAGCCAAATGAACTGTGTCTATGTCCGTTGATCTGCATTTTCAGTGAAATGAACTAGGTTTTGTCATTTGCTTTGTATTTTAGATGAGATGAACTAGGTCTTAGTCCCTCTTTTTTGTTGATGATATATGAATGTATTCCTTTACTTTCTCTTAAAACTAGAATTCTGTGGTGATGAGAATCCAGATCCTTCTTTTAGAACTCTGCAAAACAAATAATTTATTTAAGAAACCTAAAAATAATGACTAAGATGAAAAATCAAATCAAACAAAATCAAAATAAAACTTTAAGTCTGTATTCTCTGTTGACGTGGTGGACAGTCTTTGTATGAAATGAAGACTTCAATTGTTTCCCTCTTTCAATATGGCAGATGGAGTGAACGTTTCTTCATAATCTGTTAGAAGAAGTTTAACTGAGATCTAGTAAAGTCACGACAACTGAAATCTTTCAATGTTTCACGATGCTTGGTTCGCAATCAGCGATTGTGTTCTGTTAATTTCTGGTAATATGTGCCACATGAAGCAGGCTGGTAGCGAGTTTGGAGCTTTGAGCAATCAATGCTTGATTCGATGATGTAGTGAAAACATTCTTCTCTTCCATGTTTGAATAGTGTCCTCAAAATAGGGGTAGAATAAAACAATATAATGTGATAATTTCTGGCCATAATGATCAATTTATGGTGGTGATATCAGGTGATTTATTGATATCTCCAGGGATCTTGCAAATTTTGAAACAGTATCATCCTGTTCTATGATACGGTATTTTGACACACTATGGTATTAGTTTCTGCAAAATAAAATGAACAGTGCTTCAAAAATTCCGTCCGCATGATAAAAAAATTATAGCATCATTTAAATTTAGTATTAAAATGCATTGGTTCATGGAGTTGCACTCTTGCAGTGGCCATGTGGCTATTTATATGCATCTCTTTGCTAGCATTTTCTTCGTGCTGCCATGACTTTGCATGCAGCCAATGCATAGATTTGAAATGGCAGATGGGGGTTTCTGTGTTTGATCCTTATTCTGTCCAGTTTTTAACATTGATTTTATTCATTATTTTAAATGAATTCTTACTATAAACTTGTTAGATTAATCTTATTAACCTCATCAAGATAATCCAAAATATATATACAGAATTAATCAACAAGCAGCCATACTTAAGAGCTTACCATGGGCCTTCCCGTCATGGATCAGGTCAAGGAAGATCATTATGCATCAGTCTACTTGTGCATATAGAACAGATTTGCAAGGCATAGGATTTCGGAGACCAGAACCTCAAGAGAGTAAATCCTTGTTTTGTATGTCTACTGGGCAGTCTAACGAGCTACAAGTTCAAGGGAAGGTAAGTATTTTTCCATCTGAGAAGGAAGGACAGATGACATCCAATGGTAATGTGAATCTTAATCCTCTTAGCACCACAAGTTCAGCAATTCCAACTAGTAGTCAACGACCTGTCAATGAATTACTTGAATTACTTGCTTTATATGATGGCGGGTTGCATCAGAATAAGACAGCAACACTTGGGAACCTGAAGATGATGAATAATCACAATTAGCTTGAAGTGAACATGCAACCTACTTCACAGGGTGGGGAAATTTTCAAAATTACACCTGATAATAACTTCTTTGGGCAAGGAGTTGTTGCTAGAAACAATAGCAATGATTTTGGTTTAAACATGTCGCTGGTAATCAAAGAGGGCTTAAACCTTGATCAAAGCAGGGTCTATGATCAAGCTTTTATACATCAGTGCCAGGAAATGAACGGAGACATCAAATTTGTCTCTCCATATAATAATATTTCGGTTGATTATGCAGTCCCAGAGACAGTTTGGAAATATGATAATTCAATATGGTATTTTGGAGCATAACAGAAGTTGAGTTATTACGAATGGATATCTCATCATGGTACTTTCTCTAGCTCTGTTCTATAAGGACTCCTAATTCTATTAGTCCCTTAATCATATTATTATAGGACCATTCTTACAAACAGCTACCTGGAGTCATATTTTTATTAGACAAACCTATAGATGGCAATCACCATCTGTATGCGCAATTTCATGTAGAGAAATCACATGTTAAAGAAGATGATAATTCGTCATTTGTATGATTGGTGCATGATGATTTAGGCTTTTGCTATATATTTGGTTCAAAACTCGTGAAGGAATCCTAAATTTATTATGTGTTTTACTATGTAGTTGGTCGCAAGTTTGTCTTCTATATAATCAGAGAATATAGGAACTGGAGATGAATCAAATGGAAATGTGCTTGATCGTCCATTGAGGTGAATCAAATGCAAATGTGCTTGATTGTTTATTTCTTCTCTCCTCATGGATTTATTTTATTATGGCATGAACACTCGATTATTTTAACGAATGTACTAGATAAACTTTGTGATTTGCCAAATGTAATATTTTGGAAAGCAGCCAAAAAAACCCTGAAAAGTTTCCCTACTTTTGGACTAAGCAGGCTAAGGGAGATTTAATTAAGTCTCAACTATCCAGTCCTTAACTCCTTTAATCCAAAGGTTTATCCGAGTTACCTCCAGTCTTGATATTCTTCTAAAATGTATTTGAAGAAAATTAATATAATTGTTGTGTAGGTAGTGGTATAACTTATAATTGAATTTCATTTTTTTCTTCCAAATAATATTTTATGGGTTTTAACATGTAAAACCCATTTTGTGCAAACTACTTTAAATGCTAGAAAATGTTTAATGTAGAAAGTTTCTTTTCCAAAAATATTTTTTCACAAAATATTAGACATTTATCTTATCTTTAGAATACGAGTTCAGATTATATTTAATACAAGAGTAGCTCTTCAAATTATATTTAATACAAGAGTAGCTCTTTGGAATACGGGTTTGGATTATATTTAATACAAGAGTAGCTAAAAAGAAATTTAGATGTTATAATGGATGTTACCTTATACATTGTTGCATTCAATTTTTTTTAAATATGGTTTTGTTTGTAATCCAATTGGAATTATTTTGTAGTTAAGTTGATTTTTTTTTTTAAATTTGTTACCATCTTGTTTTTGTCTTTTTTACCATGATAGGAATGTCTTCCATGAAACTATGAATTTTTATGGGTGTTTAATCCAATGACAAGGATAATTGCAAAACTGAAACAAATGGCTTGACATATTTAAACAATTATGTTCATTACACCCATGGATAAACACCTATACATGTAAAACAATCTTCAACAAATATGCCATGGGTATAACATTGCCACTTTCCATTTCGGCCATCCAATTTGTTCCCTCCACAAAAACACATATTCTGCTCTCATCCTTCTCATCCACATTACCATTTTTTTCTATATCAGTTATGTTTTTTATCTTATTCTTAATCAAAATTTTATGTTCCAAACCATTGACTAACTTGAATTATGTTGCAATGAATTTTTTCTACTTCCATCCCTTTTTGTTGTTGAGAGGTATTGGGTTATATCCTAATACAATGTTTGAAACGATGCACAAGAACCTTGTGAAATATTAGGTTTTGACATTGTAGTACTAAATCTCCCACAGTAGTTCTAGGTTTATGGGTTTATACAACTTTTAATGAAGCCAATGCATTTACCAGTTTTGATTATGATTTCGGTTACTGGCCTCCTAGCATATTTTCTTATCCCTTTGGCTTCATGGGCAACTATAGTGATGGCAACTCCACGGTGGAACCATACATCGTTGGTCATCATTTTCTATTATCTCATGCAACAATGGTAGAGCTTTACCGATAGAAGTTGCAGGTTATATATCCCATGCTTTGTTTTATTGTTCCAAAGGCCACTCATGTTATTGGGACTTTAAAGACTCGTTTGAAATACCATACTTTTTCTTTGATCTCTTTGAACATACTTGCAAAGAAAGAAAAAGGGTTCCATTGGTATCTCGACCTATTTTGAGTGGTATGTACCCATGACTAACTCATCCGAGGACATCGTTTCCACTCAAAGGACCATCGATTTCCAATTGGGTTGGTGAGACTTAGCTCCCTTGAAAATATGGAAGAAACATAAAATGCAATAAATGATGATAAATTCTTCACCATTGTCTGATGTGTGGATTAAATCTATAGCATATTAAATTTAATTGATATTGATAATTAATCTTGGCTCAGATTGATTATTTACCTATTTCGATATTTGGCAAATAACACTAGTTTCTTTGTTTATCAAATCTTAAGTGAAATTAAATTACAATGGCAATATGTTTTGCTTTCTTCCTATTTATATGACAAAGTGTGTTGATTTTTATTCATCATGTTTTGCTTTCATTCTACAGTAGTATTTTTTTTATTATAAATTTTAAATATAGAATTAGAATATGCCTATAAGTGATGTTCACTTCATAGTTTTTAATCCATAAATGATGTAGAGTTTATAAATGCATTTTTAGTACATATTTAATTTTTTTATAAACACAGAATTAAAATATGTGTATAAGTGATGTAACTGATGTAAACTTCATAGTTTTGAATGCATAGATGTTGTAGTGTTTATAATAGCCTGTAGCTTTGATAAAGTTCAAGTCCATTACCTACTTTGAGTTTTACTTTATCAAACTTCAACAGTACACCAATACTAATATCATTAAAAGAATTGTGTTTGTACAGTGTTAATTATATATGTTATCGAACACAACATGTAAGTTTTACATATGCAATTATAGGCTTTCCTCATCTAGTTTAACCACAAGAAGGTAGTAAAATGCCAATTTAGTTTAACCACAAGAGCTAATCTAGTTTATCCACAAGAAGGTAGTACATTGCCAAGACTTTTCACATCTTAAACTTAACTCTGCAATCATGAATCATGAATTGAGGCGAATGTTGTAATCTTACAGAACTAGAGGTATCTATACAAACTAATCTATTGGACTCTTTAAGCTTAGGCCCAATAAAAGACTCTTTGGCTTAGTTTTCTTCGATTTTGTAAAAGCTATTAACAACGTCGGGGACATTGCCACCTCGTGGCTCTTGTTTTTAGTTGCATAGTGATACATTCATGTGAATGTAATTTTTTAAGATTTGGTAAAGTTTTAATAGTTTATATATAATTTCCATTTTAAAGAACATTATTCTTTCACACTTTTCATTTTTATCATTGTTTGTAATTTTTTAAAATTTGGTAAAATTGTAATATTTTATATATAATTTTTATTTTAAAAAACATTTTTTTGTTCTTTCACACTTTTCATTTTCATCATTGTTTTGTTTTTTTTATAATATAACTATGAGTTAATACAAAATGAAACCTTTGTGCTCTTTTACTTACGGTATTTTTTGCCAACTCCTTAAACATATTGCATATGCATTTTTAAGTATAAAACTTAGGTGATGTTTTATATATGTTTTGCTTCTCTTATGGATATAGTGCATTATTATGATTGCAATGTTTCAATCACCAAAGTATGATCACACAAATTTATATTAAAGAAGGTTTTCTAATGTAATGTTAATAATAAATTAAAAAATATTGAAATGATTTTAATGTTTTTAATTATTATTTACTATGTTTATTTTTAAACTCACAAAATGCATAATACATTTTAATATTAAACATTATAATAATACTAAACATTATAAGAGAGTTGATTTGCTAGCATCAAAGATCTTCATGTTTCATGTAAGTTTTGCTTATTTTCTAAAGATTATAATGAATTGCAATGAACCATTACAGTATGATAATTGTGTGCAAAGATCACATAAGGTTATACAAATGGTGCTAAGCAACTAAATAATAGGAAAACAAAATGATTGAAATTACTTTGATGTTTTCAAATAGTACTCATCACACTTATCTTCAAACCCACAAAATGGACAATACATTATATCACTAAACATTATAAGGGAGTTGCTTTTCATCGTTAAAGAGTGTAACAAATGTTGATCATAAACACAAATCGCAAATCTCCATTACAAAAAAATTAATCATATAGTTCTATACAACTGTCTTAGGAAAAGCGAAAGCTCATTGTACCAAAATTCACCATAGCTCCTACCTATTTTGGAGCTTGTCACTTGCATATACTTTATTATAACTTCTTGTGTATCAGTAGTAGACATTGTTACCACTTTTACTTTTGTGTCTACTTTCTTGACTCGATGTAGATTCTCTTATACAATTGGACAACCATACACTCTTACATTTTGAGGTGTTTCGAGATTCAAATAACTCTCTGGAAACATTTGTAATGATTCACATTTCATCATAGTGAATATCTTAAGCATAGGCATTGCACCATCTTCTATTAATGGAAGCTCCTCTAATTTATTTAAATAAGCTAACAAAATATTTCCAATAAAGAGAATGCCCCCATCTCACTAAATTCCTGAGGAATTTTTTTTAATTTGATGCACTTAAAAATATATAGGAAGTGTTCTAATGTGACTAGAAGATACATTTGACTACTAAAGAATAAATAAAAAGAATGAAAACATTAACCCTTCATCCACTTTAACATTGTTATAGGAATTGTGCATCGATTATTTATGAATAATTTAATGAATTTACCTTATGCATTTAACTAAACACTTAGTTCATATACGTGGAGTCTATGAAATTAAACACTTAGTTCATATACGTGGAGTCTATGACATTAAAAAAATAGGCGTTTTGTCCACAACCTCTCCTAGAAGCTTGCAATGCATTAGAAGCCACTAATTCCATACTACCTTGTAGTATGGCTACATTAAAAAAGTAGGTGTTTTGTCCATGACATCTCCTAGAAGAAGCTTATATTGCATTATAAGCCACTATATTTAGACCTTGTAGTATGGCTTGTCCAAGAGTGCCATTATTTGTGTGGCAATCATTTTAATTAGTCCCATATCCCACAATTCTTGGATGGCATGTTCCATATAAAGAGCTTACTAATGGTTTTAGGGTCAATTTTAAGTTACTGTAACTACACATTGTGCACATTTTTATTTGGATAAAACAAAAACGGCACAAGGCACAACCTCATAGTCTCCAAAAAACAAGGTCAACTCCGCACACATACAAAGATTTTATTAAGGGAAAGATTATTGTTTCCATATTTTTTTTTGTTTAGTGTGATCTAGAAAGCATTTTTTTCAATTTTATGTGGTCATATATCCTAGTGAAAAGGGTAAATAGACATAATCAAGCAATACAATTTATTAGAAGGAGAAACCCCCTAAAAAATTCAATCAACTAAGAGAAAATAAAAAGTTAAGTACGGAAAAACATAGGAATCCATCGATCACCACCTTAATTCCTTGCATAATGATTGTTGTGGTGATCTCACTTCAACATGAGAGGTAAGTATATGTTACCAATGGAGACCATTCAACCTGCAACCAAAATTCCATCAACAAACAATGATCAAGTTGAATAAGACACATAAATTTCAGTAGACATTATGTATATAGAGGGAGAGATTCAACATTCATATTGTGTACAACCTTCTAGTGAAAAGGCTCCTATGCTATAGGATATTTTTCAACAATTATATTCGCATTGTACCAACTATCAGCATGTCCATTTCAATCCCATTACTAACCATTAGGTGAATAAATTGCTACAACCCTCTCATATTCTATTAACAAGATCTCAATTGAAGTTTCAAGTAATAAAAGAAATAACAAAACTAACCCGTATGATAAAGATTGTAAAAGTTCAAGGAGAGAAATTAAGGAAGCTCTTGCCGAGCCTCTTAAAATTGATAAGATAAAAATATACAAAGCCCTAACTAAAAGGAAAAAATGCAATGTATTCATAAAAGATAAGAAAATATCTTACACTTCTCTAAGGTGGCTCCTAAGAAATTCCGACGCAGATTCTAACTAGAAAAAACTAAATAGAATAATAGAACTGCTTTACACAAATGGAATTCCTATCTTAAAAAGCTTTATGAATCCCCAAATGTCATAGATAACTTTGAAACCTTGCTCACAACGGAAGACGTTTTCTCATTAGAAGACATAGATTTTGGGGTTAAGTGTATGGCAAATGGAAAAGATAAGGACATTGAAGTTTACCAAGTAGAAATATTAAAAATTGGAGGTCATGTCCTCATCCCTCACATCCACAAACTATTCAATCAAGCGGTCAAGAAAGGGTTCCCTAAACCATGGACTCAGAGGCTCATTATCCTTATTTTTAAAAGTGGGGATACAAATAACCCCTCTAATTATCAGACAGTTATGATTAGCCCTCTCTTAGCCAAGTTATAGGGTATTATTTTGGAAAAGAAGATCAGCATATGGCTTGAAAGTGAAGGTAAGTGGTCTAAGGGCCAAGCGGGTTTTAGAAGGCAGCACTCAACAACGGACCACCTCATTACGCTTAGGATCATTATGGAGGAATGTCGTAATGATAAATCCAATCTCTTTTGTTGCTTTGTGGAATTTAGAAAGGTTTTCGATACAGTACCTAGAAATAACCTATGGAATAGATTAGAAGAGCTAAAAGTTCCTTTCGAGTTGAGAGCTGTCGCAATAAGGTTATATGAGAATTTCATTGCCAAGTTTAAGAGTAACGAAGGGTGTTCGAAAGATATTAAGTGTAATATCGGAGTTAAACAAGGTTTCCTCCTCTCCCCTACCCTATTTGGCATTTACATCGATAAGTTAGAAGGTTGTTTAGAGGAAACAAGTTGTCTAGCACGATCTTAGCTAGAATAGTCATCATCCTTCTTCTCTATGCTGACGATATTGTTCCTATGGAAAGGTGTCCATCTGATCTTGATAAGCAACTAAGACTTCTTAAGGATTTTTGCTCTACCATGGGTATGATTGTTAACACTGACAAAAAAAAGGTTACGATTATCAAATCCAAGAAGGACACTTATGCTAATTTTGTGTATGACAATAGCAACTTGGAGGAAGTGTCTTCTTACAATTACCTAGGAATTGATATTCATCACAAGCTCAACTGGAACCATAGCATTGAGAAAAGAATTAATGGAGGGTGGAAAGCTTATTTTGGTCTTGAAAATAATTGTAAAGCGGCAAACCTTGTGATGTGGGATAAAAAGAAGCTCCTCTAGAGAATCCTGGAGAAAGATTGAGCAAATCCAGAAGTGTTTTATAATGTATAACTCAAAATTAAAAGCAATACACCCTATCCTATTCTCCTTATAGAAGTGGGTCTTTCCCCTATTGAGAGCCTAGCTATGACTAGGCTCCTTTAAGGTTAATGGACCAAATCATACTATAATGGATGCATAATTAATTAATACTTATACAATTATTTTAGGGTTAATTGACAATATTACTAATTACCTTTTATAATTTAAGTATTGGGAACATTGCCATAATTATCACAAATGAATAACTTATGTTTAAATAATTAAGTTACGGCTTAATAAGAGTAATGGATATTTGTCCGATATTGTTTAATAACAGGTCATACTTTAAGGTTATTTTTGTATGGCACTATTAAAAATATCAGATAATTTGAGCCACGAGGTGGCAATGTCCCCGACAATAGATATTGCTTTTGGAGAGGAGAAAATTTGCACTTACATGGAGATATTATGAGTTGCTATTGTTAAATTGAGAATTGTTATCTTGACAAGTTCTTCAATGCATGTTTTATAAATTCATAATTCTCTTGTTTAAATATCATTCAATTTAATATGTATCATCATTAACTATCTTAAGAAAAACAAATAATGTATTATAAATAGTTAAAAAAATGTCATATAAGATATAAATTGTCATGTAATGTACTTTTGAACCAAATGCATGCTTATTTTTATTCATATTAAAGATAATATTATAAATTTTTAGATTTAAAAATAATATTATAATAATATTTATATTAAATAAAAGTGATCAATTATTTAGGACTAAATTGATGAGGATTTCTCGTTCAATTATTATTGAATTTACTACTCAACTATCGATAAATCATTACATCTATAGAAGGAGAAGGAGTTAGATGATATTGCAATAATGAAAAGTTAACTTACTAATGTTCTCGTTATGGGGAGGAGTTATTTGCATGCACTTTTTGACAAGTGATGCAATACACACACACACACACACACAAACACTTCAATTAAGATTTTCGCCCCCTTAAATCTACACTTTTTGTATATTGCACGAAACCAAACCTAAGTTGGCATGAAGATTTAAGTGCCACTTGTGGCAGAAGCACATCATACTAAGTTATCATTTATAAAACAAGAATCAATGTGGTATTAGAAACTCATGCAAACTGCTTTACACTACCCATGATACATGCACAACCGTTGCTTATACATCCCATTCGGAGAACCTGCTCGGAGTTAATTTGAGTAATTTTGTCATTAGAGAGTCATTGTGTTGTTCTTAACGTCGATCTCAGCACTACCATTTAATCCAGAGTAACATCATCTTGTATCAGTTGCAAAAGGTTCAATAGAAGTGGCCATATCCACTGTCAATAGAAGTGACAAGTTGAAATTAGATGAAGATATCATCTGTAAGATGAGGATATCATATGTAGCTCTCTCAAGAATATGTGTATGCCACGTATCAGATGGAAGCCTAACAAATGTGTCACTAACTATAGGAGGTATGGGGGCATAAAGTGAGATCTAGTTCTCCCAATCTTCCTCTTGTGAGTTTTGATTTTGTAATAAGAGTTTTGGGCTGCTCTTTTGCTCAAGAACACTCAACTTGGGCTGTAACATGTAAGCAAGTTCATATAACCATTGTTTAGGTTGTTTGTGAATCAATATCCCCATTGTGTTTTCTGTCATTTTTTTGCTTCTCTTATAATCTTTAACATTTTTAAGTACAAGAGGCTTGGAATTTAACAGCCTAACAGTTGGGTTCAGTGCTTCGACTGTTATCTGGCATAGACTATATAGTCTATATTACAATTTACAAATCATCATAGTTTAGATGATAGTGAATACAAGATTGGATCAAACCTCGAGACAAACAATAATAATCAGATTACATGCATTTTAGTTGTCATTTATCCTACTCGCATACTCTGTATCCATATAAAGAACAGACTAAAGAAGAGAAACCTCGTTACTGCAAGTGGGCCTTGTATTTGTAACCAGTCACAAAGTTTATCCAGAAAGGATGTCGAAAGAGTTCCAAGCCATGTTTGTGGAATCCTAAAAGTTTCCCCCTAAACATATTGTGCATATAAAACTATGTTTTAATTCAATCACAATATTTGAACCTATGAGTGATGCAAGGCATCATGAACTATAGTACTTTATATAAGCAAATTGAAATTTTATTTGCTTAATATTTCTATCAACTTGATATGGGACAAGTAGTTTAAAAAGGGGACCAAGCTTACTAGGGGTTTAAGACTTATGAGAGTAATTAAAGTTTAAAAAAGGAAAAGATATATAAGATAATGATAATTAAAAATTTAAATAATTGAGAGGAAAATAAAAATAAAAACCCTAAATCCTTCCTAATCCAAGAAATTCTTTTTATTCTTTGGACTTTCACTGGGAATTATTTTCATTTATTAAGTTAAATTATAATTGATATACTAATTATTAAGTTATAATGTGAGTTAACTAAATAATATCTTATAATATATTATTGTATGTTAATAGTATGATATTGCAACATGAAAAGTTAACTTACTAGTGTTCTCTGGTTATGGGGAGGAGCTATTTGCATGCAGCTTTTTACAATTGATGCAATTGAATATGAATGGTTTAATTATTATTTTGGTAAAAGAGTAGAGATATGGATGCATACATTTCAATCCTTTTGACTAGATCTATGAGGAAATGTTCATGTCCATTAAAAAGTATTAAAGATATATATTTTTTCATCTCATTTCTTATATATTTCAATACCTAATATTTTCATTATGAACTCTTTAGATGACAACCACTTACTTGTGAAAGAAAATCATGTGTCAAAATTATAGAGTAAATAAAATAACATGACATTTTAATTTTAGATTGTTACTTATACACATAATTATATAAGTAATAATTATTATTTTATCAGTAACCAACAAAGTTATAATCATTAATATTTAATTATTAGTTATAATTATATATTTACTTTAACTATTAAGTAATATCCCATGATAATTATCATAGTTTTTCCCATGATATACCATAACTTACTTTCATAAGACTAATTATTAATAATTATAGTAACAATAATTAGTTACCATAGTGAGATTAAATTGTTTAAGTATTATTCCTTTAGATTAATGGGTGCATAGAACTATGATAATTATGAGTAAATGACTCACATGTCCTCAAAATAATTTTAATAAGGATTCTCATGCAACTTTGTTCTTTTCTTAATGAAGAAAAACGCAGAAATTGGGTCATCACTAACAGTGGTTAAATAGCCATTAAAAAAACAGAGAATTAAATTACAGACAGTCCCTTTACACAACAATATTAAAAGGTTTCCACAATCTTAGCCGAGCTACTGTCCTCAGCTTAAAGCCGTTAAACCCCAAAAGGGTGCATTACAAAATTAAAAGGGACTGATAGTCCATTCGTAAACCATACGTTCTATAACAGAAAAATACCATAAAGTCTACCACGTCGTGGCTTTGGTGCCATGCACCCTCGTAAGACCATCCACCATTTCCTTTCACAAAAGCTTGGAAGCACCCCCCCAGACTTCCTTACAACGCAGACCGCGAAGCTTTTTCCACTCCTCGGGATGAGCGAGCCACAACTAACAGATTACACCAAAGGGGTGGTAAAACCACTTACCAGAAAGATGCCCTGGGTTTCCTCCCACTCTCGTCCAACCAACCGCACCTGGTACCTGTGAAACAAGGTAAGGTTAAGTTAGTACTAAAGGAAAAGGAGGCTATAAACCAGAATTCATCTTAGAAACTGGGAAAACTTGTTACTTGGAGCGAAGATGGGTTCGAGCATAAAAAAAACGCAGCACTGATACTTCCTCTAGACCCCGAAGGGCTTCCAGACCCAAACACCAAGTTCCTGAGCAAGCCAATGATCGATTGGAGCATTCAAGAAGTCTCCCTTATCCCGAAGAGTCGCCAGTACATCAAAGTTAAGAGACATAGTAATGACACGAGTACAATGCCAGTTTCCATAAGGCGACATCTCACCACCTCCCACGTGATCCTCGAGATCGTAGCAAGTATCGATAGCAGTGAATCATTGAAAAGTGATAGCTGTATGGTCGACTTCGACCACGCTGGACACCCCTTCAAGAACCCCTCAACCTAGGCATGCAGTTCCAGCATAGCATCCTTGTGGCTGATGACTGGGGAAACACAACCCACATGGATCTTTCCCCGGAACCTCGCGACCATTCCCTTTCCAAGAGTTATTCCTAACCTTTAAGCCTTGGTTCGAGCCGAATTTATAACTTTTCCATTGGAGGGAGGATCGCCTCTTTAAGAACTTAGGATAGCCTGTTATAATAAAGTCTTTTCATGGATTTTCCTACGTGGGCGAGCTTATTGCATGGACTTTATCTTTGGTCCTTGCCTTTAATAATTTTGAACCCTTACTTGTGCCTTAAAGAGTCATGAAGGCCCTGGAATTTTGTTTGGAGAGTTTGTCCCTTAAATCTTTTCCACAGAAAATTATTTCTCCAGCCTTCCTTGAGAGTAGGATCAACCTTGTCATGGAATGCCTTTGTTCGCCTTTCTCAAGGCACCTATCACAAGAAAGTGAGTGTCAGCCAAAGTTCAGTAAGTGTTTTTATCAGCCCTATGGATCATTCTGCCATCAGTGGAACCCACATTTAAAACATGTTCATAACTACAACTTCTAGATACTGAACTGCAAAGTCTACTTGCCTTTTAAATAGTTATAGCCTCAACAAAATTAAAGACAAGGATAAAATTACCATTACTATGCTAAGACTACTACCTCTTAATAATAGAAAGGAACTATGAATGATTTTATGCCTTGTATAAGAAGAAACAAAAAAAAGAAAAAATCTTGAGGGTAGTTTACAATAATCCATAGTCCTGTTTAAATTTCCCTAAGCACATAACATTAACCAACTAGTAATTAAATCTCTTTAAATTTGAATAGAGGTCATGATATCGATTCCCATGGATGTCCTAGACCCAAGGCCAGAGCACAAATTAATAAACATAGCATAAATTTACAAACAATAGTCGAATAATGCAACCATGTTGTTGTTCTTCAAAATAATTAAGAACCATAACTATTACATAAGGCACAGAAACTAATTCTCCTTTAATCTGAAATATTTACACATAGAATGCCCAAGATTAATTTCCTGTAGATCTTTTTCTTTTATAAATCTAATGTCATGCTATGGTTCAGAGTATGCGGGCAACAATTACTAATAACTACAATATTTATTTTAAAAAAAACATCAAAGCGATGTCGCCAGCCATTACTTTCTCTACAAAAAGGGTTATATCCCAACGCTATGTTACGGCCTCGGCCACAATTATTTTATATATAGTCCATACCTAGGAACCTACAGCACGATAGTAGTTTTATTCCTTCCCATGGTTTTTGCATATCCCCACTTACATAATATACCAAACAAAATAAGAAGAAACATAAGCATCAAAGTTGGGATAGTGAGCCTGTCGTGAGCCAAGGCCATACATGGCATGGCTTCACATATTTGTTTCCCTTAAAACTTAACTATGTAATAATTATAAATGTGCATAGAGCACCCATGAAGGCATGTTCCTGATCCAAAAACAAGTAATTAAACCATTGCTACATCATAAGTTTCACACAGTTACATTATTAACCATGAAATAACAGCAAGACTGTCGCAGCCACGATGGGGAAAGGTCAAGCCATTCACGGCTTGGTCTCTCAACACCCACAATGTTCATCTTTACAGCCCATTAAAATATACTCAACACACAGACTTCAAACAAAGGCGAATGTCTGTGCCAAAAACGCCTTTTAAAACCATTAACATAGAATTCACATTACATAACATAGTAGGAAAAATGACATGAGTATTTTATGATAAATGCAGAGTATATTCATCATACACAGCAAGGTAAAATCACAGTGTCTCCATACAGTGGCTTCCAAAGCCAAAACAAAGTCTCTACAGGCATGCCAATGGGCTATGGCACCATTGCAAGCAATGGTGCAGCCCATGGCTTAAAGTACCAAACCATTTAATCATTACAAACCAAAAATTTATACACAGAACCAGAGGAAGTGCAATTTTTCACTCCACGACCGAAGCCATTGAAACACTTAAATAAACCCAAGTCTATAATGATATGCCCGAAGGAGAATTTTAAACCCCACATTGAAACACCAAAACCTAACAGCAAAGTTATCACTTAGTCAAGCTGAGAGGTACCAACCATTAGCTTGTTGAAAGGCTTACTATTCACCATTTCCAACTAGTACAAGAACCGGCGGAAAGCTTTGAGCCATGACTCTCTCCACAGACCCCAATACCTGCAACCATCCACCAAAAGACAATGAGAAGCATGACAACGATATATTGCAACAGCGCAAACCATATAAATGATAAGAGGCCGAGAGAGGATCTTACCTATAAGCTCAAGGAGGTCGCCTCCATTTTCCCCTGCGCAGAGCAAGACAAAAACCCAAATCAAAACGAAGTGAATGACCAAACCATCATGTGCCCAAGCCCTAAGCTGGTGTAACATCCTTTGCCACCTCGACCCAAAACTTACAGTGTAAGTAAACATCACTGTAAGTACCTACTTTAAAACTCTGTCAAGTTGCAGATATGATTGATAGGGTTAAAGATTGAAAGCTTCGAACAACTAAAAAATGACAATTGGCGACGAATCCACTAAGGGGAAGGGGCATTCATGGATAGAACCTAGCGACTAGATCAATGATCACTATGGGTCATCAGATTTCTTGTGAGTTCTAAGAAAATTAGTGAGTTGTGATTACTCACCAACACGACAGCCTTTGTGCATAAGTTGGAATCAATTGAGAAACAATGCTTTACTTATTGAGGAAACGAGGGGGCATGTAAATTGTTGGAGTACATTAGTTAACTCGGTTATTTTATACGATTCCACTATGCTAAGCAGATTGTTATTAATAATATGTACCAAAGGATAGGGAAAGAGGGTCTTGCCTGTAAGTAGAAAACTCAATTAAGATAAATATATATATATGTGTGTGTGTGTGTATGTATATATATGTACTCCTCGAATGAAAAGAGAAAGAAGAAAAGTATTAGAAGGCATAAGACTGCTATGAATACCTCTTATGTTACCTTGGATATAGTTCCAATATCTTATACATAATTAAAATGTTAGTATAATGTTACAAGACATGTGTTAAAGGGAACTTTGATTTCCTCATTTACACCACATAAAGGGAATATATGATGTCCCAATGCTTTTGTCTCATACGACAATTTTGACCTCCTATTAAAAAATATAGCACCATGTGATACATTTATAAGGGAAACATTTAATAGTTGATGCACAACCAATATTAAATGAAGAGGCATAAGTATCATATTCTGCCTTTTGTAAAGTTTGACATTATTGGGCATTATTTAAAAGAAAAGAGGATATTTTAGTGCATTGGTGATTTAAAGGGTTAATATAATTCTAATGGAAAAGTTATTATTCAAAAAGGTGTAAGACCCTTTATATCAACCCTTAATCAAAAAACCCAATACCTTGTTGTAGAGGAAAAGGGGAAGGTTAATACATAACTGCATCAATCTCCTTATGTTAAGCAGGTTGTGAACTTTCATATATCATAAATAAATATATGGAATTATTAATAATATATTTAAGAGGAATATGTTAGTTAAATATAAAAGAATAAAAGAGGAGTGATTAAGGGATAAAATCAATGTTGTTGAGTTAGGAATTGTTACGAAGGACAAAAATATATATATGAGAGGCTATATTGTTTTATCCCACATGGGCTGGGAGAATAGTCGCGGAGAAGGCTACTAAGTTTTAAAGGAGGAAAAGACAAAGGAAAGGGGCGTGCTCTTGGAGGCCATGGAAGCCTACAAAAGGGATCACGGTTGGCAAAGCCGAGGCGATTCAAGAGGAGGGTAAAATTGCCAGCCTGTAAGTAGCCAGCGGTAATTACCCTTTGAATGTCTTGTTTGCCTGCATTTTTTTGTTTATTTAATTTGGAGAATGTTCATTTCGAAGCGATATCTAGAAGTTTTGCTTGGCCGAGTCTTTGACAGGAAATTATCCACTGCTTGCCATTTTAGTTTAGAAATGTCCAGTACGTGATGTGTTTTTTTTTTATCTTTTTGTAAGTTGTCGGTGAAATCGTTGTTTTGGATTTACCCATCCTGGTGTGTTGTTTTATTTTGCATGGGATGAATGTTAAACCATAAAATTGAATGCCCATCTCAGTGTGCATTTTGTAGCATATGGTGTTACATTGGTGAATGCATAAAAAACGTAGACTAGGCATGCTATTCTTTATACGTTGTTTCTTGCATGAATGTGAAATCATAAATCGAATGCCCATCTCAATGTGCGGTTTGTAGCATATGATGTTGCATTGGCAAATGCATAAAAACACACACTGGGAATGTTAATCTTTATACGTTGTTTTCTTGCAGATGAATCTTTTAGTATGAAGGTGAAACCATAAAATTGAGTGCCCATCTCAGTATGCGGTTTGTTATATAGGGTGTTACATCGACGAATGTAAAAGTGCAAACTGGGAATGCTATTCCTATATGTTGTTTTCTTGCATATAAATTTTCAGGATGAATGAGAAATCACGAGTCCATCTTTGAGCTTATGCGATCCCCAACATAGCGCTTGGAGTCGTATGGGTCGAGTAATGGGATTTTTAGGTTGTATGTTCTATTTTGTATGCTGCCCTTGTGTAAATGTTAAATGGTCTAAGGTAGAGTTCGTTGTTTTAGAATCTGTACAGGGTATGTTTTTCTTTTGTTTGTTTATCAGTAGAATGTGACACAACCTCGATCCAGAGGTATCCAGGGTATACCATTGCTGTGTTTTGTTTAAATAGCTGAAGGAGTAATCGCTAATGCTTCTGGCATTGATGAGAAAACTTAAAGGAGAATTCCCATCTCTGTATGCTACTCCCGGCAAAAAAAAATTACCAATGGTGAAAATCGCTAACCCAGAGGCATAATACCCCCTGCACATCTGTTTTGTTTTCGCTGACTTGGGATTGCAAATCCTCATACTCATTGGTATGATCCATAGGGTAACACTTTAGAAAAAATGTATAGGTATGAGCGAGTGCATTCCTTAAACCAGGAATTAAGTGGATATGTTACATCCTTTGATATCGTCTGCGCATTGGTTTCTATAGAACGGTAATCCTTTTAACTAATAATTTTCTGGAAATGATTAATTATTAGTTCTGGAATGAAATTATTCTGTGAGTTTTAAATTATGTATAGTTCAGAGAAATGGCACCCGATTGGGGTAGCAAGTTAGCATTTATGTTGATAAATGATGTGGTCAAACCTTGCAATATGTTTAGAACACTTGGGAATGATTCCCCTTACCTTAGTGGGTTCGTCGCCCAAGCTCGGGGGTGACTCTAGGCGGAA
Organism: Pseudotsuga menziesii; assembly: GCA_001517045.1. Lineage (NCBI taxonomy): Eukaryota > Viridiplantae > Streptophyta > Pinopsida > Pinales > Pinaceae > Pseudotsuga > Pseudotsuga menziesii. The sequence continues at coordinate 183,420 of LPNX010463317.1, read as the reverse complement.
TAACGCACGCCAAATAAAGTCAGTTGGTTGGGAGGAAGGTCGAAGTTAAGCTTTCATTCGGATCAATCTTTTAATTTAGAAAATGAAGATTTATGTGCTAACGGTTAAAATTACTAGCTGCTTTATTAGAAAATGACATGTTTTTGTGGCAATACTCTTTCTTTTTATAGTTGAATATTCAAGTATGATGTTATGCATAATCATTGATCAGTTACCTGGTTAAAGCTAAGTTGTGAGTGCAGGGGAGGTGTCGCAACAAGGATGGAAAATAACCTTCATATGATGAAAGTATGTTGGACACCATACATAAACCAAAATTATGCAACTCAATTGCTTTCGAGATAGATTTTCATTTTATCAAATTGTAACTACCTAATCCTGTTGCCGCCCCGGGATTTTCTTGACCTTTCTCCTATTACTATGTTTATAAGAAGTGATGAATACTATAGAATTGGTGTTATGAATTGTATTCAGCACAAGTAAAGAACATGATGCTTTAGTATTGTTTCTTTCCAAGGATAGTTATGAAACCAATACATTGTATTCATTGTTTTGTCTAATTTGTAAATGGAAAGAATCTCCTAATTGGGTGTGTAGAGAATTGTTGAAGGGTGGACAAAATACTTAAAATCATCTTGCAAGAAAAGGTGTAAGGACAGGTGTACGAACTCAAGGTAAATGTAAATAAACATAAACATTTATGTGTCTTGAATATGTTTTTATGTAGTCTGATCGTAAATAAGCATATGTACGATAGTGATTATCTTTGGTATTCCTTAAGAATGTTTTGTGGATAAGTAACATACTAACGAGCTTAATCCAATCGTCATAGCTAAATCTTCTTGTTATAAAGTAAATAGTTTCACATTCTTTCTCATAATTGATTCCAGTTCATTTGGGGATGTTACAAATTGGGTGTCTTTGATGATGATATCTTATGTACATATTGATGTATTTATCTTATGTTCTCATGGTAATGATGTCGTAGATCGTAGAAGGATTTCTTATGAATAAACTAAATCCAAAGGAAGATTGTATAAGAAAGGTTGTTTGTTAATCCTTATAAGGCGATAGATAATCTAATAAGGGTTAAAAGCTAGAGTTGTCACTTAAAGGTCCATTTTCTAATCTATTAAGTATGGATACTAAGAGTGAATGGAATAAAGGAATGGCTGATTTTATTTGGAATGGCTGATTTTTATTTCAGTATGTTTTACTTTCATCACTCAATTGTCGTAAGAATAATGGTAACGTAGACTTAAATTTTATAATTCAAGATGAGAATCTCTTACCACATTTTGGAATCATTACAGCTGGGGATTGTCACGTTCTCCCAAGAGCATTGAATGCACCAACTGGTGACCACTAACGCCATACCAAACCTAGTATCCATAGTTTAAGTTTCGTTGCATTACTATGTATGTCCTCTTCCCACATGAAGGCTTAAATGCTGCTATCATATGGTTTCTACCATATGTTATAATTTTTCCACCCCAAAAATTTAATACAGATCGTATACTATTACATGGTATGCACTTTTGCAAAGTCTCGTTCATACATAAGTATGCGCTAGTATAAAATCAAAGAATTAAAAGCTTAAGTATAAAGGTAATGTATAAGCCATAGGTTTAGAACTTAGGGTCTTAACCCCCTTGGTATCAAAGTACCAATGCTTAAGGACCATGGTAACATCTCTTACTATAATAAGACCAAGGTCCGAACAAGTAACCAAGTTATGACCTGCCATTAAAACAAGAAATATGTTAATAACTATAATAAAATAGACATCAAGTGTAATTGTATAGATTGTATAAGTATCAAATAGTTAATTATCTAGACTAGATAATTAACAAATTTAAGATTTTCTTGTTACCAATTTGAAACAGTAATGAAGCTTAATCATGAATAGTAAGTGTAAATAAAGACTGAAATGATCCAAGCTCCCTACTAAGCATTGTGTCACGAGTTAAACATTAGAGGAATTTTGGGGTCTAAAATGGGCCTCCTAAGGAAAATAATAAAATAATAGTGAAAATAATAAAATAATAGTTAAAATAATAAAATAATATTGATTAATTTTGGAGGAAGAAAGAAAAAAACTACTTTTTGTGTTTGTATTTTCGACATATCTCCCTGTGTTTTTACTCAAATTTCGATCGGGAGAGCTCGTTGGATGCGGAATTTGATTCCGCATCCAACGAGTACCCACACTGCATACTTTTGACAGACCCCGCTACCCCAAAAACAAGAAATACCTGAAAAAACGTGATGATGACATCATCAACACGTTTTTTCAGGTATTTCTTGTTTTTGGGGTAGCGGGGCCCGTCAAAAGTATGCAGTGTGGGTACTCGTTGGATGCGGAATCAAATTCCGCATCCAACGAGCTCTCCCGATCGAAATTTGAGTAAAAACACAATGAGATATGTCGAAAATACGAACAAAAAAAGTAGTTTTTTTTAATGACAAATATGTCAATTCAACCATTATGGTTGACTTATTTTATTGAAATTCTATTGGTTCTTGAATTCCAACTCACAAAAACTTATTTTGCCACGTTTTATTATAAGGCCCATTTTAGACCCCAAATTTCCTCTAATGCCTGGAAGTAAATAAAAGAGGCTCCTTAGTTCGATTGAACTAAGTAAGCTTGCGTAAAAAAATAATACTTTACCTATCAAACCGTCACGGGAAAACAAGTCTCGCCACTCCACTCACTTTGTTTCCACAAACAAAGTTAAGTTAGGACTCCATAATTAACAAGTGCGACAATGTAGAAAGGACGAAGCATACAAATCCAGTGACAACACATAAGCAACAAAAGTGTAAACATAATACTAAGTAGAAAACAACAGTACAACATCGTAAGCAAAATACATTAAAAATAATGACTGAAAGTAAACGACATAATATAAGAACAACTTACGAATAAACAGAGGTGCATGAAGTGTACGATAGAGTTCCGTAAGTGAATAATGTTACATCCATGTAGTTTTTACTAGTCTATAAATAAATAAAAAATCAATTTTTTGGGACATTACATAAAACTTAGCTTTGTGAATAAGAATAATACATATATTATTATTACTTTTGTTGTTGAACCGTAAGAGGGTTTAAAATGGTTTATACAACTCTATTTATCTATTGTGTATTGTATTTTTTATTTATAATGGCATCCATTAATATGGACTTAGGACCATAATCTTTACACTTGATACGACCCATTGGGTCTTACAATTTATGTGGAGTAATTAAATTTTGAGAGTGTGGTTTAAGAAATAGTATGCATTCCTGTGATTTAGTTTGGATTTGATTCATATTTTCTTGTTGTATTAAAATCTTAGTGACCACCGTAATGGACTTACTATCGATCTTTGGACTTGATTTACTTGGATCTGCACTTTCTTTACTTTGTGGATCTACGATCTAGTTATGACTGTTGAAGGAAATCCGTAAGGATTATTTAGATCATTTATATAATACTTATATTTTCCATGTAGGTGATTATGTATGTAATATCTATATTGTATATGCTTAATTACTAACATAACACTATCCTATATATATATATGGATACGATTCTAGGATTGTTAATTAACGAGATTGTATATTGGACTGTCAGTTCATAATTATTTAATATTTGATTATTTTATGTGCTTTTAGTAGAATTAGAGATTGTTATTTCAATATTCCCTAATCGTAATTTATCTATTCTTATACTATTATACATAAGAATATTTTTTTATCCTAACATACTAACAAGATTAACTTTCAAACATGGAAATATGGTAATATAGGCATGAATAACGTACAAACAAAAGATCTATTTTTCTAACATAATAAGAATCAATATTGATCTTTAACAACTCTACATTTGAATTAGATATATGCATCCTTATTCTATATAGCGGCGTAAGTCATTTCCATTAAAAATAATCAATTGTGATTCTTAATTAACATAGAAATATAACTGTAACTCGTTTTAACATATAAGAATGGGAAAGGAAACCTAGAACCACTACTGCGAAAAAACATAGATGGAATATATGTTCCACAAAACCAACTCCTAGAGCAACCAAATCACTTTATCTAGAACCCTCGAGCTTGTTTGTTGAACCACAAGAGAAAAATCCACTTAATGTGCCATCTCTTGCATTATCAGATTCAATCTCTTCGCAATGCTAGCCTCTTTCTAACTAATGGACATACTATTATATAGTATTTTTCCTAGTACTTGGTCATTTATGATCCTCCTTCTCTTTAGCACTCAACTAGGAGTTGTGACGTGATTTTGGGGAAGATTCTTCCTGCACCTTGAGTTCTCACTCAGTAGCTTCAGTCACTTGTATTTTCCTATTGTGGGTGAGAAAACAGTATTCAATAGCTATTTTATTCATGTCCTCTTCAATATATTTTATTAATAAAAAATAATTCATTGCAATTGTTTTAGTTTTTACTTTTTGTCAAAATATTTAAAAATAATAAATAAAATAGTTCAACAAAAAGTAATATCAATTTATGAATTTTAGATGCATTACAAAATTGGGGAAATAGGTTTGAATTGTTGTTAAGAAAATCCAAACAACTAAAAGTGGGTTATATACATTGAGACAAAAAAAGTGCCCACAAAATATCTAACTAAAATCTATTTATTTTTTATAATTTGTGTATATTCATAAACAAACTAAAAATAGATATGGCGTGGAGCACAAATTTGTATTTCACTAATTTTGAATGACACATCCAAGAAAAACAATTGCTATGAACTATTGTACTTGTAGCCTAAGTGTAGCCTATAGAATCAATATACTAGTTCACGCACAGTTCACGCGAGTAAATAGTTAATTCAAGTGGCAATAAAGCAGCTTAAATTTTTATACAAATTTCCAAATCACTTTCATTGACTACTTAGGTGTTTACATCAACATTCTTAGTGGTCCTAAAAAATTAAGATAAGCTATGTTTATCAATGAGAACCATCATTATAATATGGAAATAAATATTAACTCTTGTTGTAACATGTAAGTTGATCTTGAAACGAAATCTAACATTTAATAAAACTTGTTATAAATTCAATCTCATAAATTTAGGGAATAGTGATTTCATATAAGGATCTATCATGAATTTGTCAAGGAATGAACAAGATCATACTTATTCATATATAAATATTTTTAAAAATACAAAAACATAAAATTTGCAATCTTGCATACTTTCTTCAAACTTCATTTTTATTTTGAACTTTTTTATTATTGTTCAAAATAAATTCAATCTCATAAATTTAGCAAACAATATATCATGAATCTACCAAGAAGACCAAACTTAGGCATATATAAACAATCATAAAAATACAAAAAACATGAAATTTGCAATCTTGCATACTTTCTTCAAACTTTATTTTTATTAACTGCTATGAACTATTGTACTTGTAGCCTACTTGTACCTTGTAAAATCAATATACTAGTTAATGCGAGGAAATAGTTAATTCAAGTGGCATCAAGGCCAGCATAAAAATGCAAGAGCTTAAATTCTTATACAGTTTTTCAAATCATTCTCATTGACTACTTAGATGTTTACATCAACATTCCTATGTATCACAAAAAAAAAATAAGGTAAGCTATGCTTATCAATGAGAACCATCATTGTAATATGTAAGTTGATCTTGAAACCAAATATTAGCATTTAATAAAACCTATTTTAAATTCAATCTCGTAAATTTAGCAATCATTCATTTCAACTAAGGATCATGCTTATTCATATACATAAGTTTTTTAAAATACAAAAACATAAAATTTGCAATCTTGCATACTATCTTCAAACTTCATTTTTATTATTGTTCAAAATAAATTCAATGTCATAAGTTTAGCAAATTGTATATATCATGAATCTAACAACGAGATCAAACTTATCCATATATAAACAATCTTAAAAATACCAAAAACATGAAATTTGCAATGTCACATACTTTCTTCAAACTTTATTTTTATTATTGAAACATAATATTAGGTTGCAAGGAAAGCACTTATAATCCAACAAGATTTGAGTTTATATAGGGTGATATAATTAAAAGCACATAATAAACATAATGATTAAACCAAGCACACATATGTAATGCCAAAAAAGGTTGGAAACCTTTGTATGTGATTATTCACAAGGAATATTATAGCTCGTTAACATGAGCCACCAATTACCATGGACAAAAAACACCATGAATTGTAGACGTATTTGACTCTCTAACCAAATCAAAATTATAATATAGAAAAAATACCTGAGAAAAAAGAAAAAAATTATTAATTACTTTTACTTTTAGTATTTTTACCCTTTATATTAATTAAATAAAATTTATATAAAAATATTAAAATTTCAAATTTAAAAATAGAAATATACATATTTACTTACTAGTAATTAGATAGTAATAGACATCCCTAAAATATATAGGTTTAGGATACATATATTAATGAAATGTAAAAATTACAATGCACTTCAAAATGATGGTTAAAATTGAAATTCACACTTCATTGATAAAGTTTTGACAAATAACCTCTATTAACCCATTAAATTTAAACCTTATCCTCTATCTCTACATTTTTAATAAACTATCAAATTTCACTATCTTATTATATGTTATGTTGTTAATTCATTCCCATTCCTAACTCCCAAAAGCGATTTCCGGTTCTCTCGAAGGCTCTTCCTTTAATTATCATAATATTCAAGAAGAAATGAATTAGAGTCGTTGTAATTATGGGGTTATTAATTTTTTTAACTATAATAAAAAAAATTATGATAGTTATTAAGTTTGTAACTTTATATATAGTATAAAAAAGACAGATTAAATGTATTTTAATCAAAATATTTCACCATATTCAAGAAGAAATGAATTAGCTTCCGTCGTAATTGTAACCTATCTAAAACTGAAAAATAAATATTAATTATTTATTTCAGCAAAAACATTGTTAATTTTTATTGTAAAGTTTATGACCAAGTGGGTAAAAAATTATTGTAATAGAAGAATTATTTATTTTAATATTTAATAAAAGTAGACATTTATTCACGGGAGACTCTTAAATGAGTATTCACTGCCCACTAGGAGGGAGGAGCAGTTGTAGAAGGCGAGTTGACAAGTGGAAGCACCAGCATTCACTTTCTAGCTGTTGCAGGAGCATAATCCCTAAAATAATGGCCATGTTCCCTAAGAGAGGGAACTGACCTGGTGGCTCATTAAATTTCAAAACTGACCCAAAGACCTACGCAATCTTATATAGACCATCAAATTGAGCATGAGACTCACTACTCATTCCAATTATTGAGAGAATGAACTTTGTGATTGCTACAAATTGAAAAGTCAAGCACACAAAGAATTTGATGAGAGGATAGCTAAATTGATTAAATATTACAATAATATTTCTAATTATTAATTATTTTCTTAAATATTTCTGAAGTTTAAGGGGTCCACACAGAGCCTTCTTGGATTGGCAAAATAATGGTTTCTTCAGGAAGATTTTGCAGAGGACAAGAATGAACAGTGAGCAGTAAGCAAAGGGATGTCAGACATTGAATTTCCTCTCCCCTAACACATTTAGATCTGGTACCATTTAGGTTTCAAAATCCGCGCCGCGGAAACCTACTACCACGCTTTTGGGCAGCGTAACCGTGCAACTAAGGAGAGTAGTTCTACTTGCTTCAACCAGAGGCTTCGAAAAACTTACAGAGGTTTGTTACAGCCTTAATTTATTATATAAAAGGTATTTAGATAGTTTAGTGAAGTTCTAGAAGGTTATGGGTGTTTTGGGTGAATTTGGGGATTTCTGGCTATTTTGGTCAAGAGAGAGCCTGCGCAAAGGAGGACGCAAAAGGGTGGTACAACCCAAACAAAAAATGGTTTTGGAGATTGATATGGGAAGGTGGGTCTGTTACTGATCTACAGGAACTGACAGAGCTCAATTTGGGTTAATAGAACCTATTTTGTATCAATTTCAGTAAAACTAGTTATTAGAAACTAGTAATCTAGCTAGGGTCTTAAAAGAACTATTAAAGCATCTTACATCAAATTTTGTGAAACTTGAGATTTATAACAGAGATAATTATGAACTCTCTGAACATGAATATTTATTTGAATCCATTCCCCATCATGAAATATTCATTACAACACACATATTCACTCAATTCCCCCATACACTAATAAAATAGAGTCTTTTAATGGAACGAAGATAATATCCTTCAGGGTCTGAGATATCTCAACCTGATAAATGTAATTTTCAGAAGATATTGACACTACAGAACAGAAATAACATTATTGATTGACCATTACAAGAGGCTTTCAAAAGTAAGGGGCAGGAGGCCCGAATCTTGACCAGCAAGGGGCTGTGAGCATAGGTGAAGCATGGGCTTCACTGGAGCTCAACCTGAACTTGATGGAGGCTGTAATAACTTCTAGAATAAGCTTCAATGGCTAACATTAGCACTCCACAAACCTGCAATAGATAGAAAGGGAGATGGAAGAGAAGGGAGGAGGGATTTGGGGATCATCACCCAATGGTTTGAGACACAACACTCAGAGAGTATGCTCACATAGCATAACCACAATGTCAAATCATCCAAACTGAGTCAATGGGGTCGAATTCACCTTTAATAGAGTGTTGAGTGACCTTCTTAGCAAGTGAGGATCCAAGGTGACCTGTGAGAGCAAGTCAACCCTCAACAAACCCTAACCCTAGCCACATAAGCGCCTCCTTTGGGGAATTTAGCAAGTAGGACCATGTGAAATTATTTCCAAGTTCAAATCCCCCTTCATAATTAGAAACTGCGCCCTCTCTAAGTGAAAAGTTGCTTCTTTTGAGTTATGACACCTTTTTTGCTTTTCCAGACTCATAAGGAAACTGTTCTTTCCTTTGAAAACTTTCCTACTTTTCTCTGACTGTTTTTCTGAGCTCCATAAGAGGCAACTGCGACCTCCTTTGAAAAACTTGCCTGCTTTTTTCCTGCTTTTTGGTACTTTCCTCTTTGTTTCCTATGACAGCTTTTGTCATAGTGTTTCCTCTTTCCTTCCTTGGCTAGTAGACTTGCTCAATGCGCCCCACCTGACTAGGCAACTTATTTACACCTCATTAATTAGCAATAATAATTAAAATGGAGAATAAAACTTAGATACATGCCTTAATTAATTATTACAAAATTTCCCTAGGGAGCATGATTAATGTCAAATTGAACCCCTCCTAGGAGTCCAGTATGGTCAACACTTTAATGGCCACTTTGAGGGGACATGACATTATATATAAACAACTTTTTAAAACAAAATTTTTAGTTACCATTTTAAAATGGTGTGTAAACTTAATTTTTAAAACAAATATTCTCTACATAACTAGTTCTTAAGTTATATGACAAAGACACTTATAGAAATAAAATAAATCACAGTCATACTTCTCTTTCTCCATAAGCCAACCCAAAGGGAACATGTTGGATGGGTTATATATCGAAACCCTTGGCACACTAGTTAAATTAACAATTTGAAGGCATTTGAAATCAATAGTGGAGAGACCTTGAATGGTTATCCCATGGCCATAGATGACCAACTAGCTGACATTGTCTCTTCTATGAACATAAGTTTCATCGTGTGATAACTAGTAGGCTACCTCAAGTGTTTGAGTGTTGTGAGAGGCTACGAGGTCAAGTTGTTGGACTAGCTATCTACGTGAATGTTGAGGGGCTCGCCTCAATGTCCCCGTCGGGTTATGTTTCGTAAAATGGTTAACAATTTACCCCATTACCATCCATGCATCATGTGGAAGTACTCAAAGGTTTTCCATGAAGTTGTTCCTTAGAAAAAAAAAATTCACCAAATGAAAATGTCTTACAAAATAGATATATAAGTTAAATGCTAGAACCCCTAAACATAAATTGTGTCTACAATTTAATGCTTAAAATAGTGAAAAACAAAGTTTGGAAGCTACAAGGCATACATTTTGATCATAAATAAAGAAAATCATGGATTACGATTAATGATTATTAGTTTTCTAAGGAGGTTTAGTTTTTGCAACAATTGCTAAGGTAAAGTTTAGAAACTATAAATATCATTCCTATTTAGGTTGGTTGGGTAGAAGGCAATTGATTCTCACAGTCCCTATGATCTCTACCCTACTTGCAACCTAGATGGTAAGGCCTACTATCTCCTTGGTGACACTTCTAACAAGGGCCAAGATGGCCCAAGTGGCTCCTATGTCATGGTAAAGAGGGGCCAACTCCAAAACACCAAGCATTGATGTAAATGTTCATTTTCCATGAAGATCATTTTTATTCACATGATAATATTCAAGGATAGATTAGCACATACTAGAGCACTATCAAACTGTGAGAAAGTGTGAGAAAAATATTTATGATTAAACATACCATTTTTTCTCATAGAAACTTATAATTGCCCATTTGGGTAAGTTGTTATGCTATGAGGGGTGTATCTTTGTAATAAAAAACATGCCTCATTTTCTTGTAGTTGAGGATTTGAACCTAGCTCTCCACACTTATACAACCCCAAACACATCATTGTGTATCACTAGACCCAACTCCTGTGGGTGAAAACAACACATCATTATGTTTCTTCCTAATGACGTAAAGCACTTACAACCAAGAATAGTGAAATTCAAGAGCCCATGGGAGGTGATTTACTAACATAGCAACATTCCATGAATTGGAAGTAATGAGGTATTTCTACAACAAAAGTTGAGCCCAAACCCACATAGGAAAAATTATAAAGTTGACATTAAAAATATTGAAAAATAACAAGGCATGAGAACTGGCTATTATGCACAATTGTACAATTTTTTTCAAGAAATTATACCGTTTTGATACTAAATCAATCTCTTAACACAAACATATGTATTATATTTTAGAGGAAAAATAACATAGCGATGTTATAATAAAGTGAATTTCTCTAAGCTATACAATTTTTCCATAAATGAAAGTCATATATTCTTGAAGCTATTTCAATTTCCTACATTCCATATTTTCCACCATATTATAATAGGTTGGGTATATAAATATAATAATTCCTCTTATTCAACATTTTTTTTTTAAAGGTTTCCATTGCAACTAACATGTCATGAGAGGAAATCATCAGTTTGTAGCAACCCATCAGTTAGGGATTATTAATGATAAGATAAATAGGTTAAGGATTTTAAATGTTAAGTGATAGGGGTCATATTGGTTTCATGTTATTGGTGTTAAGGTTTAGCAACTATAGGAGTTCTATATTAGGGTTAAAGGTTAGGGATTATACCCATTACACATAACTAGATCGTTTAACTCTATGGTTTTTAATAATATGGTAGTATGTTTGAGTTTTCATTAGCAAGTTGTAATTTTCAAGTCTATTAAGTTGTTGGAGGATTGAAAAAAATTCCACAACATTGCTTCTTGTTGGCATACCATTGAAAAAAATCGATAACATTAATGTTGCTGGTGATATAATTGAAACAAAATAATTACATTTAAAATAAAAAGTGAAAATTTCAATAGTGCATAACTACTACTCGAGAACAAAATTTAAAAAAAAAATCAATTAAAAAAGTATTTATAACAAACACTTGGTCAAAGGTTATACACACACACATATACACACATAGAGAGAGAGGGAGAGAGAGAGTTCGCAATGGTTAGGGTCGATGGTTTCCAAGATCAGTCCAGGGTTTCTGCAAACAAATTCTCTGTTGAGGGATTTAAACCATGTTTTGTTTTGTTCTATATAAAAAAGAGCTTGATCAAGCTTAATAACTTGATCGAGCTCAATAGCTTGATTTAGTGTTTGGCTAAGTTAGCAAAACCCTTGACGAGTGTTTGGATTTACCATCAAAACTGCTTGATTGAGAGCTTAAAATAAATAAATTAGGTGTTTACAAAACTCCCTTTGCTTATCTTACCAAGAATTGTTACCTGTCTTCATGGATTCACCCCTATATAATGTCATCTGTTTTTGTACTTTTTGAATGTACTTAGGTGTCTGCAAAACTCCACTCCCTTTGCCTATCTTACCAAGAATTGTTACCTATCTTCATGGATTCACCCCTATATAATTTGTCATCTATTTTTCTACTTTTTGAATGGAGAATTTTGAGATATTTACTTGAGGTCAATTTTAGGGGCATGTCTTATTTTGGTTGGGGTCCTAAAATTTCTAGAGCTCGTTCAATGCATTAAATGGTTGATTTTGGGGGCAAAGTTTGTAGACATCTTTACCTGCCCAGTTGCTGCAGTAAAGGGGCCGATACTAAAAAAATGGTGTTGCCGATTGTATGCGGCGTATGCTATGAACTAAGGCAAGCTGGAAACTGGTTGTTTTTCTTGTGTGCAACCAAAGGGTCGTTGGCAGGAAGAGGAGGAGGTGTCAACAACAAGATCTGAGCCAGTGTAGCGTGACTTTAGAATCTTTCTTTCCATTAGAGTCTTATTTTGGTTGGGGTCCTAAAATTTCTAAAGTTCGTTCAATGCATTGAATGGTTGATTTTGGGGGCAAAGTTTGTAGACATCGTCCCCAATCTCTTGACATTATTCTACACATCAAGAGTATTCTAATAGAATAAAGATCACCTCAATTGGAATTTGTATGAAGTTATGCATCATGTGAGTTGACCTATGATGTTGATTACAATGGTATTGAGTGGATGTCAAGTTAACTCCCATTACTCACCCATGTTGAACTAGTCATGTGTGGACTTTCAAAAAGATTATAGAGGGTTCAAAACCCTAATCCTAATCAATAGTTGAGATATGTTATTTAACCAAACCCAAACCATGTTAAACATTGCACTAGTGCTAGGAGATGAGGGGGTTCCATTCCTGTTGTAATGATTAGTGTTCCATAGTTGAGAAAAATCAATAAGTGAGATATTGGAGTAGAACATATAATGTAGAAGACACTATAGCAACCATGTATGCATGCATAGTGTTACTGGTCACTTCATAGGGAGTTCATTTTTATTTATATAGCATTTTCATATTTAAGAAGGAAACATCAAGGCATTGTCCTCAACTTCTTGGTGGAGTTTCCCAAATTGAATTTCTAAGAGCTCATCTTGTGTTGATTATGTAGATGATGTGGCATTTTTTTCTTTAACTTTTTTTATTTGCTAAGCTAATAATATTAAAACTAACAAAACTTATATAGGACACCATATAACAAAGAGTCTATAAAATCAATTGTGATAAACTCTTAATAATATCAAAATGTGATCTTAGTTTTCAATTTTATTTTTATTTTATTTAAAACCTTTATTTCCAAATTAATAATAAAAATTTATATTTTAATTATATCAAAATGTGATCTTAATTTTCAATTTTGTTTTTAATTTTATTTAAAACTTCTATTTCCAAATTAGAAATTCTTTCAAAAATAATACTTCATTATCTCTTTTTAATTTATCATGTTAAATAAACTTAATTTTCAATTTTGTTTTTAGTTTTAAGTTTTTAGTTTTATTTAAAACTTCTATTTCCAAATTAAAAATTCTTTCAAAAATAGTATTTATTATCTCTTTTTAAATTTATTTTGTTAAATAAACTTGTTTTTAGTTTTATTTAAAACTTCTATTTCCAAATTAAAAGTTCTTTCAAAAATAATATTTATTATCTCTTTTTAATTTATGTTGTTAAATAAATTTGTAACCATATTGTTGATAATGATCTTAAGTTTTATATTTTTTATTAATTTTTTTATTTTATTATTTAAAAAAATTTCATTGAATCAAATCATACACAAACATGTTAACAAAATAAATTATTAGAATTATAAATATTAATTATTTATAAACATGTGAACAAAATAAATTATTTAAATTATTAGAATTATAAATATTTTTGAAATGACATAATAAATTCATGAAGCATGTTAACAAAATTATAGAATTTAAAAAATGGTTGATACAAAATTATAGAATTTAAAAAATGGTTGATGATTTAAATATTGGAATTATATAATTTTTAAAAATGACATATAAATTCATGAAGTATGTTAACAAAATTATAGAATGTTAATGATTTAAATATTAAAATTATATATTCTAAAAATGATATAATAAATTTATAAAGCATGATAACAAAAGTATAGAATTTAAAAAATGGTTAATTTCATGCTAACAAAATTATAGAATTAAAAAAATGCTAATGGTTTAAATATTAAAATTATATAATTCTAAAAAATGACATAATAAATTTATAAAGCATGATAACAGAAGTACAAAATTTAAAAAAAATGGTTAGGTTTCATAAAACATGATAACAAAAGTATAGAATTTTAAAAAATGGTTTAAATAATGGAATTATTTAATTTTATAAAACATGATAACAAAAGTATAGAATTTAAAAAAAATGGTTAGGTTTCATAAAACATGATAACAAAAGTATAGAATTTTAAAAAATGGTTTAAATAATAGAATTATTTAATTTTAAAAAATATTCAGTTATTTTTATTGAAGCATATATTAAAGTTTTAGAACAATTATAGATTAATTTTATGCCATATAAAATAAAATATATTAAATTAAATTTTAAAAAATTATAATTTATATTATAATAATTTAATATTTTGATTTTAAAATTTCATAAAATATTGAATTTTTGAAATTTAAAAAATTAATTCATTTAAATCAATCTTTAGATTCAATAAAAATCAAATCAATCTTTAGATTCAATAAAAATGAAAAAAAAAACTCTACATTTGATCAACAATTTAATAATATCATCTAATATAAATTAAAATGAAAAAATCATAATCACTAAAATCATTTAAATCAATCTTTAGATTCAATAAAAATGAAAAAAAAACTCTACATTTGATCAACAATTTAATAATATCAACTAATATAAATTAAAATGAAAAAATCATAATCACTAAAATCATTTCTATTTCTAGTATAAACTTTTTTTCATAAGCTACTCCAATTATTGTAAATTATAAATCAATCTTTAGATTCAATAAAAATGAAAAAAAAACTCTACATTTGATCAACAATTTAATAATATCAACTAATATAAATTAAAATGAAAAAATCATAATCACTAAAATCATTTCTATTTCTAGTATAAACTTTTTTTCATAAGCTACTCCAATTATTGTAAATTAGGGATGGAATTTGATGGGTAAATGCCCGTTTTGGGTTAATTTAATTTACCCGTTTTGGGTTAATTTAATTTACTCGTCAAATACAGCTAAGAATTTATGGAGACCGTCAAATTCTAGCTTAAAATAGAGAAAATGTTTCAAATGAAAAAATCATAATCACTAAAATCATTTAAATCAATCTTTAGATTCAATAAAAAAGAAAAAAAAAACTCTACATTTGATCAACAATTTAATAATATCAACTATTATAAATTAAAATGAAAAAATCATAATCACTAAAATCATTTCTATTTCTAGTATAAACTTTTTTTCATAAGTTACAAAATTATTGTAAATTAGGGATGGAATTTGACAGGTCTAGTATAAACCTTTTTTCATAAGTTACAAAATTATTGTAAATTAGGGATGGAATTTGACAGGTAAATGCCCGTTTTGGGTCAATTTACTCGTCAAATACAGCTAAGAATTTATGGAGACCGTCAAACTCTAGCTTAAAATAGAGAAAATGTTTCAAATTTTGATTATTATCGATAATTTTGACAGGTGTCAGCCATTTGAAATTCCTACCCTGATTGTTATTCTCTGGCGCAGCCTTTCCACTACTCCCTCACCCCATTGCAATTTGGGACACCTCCAGGCATCAAGATACCCTAACGATATACAATTTTCAACGCCTTCCAACTCTTCTAGCTCAAGGCACCCGGAAACATCCAGAAATTCAAGCTTTGTTAGGTGCCCCAAATCCCGTATGCTCTTCAACTTCACACACTTTACTGCTCTTAACCGGCACAAAGATACAAGTGTTTTAACACTCGGCAGCTCCTGAAGTTCATTACACTGTTCAATCTTTAGGATTTGAAGCTTTGCAAGACCAAGCGCTTCTATATTTATCATTTTATGACAACTACTCAATTCCACTTCCGTGAGTGTATTGGGTAATGTTCCAACCTTCACAAGATTACTACATGCCTTCAAGATCAAATGCTGAAGGTTGGGACATACACCTTCATCAAATGATACCTCTGATACTTCTGTGTGCTCCAGTACTAACCATTGAAGGGAAGGCATGTACTTCTGAATGGAATAGTCGGACTTCAATGTTCCTGCTATTTCTCTTTGTCCTTCAAAGAGTAGTTTGATTGCCAGACAACCAACCACTTCCAACTTTGTCAACTGAATCAGCCGTCCAACCGAAGCCGGCAAACATTGCAATTGGCTGCAATCCTGGAGCCTCAATTCCTTCAAGTTCCTTAAGTCACCCAGCGAAGGCGGCAACGTGTCCAGCGAAGGGCTTTCTATCCACAAAACTTCCAAATTGCTTAGTATTCCTATTGCACTTGGTAATTCTTTCAAATTTGTGCCTGTCAACTTTAGTATTTTCAAAGACCTTTGATGTGCCAGTTTCGAGTGCCATATTTCAATTTTTTCACAATGAGAAACACTTATATGCTCAAGGGTTCTTATATTTCCAAGTATATCGCTTGAGATGATCAAATTAGAGCAACTGGACAAATCAAGATATTTTAAGTTACTGAAATTCCCGAAAGAGACTGGCAGCCTCTCCAACTTCCCGCACCTGGACAGGTCCAAGTGGTGGAGGTTCGTTAAGCTCCCCAAGGAATCTGGTAGCCTCTCCAACTTCTCGCACCTAGACAGCTCCAAGTGTTGGAGGTTCGTTAAGCTCCCCAAGGAATCTGGCAGCCTCTCCAACTTCTTGCACCTAAAGAGTTCCAAGTGGTGGAGGTTCGTTAAGCTCCCAAAAGAATCTGGCAGCCTCTCCAACTTCTTGCACACAGACAGGTTCAGGTGGTGGAGGTTGGTCAAACTGCCTAAGGAATCTGGCAGCCTCTCCAACTTGTGGCACCAAGACAGGTCCAAGTGGTGGAGGTTAGTCAAGCTGCCCAAGGAATCTGGCAACCTCTCCAACTTCTCACACCAAGACAGGTCCAAGTGGTGGAGGTTAGTCAAGCTGCCCAAGGAATCTGGCAACCTCTCCAACTTCCCACACCAAGATAGGTCCAAGTGGTGGACGTTCGTTAAGCTCCCCAAAGAATCTGGCAGCCTCTCCAACTTCTTGCACACATACAGGTTCAAATGGTGGAGGTTGGTCAAACTACCCAAGGAATCTGGCAGCCTCTTCAACTTCTCACATCTAGACAGGTCCAAGTGGTGGAGGTTCATTAAGCTCCCCAAAGAATCTGGCAGCCTCTCCAACTTCTCGCACCTAGACAGGTCCAAGTGGTGGAGGTTTGTTAAGCTCCCCAAAGAATTTGGCAGCCTCTCCAACTTCTCACACCCATTCAGGTTCAGGTGGTGGAGGTTGGTCAAACTGCCCAAGGAATCTGGCAGCCTCTCCAACTTCTCGCACCAAGACAGGTCCAAGTGGTGGAGATTCGTTAAGCTCCCCAAAGAATCTGGCAGCCTCTCCAACTTAGTGCACACAGACAGGTTCAGGTGGTGGAGGTTGGTCAAACTGCCCAAGCAATCTGGCAACCTCTCCAACTTCCTGCACACATACAGGTTCAGATGGTGGAGGTTGGTCAAACTACCCAAGGAATCTGGCAGCCTCTTCAACTTCTCGCACCTAGACAGGTCCAAGTGGTGGAGGTTCGTTAAGCTCCCCAAAGAATCTGGCGGCCTCTCCAACTTCTCGCACCTAGACAGGTCCAAGTGGTGGAGGTTCGTTAAGCTCCCCAAAGAATCTGGCAGCCTCTCCAACTTCTTGCACGCAGACAGGTTCAGGTGGTGGAGGTTGGTCAAACTGCCCAAGGAATCTGGCAGCCTCTCCAACTTCTCGCACCCAGACAGATCCATGCTGTGGAGGTTCGTCAAGCTGCCCAAGGGATCTGGTAGCCTCTCCAAGTTCCAGCACCCAGACAGGTCCATGTGGTAGAGGTTCTTTAAGTTACCAAAAGAATTTGGTGCCTGGAAGATTAGTGTTTCTATTGTAAGAACGATATAAATATGATCTCATGAAAAAAAACAGTTAAAACTAGTACAGACACTCTGGTGGAATATCAGTACAACAACGAACGATATATATATATATATATACATATGATCTCATGAAGAAAACCGTTAGAACTAGTAGAGACACTCTCTGGTGGAATATCAGTATGGACTAACCACTCAAACTTTAACAAGAAATTTAAATTTACCTGCGATTTGCCTTGCCACAATGTTTCCAATTCTTTCCCCTGCACCTTCAAAACCCTTAAATTCCTCAATGGAATCCAGGAAGGCAGGTAAGAGTAGGGACAATCAGTCCAAGAAAGCCATATGAGATTTTGTGGGTGCACCCTCCTCAAAATGCGCTCCAGGAGATATCCTTCAGTACTAAGAAATTGCAACTTCGTCGCACCTAGACCAAGAAAACGGTAACATGTACACAGAAGTTCGATCACGCGGTTCCGGATACCAAGAAAACGACAACATGTATACAGAAGTTTCATGAGGCGCCCGATACCAAGAAAACGATACAATGTATGTAGCAGGTTCATCAAGCGGTTCCCGAACAACTTTTCGATCTTCGTTTGGTACAATGACAACATTGATGAGTTTATAATGCTTTTATCAGAGGTATCCCTGTGACTGATACTAATTCCACGAGCTTCTGTAATTGCCTGTTCATTTTCAGATAACAATGGGCAATAACAAAAAAATTACACAAATTTCTATAGAAAAAAATGGAATATTGAAAAATGGTAAGGGTGTTCACGGAAAAAAAATTAGCACTTACAGATGATTGTTGGTGCAACCAATCATCAACGCTCTCTATGGGACGCCAAAGACGGCGCGGTAATTTCTCCTCCGCAATGTCTCTTCCCATGTCTCGGAGGTGATCATGCATATCTATAACATCTTTAGGGTCCACTTCCACCAGGCATTTGCCCTCTAGATTTTTTAACCCCAATAATCCGTCCAATCCTGATCCGTCCCAGAATGTTATGGCACTACTCTTCTTATGTCCTATGAAAAAACATGCAATATCTAAAAAGATCCTCTGTTCCTCTTCAGCGAGTGCATCATAACTAATTTTCAATCTCTTTTGGATGTTACTTGGAACTTTTACTTGGTGAAGTATGACCCCCCAGAAAGATTTGTCATTATTTCCACATAGCAGTGCCCCCAATACTTTTAAAGATAAAGGCAGCCCGTCACATACCTGTAGAAACTTATTTACTAGATCTTCAAATCCTTGCAGTGGATAGGGCTGGTAGAAGGCATATGAACAAAAGAGCTCTCGTGAGTGTTGTATAGAAAGACCTGTTAACTTATAAATGGATAACGGTTCCACTCCTGACCTTTCGAGGACATCTCTGTCTCGAGATGTAATCAAAATTAAGCTATCCGAACTTAAAACATCTTTAACTGGTAAAAACGCCTCTAGTTGATCCTCATTATCTATGTCATCTAAAATAAAAAAGACATGAGAAGATTTTAGATGCCTTTCAAACATCCCTATACCTTCATGAATGTTGTTTATATGCAGATGATCTAAGTCAGTCAGACCCTTCACAAGTTCCCTCTGCAAGGAATGTAATGAGCTTTTATTAGCCTTTTCTCTTACATCCGATAAAAAGTAAGATTTATGGTAATTAAAACGCTTTCTATTGAAAAGCTCAAGGGACAACGTTGTCTTCCCCGCTCCACCCAAACCGACTATGCCAACCACCTGAACTTTTCCACTTCGTTGTTGCTTTAATACTGTAGTTTCAAAATCTGTCACTTTGTCATTTAGACCAGTGGGATATTTGGCCACATAAAGCCCTGGTTTTGGACTCATTTCCACCACACGTTCAAGGATCTTCTCTAACATGCGCGCCTCGTCACTATATATTCACAAAAGAGAAACCACACAAAGTAAATATAAATATTCACAAACAACCAATATAATTGAGACCATAGGCATAACATCATACACATAGAGAAGGAAGTGGAGATCTCACCCATTAAACGCGGCGTCCAGATCAAACCCTCTTATGTTTGCAACACTTGAAAGAGCATCTCTCCATTTCTGAATGGTGGCGGTGTCATACCTGACTTCATTTGGAGTCGGTTCAAGGCCTGAGCATACACTCCATTTTTGGTCTAATCTGTCCACCTAACCTCAGCAAGATTTACATGGTAAAATATCGGAATAATTGGAGCCCCAGACTCCTTCATGAGGAGGAGTTCATCCAAACACCATTGCGATTCAGCATACTTTGGAGAAAAGATGGCAACGTGCACCGATGCGCTTAGAATAGCGGCTTTTAGTTGAAAAGGAAAATTGAGTCCTTCCTGCAATTCGTGTTGATCCAAAAAGGGTCTTAATCCGCAGTGAAGAAGGCCACGGTAGAGATGGCCAGCGAAAGTCTTCTTGACTTCTCCACGATGGTTGATAAACACATCGTAGAGAACATTGCTGCAACTGTTGTCGGCATTGAGATGATCAGCGGAGGAGGAGGAAGCGTCAACCGAAGTTGCAGGAGGAGAAATCTGATTTTCCATTTCAATTAGAGAGTGGGTTTGGGGGAACGAGGATGCCATTGCCAACAATGGTGGTTATACAAACTGAAAGAAAGAAAAGATAAACTCAGATGCTATGGATGATCGATGCAGAGAGAAGGGAAGTTTCAGAGGAGCGATATATTGTAAGAGATTCCTAACCCTCTGGCAACAACCGCGTATGGGCTCCACGCGGCATAAGAACCGCGTGAATATTATCTCTTTGCGTGTGGGTTCCACACGGCATATTGTCTTGCCTTCCCTTGTGAGATGCACAATGTTTTCACTATCGTTTACTTCTAAACAAATGCCCCACTGAAAAGGACATCCCCAGCTGCATGAAGAAGACGTATGCATCGTCCCAGAAGGAGATGATGCTCTGCCCACAGAAAAAGGAAATGAACCCGACAAAATGGACAGCTGGAAAGCAGAGATGGAGTTTGTTTTTCAAACTTACCATGTTCTCCACTTTTATAGAATTCACACTTCCAAAGTTTTCACTTTTATTATTAAATGATGTATTAAATATTAAACCAGAGCTATGAGGTAGCAATGTCCTTGCGCGTTGTTAATTCGTTGTTTTTTAATTTGTTAATAAAAAGTTGAAAGGATATCTATGCAATAAAGAATCTGGTATATTTCGTGCATGCCTTATTTGCCAAAAGCTTATGCTCAGGCATCTATGGAGTTAAATTAAGGATCAAATGATTAACTTCAAATATATAAACTAGCAATTTTTTCAAGAAAGTGCAATAGTACGCCAATAGGTTGGAGGGTTGGGAGGTAAAGAAGGCTGAAAAAGAGAACCAAAAAGGAGTTGGTGTAGAGCTAGTGTTATACCTTGAGGAAATCAACTAAAAGTTGTTACATGGAAAGGAATTAAGACCCAACTATAAAAATTGCTTTCGCAATAACACTAATAGTTACACGAGGGTGATTCCATGAAAGTGGGTAACACTTTTTGGCCAAATTTGGTGATGAAAACCTGATTTTTTACTCAGGTGCTAGATAAAAACCCTCGAAACGCATATATGCCATGCGAATTTTGACTTGTAGTAAAAAACCAAATTGTAAAATATTATGTTGCCTTCTCAATGATATTTTTTTTTAATATTCCGATGTCATTTAATGTGTGAAATTTTGCATTTAATGAACTGTGTGACCTTTAAAATTTGAAGAAGTTAATAAGTGGCTCGTGTCCATCCCCAATAATTCAATCTTACATTAATAATTTAAAAAATATATATACAAGCATGATCTACACAAAATGCACTGTGGTCTGCATATTTTTTTGTTAATTTATTTCACAATATACAATTATTTATTATTTTTTGAAAGTGACCACCTCTGATTTCAGCATCATTTTATACATGTGTGTCCATCCCAACTTTTTTTTCACTGTTTTCAAAAATTGAAAAACCAAAGATTACCCTTTTGAAGACGACGCGTCGATGTGTGGGCTGTGTATTTTTCAGAAATTTTTCGATGTGTATTTTTTACCTTGCGAATTTTTCTTTGAGCTGCTTCGAAGTTGTTGTCAAGTTTTCTAAGTGTAAGTTTTAAAAGTAACTAAAAAAAAACCCATATGAATGCCAAAACGCATGCATGATACCTCAATGGATAGAAGATTCGGTGATGAATCTATCTGTATGAACTCCGCTCAGTTGTGTGCCATGAATGGCAGCGTTTACACCCCTAGAAGACAAAGAAACATTGATTTTCTTGTAAGAGGGCTAATTCTTTGTTTTTCCAGCCCTCGATCGAGGTTCTATTAAATATTCGGAAGAAAAAAACTTTGTACATCATTGCCAAGATTTTATATGCACGCTCACCACCATGACTACCCTATCTGGAAGATTATGCCCATGTAGGACATTTTAGAAATGGGCTTCTAGGATCCAACTAAGAAAATGGACATAAGAAATTTCAACATCATTTGATTCCACAAACTTTGCAAATAATAAATATCTTAGAAATTCAAAGAAAAAAAATCATGACATTGCCAACTTATTCTACTAACAGACCTTTCATCATTTTACTTGGAAACTAGAAGTCCCTGGTACAAACCGCCATGGGGCCAAAGGTTTGAGAAATGGATTGTTAAAATCTTTTTAATGTTCATTAAACTACTTCAAAACACAAAACAAGGCTGAAATGGAGCAGCAGCAGGGGGGCAGGAATTGAAGATCAAAATTAGAGTTACAGAAATGTAGTGAAAGGTTTTAAATACTAAAAATACTTTGTTCCTTCGCATATAATTTTTAATTTTAAAAAACTACAATTGAGTGATATGACTTTAAAAACACTAAGTTTTATCTTAATCGTCCAGATCTATTCCGCCTTGGGCTTTGAGCTTTAAATAGCTGGCCCAAGGATCTATATCGTAGGTATCAGATCGTAGTCCTGAGAATCCAGGTGAAGTGGACACAACTCGGCTAAGTTCAGCTCATCAACTGAATTTTGTCCATAAGTTTGGCATCATCATTGATGTTGCTCCTAATGGAGAAAACAACAAAGTTCCCATTTCAAGTAATGTTAAACTTTTGCATTCACTTATTTTAGAGGATCCAACCTTCGGTATACTTTATCATAATAAGTGATGAAAGCTGGAAAAAAAATGACAAAAGGGAGAAGTATCCTTGGCACAATTAAAGAACTATCCAAGCACATGCATCAAAGCAAAAGCATCTTACATGTTTCTGAAGACATACGAGCTCTATCATTGAAAAACTACCTTCTGCAACTTGGAATTTCCAGTTTTGACAACATAAAAGGAACAAGCTAGCGTCAACAAAGGACAAAGTTGTGCCATCATACCATTATCAAGGTCTGTTGCATCTGCCAGCTGTGCCACTTAAATCTATCCCATAGATTCCTAGTATCCCTGGCACAATTAAAGAACTATCCAGGAACATGCATCAAAGCAAAAGCAACTTACAATTTTCTGAAGACATAAGAGCTCTATCATTGAAACACTACCTTCTGCAACTTGGAATTTCCAGTCTTGACAACATAAAATGAACAAGCTAGCATCAACAGAGAACAAAGCTATGCCATCATACCATTATCAAGGTCTGTTGCATCTACCAGCTGTGCCACTATAAATCTATCCCATAGATTCCAATAAGGTTCTCTTTATATCCTGATCAACCTTCAAATATTGGTGAGTTACATTATCAGGGAAACATAACATGCTGATCTTCTGGACATGCCATTATTTCATAAAGAATCAAAATCCGCTCACTGTGCAAAACAAGAGTTTCCCTTCATCATCGTCATGCCCTTAAACATAACCACATCTTTAAATACATGTTGGCCATCATATATTCAAATTGACTGAGCAAATAAGCCAACAACGTGTGCTTCTATTCCCAAATTTTCATTAGTCAATTTAATCTTGTAGTTGCAAACAAAACAGATTAGATAGAGCCAGGCCCAAACCCCCCTCTTGTCATTCTAACTCAGCTTCCCCCTAGTAGCATTGTTACTCTTTGGATTTCTGAGGTTTTTTAGCTATAGAATTCAATTCAATTCCTCAAGTTGGAACAAAGTTGATTCGGTACCCAAATAAAGACTTTAGCTACATATTGATTTGTGACATCAAAATAAATGCATACAATATGATACCCAGGATTTGTACCAATAAAATTTCATGTATTAATCAAAGTGAACCACAATCTTACATGGAAATATGGTGGAAGCAGATTCAACAAGAGCAATATAATATAGGTGTGAATGGATGGAATATGCTATGCACATAGGTTTCTTAATCTCCTGTGCTTTTCTGTAAGTGTTACAATAAATAAATGACACATAACTGCATGCAGACATATGTGTAAGGCTCTCATGAACTGTGACTACCACTAAAATTTCATATTCATACCACAAGCTAACCAATTCAAACATACAAAAACGGTTTAAATATTTAGAAGCAATATGTACAACTTTGACACAAAAATAAAACAACCTTAATACTTGCAATGACCAAGCTAAAAGGATCATTCAAAAATATATAATTTCCATGTATTAAAACATGAGTTCCTAGTGCAGGATATCTAATTTATTCACATGATTTTCCCGTTGGATTAGCATTAAGCGCAGGATCTTACACTAGAAATCAACTTTATGGTTCACATTCTTTTACTCAAGGCCATCAATTTCCAAATTAATCCATAATATTGATGCAAACGGATTTAAAATGTTTGGTATTATCATTAATGTTGCTCCTAAATGGAGAATAGAATAAAGTTTTCTTTATATGTAATATTAGACTTCTGCAGTCGCTTATTTAAGAGGTCCTAACTGACCTTCAGTATTCCTATCAAAGCCAACAATCGATAAATCCGATGCCCAATATAGGGCAATAAAAATATATTCACAATCTAAGTAAAAACTTTAATAGCCCAAAATATCCAAGCAATTGGATTATATCCAGTTACCCCATTGCAGAAAACTAAATCTCTAACATTAGACACTCAAATTTCCTATCAAGGGAAACAATCCATGAACCCAAATCAGTGATTGATATAGAGAACTCATGTCATATTCACAATCTAAGAAAACCTCAATAGCCCAAAATATCCTAGTAATCAAACTAAATCTAATTACCCAGTTGGAAACCAGTCTCTACTACTGGATACTCAAAATTCTTATCAACACCAATAACAGAATGTCTAATACAGAGCAATCAAAACACATTCTATAATTCTTAATCTAAGTAAACTGCAATAGTGCAATAGCACTCTTGAGGAAACCTGATAAGCGACAACTGATTCAAGGTAATCAAAACGTACACCCACACTCTATGAAAAATCATCCAAATTTTAACTGAAATCCAATAGCCCACAGGAAAAAAACCACTATCTGATACAAGACAATCTTTCCTATAAGCAAAATTAGACAATCCAGTTCATAAAATTTCCTCATTCTATTAGAAACCCAATGCCCAGATATGAAAAAGCAAAGTCTCCTACTGAATCTGTATAACACCGATAGATCATAACCCAATTTCAATGGTATACATTGATAAATGAAAATCTAAAAAGAAAACAAAAAACGAAACCAACCTAAAAAGCTAAGGCTTCTACCAGAAGACCAGACTTCAATAGCAAACTGTCACTCTCAGACTTGACTATAAAGTAACAGCCTTTGTCACCCTCAGACTTGACTATTCGATAGCAGCCTTTGTCACTCACACTGTTCACACTGCTCAGAGATCAGTAGCAGGCTTCAAATACACTGTATGAGAGCAAACGATGGCTTAGTATCTAAAAATTTTGTATCATTTAGGTTTATAGTTATATTTTTCTTTCTTGTTTCTTTTGTGCATTTCTCAATTTCTTTGGAAAATTGTAGGCAATAACAGTGGAGTGTTTCTAGAGAGATGGACCATGTTTCTTGTGTTATGTACATTATTTCTCATGGGGGTTCAACAAAAATACGGTGGGTTTATTCAGCAACACGTTACCCACCCAGAAACAAGAAAAAGATGCTGGAAATGGAAATGGCGTTTCTGATGTATTTTCTGTTTCTAATGGGTTTCACCTAGAAACGGTTTCAAACGTAACATTTTTAGAAATGTTGATCCAACCAATACTAGTGGATGCCATTATGGCAACAACTATATATACTTAGATGATTTTTGCCATATAAATAATGGTCTTTACAAAAACACACAAAAAAAAACTCCATATCATAGCTGTCACTGTCCATCAAACAAACTCTACTTCTAATAACTTATCATAACCTACCCAAACGACAATAACATACTTCAATCCATGTAAGGCAACAGTGAAATAAGAAAACCCTAATTATAATGTCGAACAATAATCTCTTCCAACAAATTTTTTCAGCATTCACCGAATTGGCAAGTACATATATTATGTAAATATCCTAAGTCTTCAAAAAAGTGCAAAAAGTCTCAAAACCTCCAAGCCTGAAATCAAACTCTCGGGCCCCTAAATGTCTCAAAATCCTTTGAACAAATTAACAGGACAACGTTTTCCAGTTTTCGACCTTCTCAAACATTAAAAACCCTAAACAAACTAACAAATGCTTAATAACATAAATAATAAAAGGCTTTCATTTCAATTACCAAATTAAAATCCTTTCTTCATTCTTCGGGGATCTCGACCTCTCCTTCGTCAATCTCAGTCTGGAGATCCTTGGAATCCTTTCCATCCACGGTGCAGCCAACGGAAAGGCATGTGCCTAGAATCTCCTTCACTGTCTCAGCCAATTCCTTCACCATGGACCTTGGCTTCATAACCCTAGCGATCTTAATGACATCGTTGAGGGCGATGTTTCCATTGTGCTTGATGTTCTTCGTCTCCTTCCTATCTCTCTTGGGCTTCTTGAGGGCTTTGTTGACGAGGGCAGCTACGCTCGGCACCACAACAATCTTGGCCTGCATGTTCTGAACAGTGAGCTTTACTGTCACCCTCAAACCTTTCCAAGGACGGGAATATCTCGGCCAAAAAAACCACAATGGTGTTGTTGGGACCAAAATTGGAGAAGAAGAAGGTGAAGGCATAGAGCGCTATGAAGGTTGTATGGCTTTTGTTTTTCTAGTGGTTGTATGGAATCGTCGTGGTGAACATGAAGGCTGTCATCATGAAGAATCCCACGAGCTGAATGGTAAAATGCTCAATGTGATCTATGGTGAAGACCGTGAACCAGTAGCCCGAAACAGTCAAGAGGGCGCTCAACGACTGTGCCTTTGCAATTTTGTAAACTTCATCTATGGCATTAATCGTTTTCATTGCATGCAGGCAATTTATGGCAGTGAAGATATCGTTTCCTGAATAAAAACTGAATACACTAAGATTTCAAATCCTTCATCAATGTACTGGGATTTCAAGACGCCTAAAACACACCTGCAATCAATACACCGAAGCTTCCCAAAAAAAATATACATACCGAGAGTTCACTCTCTTCAAACCCTAAACCCGATAAAGTCTGTTGCGCCACTTCAAGGACATGGCAAACACATACTGTGTAATAAATGGATAACTGAGAAAAAATGCAAACTCCATCCTCTGACCCAGTGACCATCTGACCAACTTTAAAGCCACTTCACCGCTTTGGACCCCTCTCTGCGACGAGCAGAAATCACATGACTATAGCAGAAACCAAGGGGCAAAAATGTGAAACGTGGCGGTTTTAAGTTCAAAACACGTGGTAGGTTTCTATTCACCTGAGGGACGACCATGCTACAGTGTTTTAAAACCCAACTTTAGAGAGGAAAACACTTGACAACTTAAAAATCAAAAAGTGGTTTTGTAATAAGCAAGCCTACCCATAGTTAGCCTCTTCCACCGAGGCTGAGCCAACGAAAGCGCAAGATCCTTCTCCTCCAATACCTCAAAGCCAATGCAGCTTGCAATATCGACAATCTGCTTGTAGGTCCGGATCCTCGGAATCACATTGCCATGTTCAATACCGTGAATGATCTTGACATGTTCACTAAACAACCATTGAACTGTGAGTACATTGGAAATCACAATATCGTCCCCAATTCTCCCCCTCATATGACCATGGTTTTGTGAGAATGGAAAAAACCCTAAACATGAACAGTCGAAAGCGAATGAGACTTGCGAAGAAAACCCTAACTCAACAAAGTTAAAACCCTAACCCTAAAGTCTTAAAATTCTAAAACATAGCCCAAAACCTTGCAACTCAAATAACTCACGAACTACACCCAACTTAAAATATTATTATCTTCCATTAATTGATCATTTCTGTGATATATACAACCCCGAACAATTACCATCTTCCTAGAACATCTTTGAAACATCCAAATTCACCTAACATTGGAACAACAATTAATGAAATAATACTATTGGATCATTTTACAACTTCAAGAAGGTATTTTCTTATTTCAAAACCTATAATGTTGGCCTCTCAATAACAGTCAACTACAAGACGTCCAATAAGTCAAAATCCATGCTTCTTTTCT
The DNA here is from genome assembly GCA_001517045.1 of Pseudotsuga menziesii. Lineage (NCBI taxonomy): Eukaryota > Viridiplantae > Streptophyta > Pinopsida > Pinales > Pinaceae > Pseudotsuga > Pseudotsuga menziesii. Next base: position 154,873 of record LPNX010463317.1, on the reverse strand, counting down.
ACCCAAAAGAAAAACAAGGATGTAACATTTGGGGATTGTTTTACAACAAGAATACCTTATATAAAGGTCACCTACATACACAATGCAAGTTATGATTCTCTTGGGTTCCATGCGATCCCATGAAAATATGTACGAGGAATCTATAAAAAATTAAGGTTTTAATCAAACTAAACCCCTTTAGTAAAAAGCCTAAGTATCCATGAATAAGCAATATTCCAACGGAAAACTTATATGGGTTCAATCCTATCACTATCCCAGTTGCACATATGTTTACAAAACAAACAATATGCCCAGATTCAAGCCATAATTTTATATGACCATGCCATAACTAATCGATGGATATGAAGCCGCCATAGTCACTGATCAAAGTAAAACCAATTAACTTCCATAGCCCATGTAAAATCCAAGGAAAATGACCAAACATATGAAAATCAAGATACCAGTGACTTCAATATCAACTAAAACATTGTCCAACAGATAACTCCCTTTACAACAAATTGCATGTAAAGCTCCATCTCGAACCACTTACAATTTCTTCATCGAGCTCCTCATCATCATCTAGAACTTGTGGTGGACTAAAGAAATTAAAGAAGCTTTCACATTGTTCCATTTTTGTCATAGGCTGGGCATTTTTTGGATCCCTTCTTTGCTTTCTTCTTCATAAGATTTTGTGTCACATTTTTTCCTGTATACCAATCAATCTCTGTCCTACAGAGTGAGCAGATCCTAGTAGTTAGCTATTGTCGCACTAAAAAACAAAATGAAAAGAATCATGTTCACAAGAATGACTAGTTCATCTTCCCTATTGCTCGCTCCAAAATGGGTTCGTTGTCATCAATCATGTGGTAAGTATTTGTCAACTACATGAGTTATTTGCAAGTCAAAAACAAATTCATTGCCAAATGTCTTGTGGAAGGACAAAACATTGAGTATAATATTGATTAAAAAAATTCAGGTGTCCCTTTACTTAGATTCTTACCACAGAATTCTTAAAAAAGGGATTTATGTCAAAATAAAAATCAATCTTGAAACCCTCGGCGTTATCAATTCTGCACCACTTAATATCCTTTAGATACTTGAGATCACCTTCATCACGGCCTGTTATCTAAAAACCAATTACAAGCAGCAAAAACATAACAATGCAATTTATTTATTTGAAAACAATGTTCTTTGGCTATACTGCAAAAGTTTGAATTAGAAAAAGGCCCAGGTTCTTTCAGTATTTTCTACATTAACTAAAACATGAAAAATCAAATCAGGATAGATAAAAGGTCAAAATTCTCACCTGTACTGAAAGCACTTCATTAGTTTTCATTGCAGTGAGCCAAAACTTTGGAACTCCTTTCTCTGGAAAAAGTAAGCATGTCAAAATGCAGGAATGATCTAATGTAATATCCCAAACTGATATTTTGCTTCTATACTGCTGGTTTATGTTTTGTGGTTCTCAGATATATACCACTGTAATATGCCAACCAATTGAGGTCTGATGTTTTCTTGTTTAATGGTTTCAATTTGTAGTTGATGGTTTGCTAACTTGGTTCCACACCTTCATTCTTAATCACTATGATTATGGAATTATCATTCACACAATAGCCAAAATACATTGGCTATTTAAAGATACACTTACATGTGAATTAATGAGGAATTACACCACAATAGAATGAACAACCATGATAATACTATGACTGATACTTTATTTAATTGGCAGCAGTTACTTGCCTGGAAGGGTTAATACTGAAATTCTGAGAGTGATTCCCTCACAATTTTGAGAATGATAAATCATCGGCTATGTATATATGTATTGAAAGGAGAATGCATTTAGTACATGCCTGGAAGTATTTGACAGCCGATTTGAGATATGAATAGTTGCTACAAGCTCTAGATAATTTACTTCTTACAATATAGGATGTCCACGCTGCCCAAAAAAGTCAAATAACAGCCACCAATTCAATGTCACTAACTCCACACAAGAATTACAGGCTCAGCTAGCAAGTGTACCCTTAATAGTTACATGCACATAGATATCAGGTCTCGATTGTAGAATTTCAGCCCAACACTGGGGTATTGCACAAGGGATATCGCTGCTGCCACCAATGGATCGTTTGCTAACGTATTAGATCTTAGCTGCAACAATCGACCATTGCCCACTGATAAAGGATACTGCCCACACAATGAGCGTCCCCTCTGGATCACTATTCCCAACTGTTCACAACCTCAGCATAAACCCTCAAAATACTGATGAAGTGAATCATTGATGGTTGTAGCAGCTTGATACAAACATGCAGGGTTGTGAATATGCTTTAGAGAGAGCAAGTTTCTTGACTACAATGCCCATCTAGGAAGAAAGGTATCCAAATGGAATGATCACGTTCTCCACATGAGCCCATGTTATAGTTGAGACAAGATCTGTCGCCCTAATATTTGATGGGGATGCTCTTATCCATTAAGAAAATCACTGCCATGATTAAGGAGTGAATGCGCCCAGCTATAAACCTTAAGGAAGCTCCAACACTGCCCTAAACACAATGAATCTTCGATGCAATGAAGTACACAATGATGAATCTGGATGATTCACCCTAAGGATTGGCTAGGGTGGACAGATTTCGCCACCGAATCCAATTAGGTCAAGGAAATCCGCCTTAAACCCTAAGTAGCTCACCGAGCTCCCAAAACCTGTTTCCAAAAAGATGAATAATAACATAGATACACTTTTGGTTCAACTAACCTTCTTATATAGCTTTTAGGGTTTGCATGCATGTCACTATTAGGGTTTACATGTCACTTTTAGGGTTTGCATGCATTTCACTTTTAGGGTTTTGCATGTCACTTTTAGGGTTTGCATGCATGTCACTTTTAGGAACATTACAGTCCTCCCTCGCCAAAGATTGCTTGTCCTCAATCAATCGACAACTGTCAACTAAAAAATGCATCCAGACACCAATACCAAGATACCATATGAACCACTGGATCACCTCATGCCTCCTTGCCACCTAATCATGAACTGACCCCTTGATACCGGGATCCCAAACAACTCTTTGACTGATACCAAATCCATCTGAATACCCTTAATGAGCCAAGCAATCATAAGTTGAACAAACTCCTCAGAAGACTGCTTCGTCAATCCTCCAAACCTAAGCATCCCTCGAAAAAAAATCTTGGAAGCGAAGGTTGGCCCTCTCCTCCATAGAACTCCATTGATGTCAACTAAGCCTGTAAATCTAGGTGTCTCCATCTCCATCATATACTTGTCTACCCAATCTCTGTATGGATACATTTCCTTGTTGGCTGGTCCACAAGGAATGTGCTCAACCACCTCCTCCATGGTTAAACCACTGTCCCAAAAAGGCAACTCATGATCCCATACCTGATCCAAATTTTTTGTTTCAGATTTCTCCTTAGTCACCTGCACTTTTGAGTGCTCATGTAGAATCATTGCTGAAGGCTCTCCCCTCAAACCATGAGTGCCACTCATGCCCTCATGGGTCACAACTATCCTGCATCCTGTGTAGGTAGCGATATCCTCTTGCACACTCACTCGACTAGTGTCATTTGAACCAGGATTCCACACATCTGTACTATACCCATTTTGAAAAATAAGGGATGCATCCATGTCACTATCGGCTAGTCCCTGGAATATGTCTCCCATCAACGCATTTGCATTTACAACCTCAACCATTAATGGCCCCTCCACAAGATGTGGCTCATAACCTCCATATTGCTCGGCATGTATAGAATCAATCCTCTATGTGTCATGCCTCTCCACTCGTTCCTGTGAATCTAACTGAGGTTCCTCTTCTACCTGCTCTTCTACCTTGTGTTCATCCAAAAGACTTAAGGGTGCAATCTCTAATTCCTAATGGTCCAAACTGTCATATGACAAGAGAGAGCGTGTGAACATGATCTTATCTTCTTTAGGACTCCTACCTGATAATGGATCTTTGCTTTCTTCATGATCAATTGTAGGTTGATCTATGATTGTTGATTTATTACACTCTAAACCACAATTAGCATAGAGACCTTTGGATGCCTTTTTGGTAAACATACCAAGTCTTCCCTTCTTGCTTTGTAGTAATGAATCTTCAAACCGTTGCAAATTATGCTCTAAGCTCTGTTGTGTCTTAGCAAGGTTCCTCATTAACTCCTCCAAAGTAGGCTCCTTTTCGTGAGGCAGCAAGGAAGGTGGGTAACAACCTACCATCTATAGTTCTTGCCATTGATGCAACCCCTATAAGATCCCTTACCAATCTGACTGGAACAGTTTTGGGGACGGATATGTAATGGAGCTTTGCAATCACAATAAGGCACTCTCCAAAAAGTTGTAGCAGACTTCAAGATGCTTTGTTTCTTGGCAATACCACAAAAATGAAACGAACCCTCCACAACTAATGTGTGAAATTGCTTATAACACCCATGTTCATGCGAATTTCCCCACAGCTGGCTAAGAATATGCTCTGATACCACTGTAATATCCCAAACTGATATTTTGCTTCTATACTGCTAGTTTATGGTGATTATTTATGTTTTTTGGTTTTCAGATATATACCACCGTAATATGCCAACCAATTGACGACTGATATTTTGAATTTTCTTATTTAATGGTTTCAATCTGTAGTTGATGGTTTGCTAACTTGGTTCCACACCTTCATTCTTAGTCACTATGATTATGGAATTATCATTCACACAATAGCCGAAATGCGTTGGCTATTTAAAGATAAACTTGCATGTGAATTAATGAGGAATTACACCACAATATAATGAACAACCATGATAATACTATGACTGATATTTTATTTGATTGGCAGTAGTTACTTGCCTGGAAGGGTTAATACTGAAATTTTGAGTGTGATGCCCTCACAATTTTGAGAATGATAAATCATCGGCTATGTATATCAATATGTATTGAAAGGAGAATGCATTTAGTACATGCCTGGAAGTATTTGACAGCCTATCTGATATATGAATAGTTGCTACAAGCTCTAGATAATTTACTTCTTGCAATATAGGATGTCCACACTGCCCAGAAAAGTCAAATAACAGCCACCAATTCAATGTCACTAACTCCATACAAGAATTACAGGCTCAGCTAGAAAGTGTGCCCTTAATAGTTACATGCACATAGATATCAGCTCTCGATTGTAGAATTTCAGCCCAGCACTGGGGTGCAATAGCACAGGGGATATCACTGCTGCCACCAATGGATCGTTTGCCAACGTATTAGATCTCAGCTGCAACAACTGATCATTGCCCACTGATAAAGGATAGTGCCCACACAATGAGCGTCCCCTCTGGATCGCTATTTGGCTGCCCAACTGTTCACAACCTCAGCATAAACCCTCAAAATAGTGATGAAGTGAATCGTTGATGGCTGTAGCAACTTAATACAAACATGCAGGGTTGTGAATATGCTTTAGAGAGAGCAGGTTGCTTGAATACAATGCCTAGCTAGGAAAAAAGGTACCCAAATGGAATGATCACGTTCTCCACATGATCCCATGTTATAGCTGAGACAAGATCTACCGCCCTAATATTTGATGAGGATGCTCTTATCCATTAAGGAAATCACTGCCATGATTAAGAAGTGAATGCACCCAGCTATAAACCTTAAGGAAGCTCCAACACTGCCCTAAACACAATGAATCTCCGATGCAATGAAGTACACAATGATGAATATGGATGATTCACCCTAAGGATTGGCTAGGGTGGATAGATTTCACCACCGAATCCAATTAGGTCAAGGCAATCTGCCTTAAACCCTAAGTAGCTCACCGAGCTCCCAAAAAGATGAATAATAACATAGATACCCTTTTGGTTCAACTAACCTTCTTATATAGCTTTTAGGGTTTGCATGTCACTTTTAGGGTTTGCATGCATGTCACTATTAGGTTTTGCATGTCACTTTTAGGGTTTGCATGCATGTCACTTTTAGGGTTTTGCATGTCACTTTTAGGGTTTGCATGCATGTCACTTTTAGGAACATTACATCTAAACAACAAGCTATAGCATTCATATTGCACTACAAATATATTCAGAAGTTACCTTACCTAGGCTTCATCATAGGATTAAAGAACTATTGGAATGACTAAGAAAAATACATCATTTCTAGTATATGTTTACCTTCTTCATTGTTCTCATCAGTTGATGCATCATTTTGAGGCTCATCCTTACTTTCAACATCAGTTATACCATTCACAATATCAAATCGTTGTAGAAACAAATCAATAAGGTATAAAAGGCTTGCACCATATGAAAACATAACCCTAGAGAACTAAAAACAACCAACAATCACAGTACCAAAATAGATTATGATGTAGTATGCTGACATTTCAAACAATAGCCATGCAATGAGAAGAAAGTACCTTCGAATATAATGGTCCATACAACTTCTGATATTTAGCTTCCAATGTTGCTCTTTCCTTGAAGAATTTTGCTTCAAGTTCATCATGATTGATCTGCAATAGTATAATCTTTCAGAAATGCACACATAATAACTTTTCTGCAGAAAAATCAAGCAAGATTCAACCATATGTTGCAGCCATAACTACTTTGCAAGACTCTACCAGAGAGTGGGAAAATGCCAGCTGTATGTATGGTATGAGTGTATTAAAACCTATACCTCAAGGCTTGAACTGTTTGTCCCGCAAGCTGCCCTAATTTACAATATTACGAAAGGTTATTAGCAGAGGGTATAAACTGTATCAAATATTGGCATTAGCTGTCATTTCAATGTCATTAATGAAAAAACCTGCAAAAAAGCCTTATTAGGGTTTTCTCATAATAAAACTTAATTTCCTCGCAATAAAAGACCAAAACTTTCACAAACATTTTCCCTATATTGGATATCCCGAGTAGGCCACCTAGTAATGTCGTGTTAACTATTTAGTGTTTAACTGCACTATCCTGGAAAGTTCACAAAATCCAAATTAATAAGGCCAAATTCCCAAAAAAATTTGTGCTGGCCAAAATATCAGAGATGTGAATAGTGTTGTCACTGTTCAGAAAGACATGAATATGCTTCACCAATAGGCAATAAATTATGAATTCAAAGCAATAAGAATATATGCAAAAATCCGCCCCTCCATGGTGGTAATTTTTGCCCCACCTCATTCATGCAAGACTTGGAATGTATTGTTTTCACCTAGTAATGTCGTGTTAACTATTTAGTGTTTAACTGCACTATCCTGGAAAGTTCACAAAATCCAAATTAATAAGGCCAAATTCCCAAAACTATTTGTGCTGGCCAAAATATCAGAGATGTGAATAGTGTTGTCACTGTTCAAGAAGACATGAATATGCTTCACCAATAGGCAAGCAATTATGAATTCAAAGAAATAAGAATATATGCAAAACTCCACCCCTCCATGGTGGTAAAGTTTTGCCCCACCTCATTCATGGAAGACTTGGAATGTATTGTTTTCTCAGTGGCCATGAGTGGCCATGATCCTGATGCTATATCAAAGAGAATATGGTTATGGTACCCAATAAAAAAATAGCAAACTAATGAATATTTACATCATATTACATATGGTTGCTATAACCTGGAGACAATAGACTAATTTATGCCCCTCCATGGTGGTAAATTTTTGCCCCACCTCATTCATGGAAGACTTGGAATGTATTGTTTTCTCAGTGGCCATGAGTGGCCATGATCCTGATGCTATATCAAAGAGAATATGGTTATGGTACCCAATAATAAAAAAATAACTAATGAATATTTATATCATATTACATATGGTTGCTATAACCTGGAGACAATAGGCTGTAGTTTATAAAAGCCTTTTGCTATAACCTTTTCACATTGTTCTGTTTTTGTCACATGCTTGCCATTTTTGGTACCCTTCTTTAGCTTATCTTCACAAACTTGTCTGTCATATTTTTTCCCAGGTACTAATCAATTTTTTTCCTACGGAGCGAGCAGATCCTAGTAGTTAGCTATTGTAGCACTGAAATTGAAATCAAAATAATCATGTTCAAAAGAATGTCTAGTTCATGCGTTGATCAATAATTTGGTAAGTACCCTTAACACAATATTAAAATGTTCAAATATTACAGAAAAATCTAGAATCGAGTCTCCTAACTTCGAAAATGATTGTGGCTAGTTCGTCTACCAAGTGGCTAGCAGTTGTTCCCAATCAGGGCCAAGTGACAATCATATTAGTTCTAGGGGTTCAACCTTGCTTCAAGAAAATTTACTAGGTACACTTTCTGATCTTATGTCTTAATGCTACTATTTGTAGATTCCTAATTGGTATGTCTTTTATTTCCTTATTGTAGAGCTTACTAATATGAAATAACCTACCCCGCTTTTATCTTTTAATTGCAGAGAAGCATAGGAGCTCTTTTGTTTATTAGTATCTTATCTATTTAGTAGATTTATGTTCTATTACTTTATAGCTAACAGGAGATCAGTTAAGGTGCCAATTGTTCAAGTTAATCTAGGGGAGATAAATGCACTTTACTTTATTATAGCACTCTTCACTTTTTGAATGCAAAAAATGAATGCTCTAATCTTAACACATTCCTTCTCAGTTTCATAGAAAGATAAGAGAGTTTAACCGATATCTATGAAATATTTTGCATGAGATCAAATAAATTCAGGGAGGCTTTTCTTTGTGGTAAGTATAACAGGAATTTTATTTACTGGAGGTGAGAATGTGCCCTTTATGTGTTAAAAATATTAGGTCTGAGGTTACAGTGCTCATTTTCCCTTCAACTTTATGGATTGCACTTTGAGGTCTGTTGGTGCGACTGATGCATCTGACACTAATGTGAGTTTGTCACCGCAAGCCAAAAATTATATGGAGAAAGAGAAAAATCAAGAAGCTTCATAAAGAAAACAAAGATTGAGTGTATCTCTCCACATGATATATGGAAGACAGATGAAACCAACAGAAATATGCCAGTTTCTAATACCAGGAAAGTGGCATCCCAGATCCAACATCAGCCTGGCAAAGAAAATGAGTGAAGCAATACTTTGATGAAGCATGAGCGACTTGATCCTATTAAACGAGAATCTATACCTACAAAGGTGGACGTCTCTGAGTATGTAGCAAAGCATTTCCTATAGACATGATAACTTAATGAAAGATATTTTTTCACAGCTGAGAAAACTATACTATATTATCTTTTAAGTATATGTCAAGCTTGACGAAAACAGATACATAGTTTGTCAATAATACAGGCACATAAAGAGTACTACAATGAGAAACAACTACAGCTGAAGATTCAACATGGGCAGTGGATCGAAAAAGAAAACACTTTTAATACAAAAGGACAATTTTAATTAAAAAAACTTGTTTGGCTTCTACAACGTCTGAGTAGTGACATTTCTAAAGGAATTCGTGAAAAATAGAACTGGCATTAGAGTAAATACGTTTGTTACAGAAGAAAACTCCTATGCATAAAATCCTATCCACGATAGGGAGAAGGGCAAAACCCTTGGCTGAAGCCATGAAATCCCTATGTGCATGGACAGATGAGAATTCATACCAAACCATCGAATCAAAAATTTCAAAAATTATGAAATTGCCATAGGAAATAAAAAGTCAAACAGATATTGAAGGAAAAAACAAGCATTTCTTTACATTTGAGTCTCAAATCGATAAGTCTAGAAATGTAATCAACCCTGTGAATTATTACAAGAGCCAATGACCCTTTTACAGGCACAGTAAGAAAATAAGGGCTTTATTAAGTTGTGCCCCAAAGCATCGAATAATGCAATTACTCGGTAAATAAAATATAGGGATCACCCAGGCTAGTTAGCGGAAAAGGTGGAGTCTCAGTTCATCCAATTTTATGCCAGAACCATCATAAAATCATAGTTAAACCAGAGGTATTATTATAAAAACATAACAGCATATATAATTTACCAAACCACACAATATTGCAAGAGAGTTTGCATAATTTTATAAAAAAAAATTGAAGGACACTCCATGTTTTAAAGACAACACATTTGCACAGAAATTAAATCCAAGAGGAGTGAAAGAACAAAGTACCTGTGTTTTTCTCCTCTTCTCTGGCTCTTTGAATCCAAATTCCTGCAAAGGCAATGCAAACCCAGGTGGAGTCTCAGTTCATCCGATTTTATGCAAGAAACATCATAAAATCATAGTTAAACCAGAGGGATTATTATAAAAACATAATAGCATATATAATTTACCAAACCACACAATACTGCAAGAGAGTTTGCATAATTTTATACAAAAAGGTATATTTTTAAATTTAATTATTTAAAATATCTTATACAAATTAAGATATTAATATTAATATTAATATTTTAAAATATTCGAATGTTCATGGTTTCCAAAAGTTTTCTTCACACTTAAATTATAATAAATTTTAAAAATATTTATTAAATTAAAGAAAAAGACATCCATTTATGACCATATTCAAATGTTGTAATATTAGATATATTTTCATGTATTTCTTATATCAACCAGAAACTTACATATTTGATATTCAGTTTTGATGCTTGTATTCTTTGATGTAGAAAAAGATCTTCCACAAGAAAACATCTATGGAAGGTACAATGCATTTATACATTTGAAAAAAAATCAGTAATGTTGATTCTAGCATGAAACTATTAAATTCTGGGATTAGCTTTTCTGCTTCTGGGATTAGCTTTTGTGCACCTGTTTTAGAAGCATTGAAAAACTTTCCCAAAGTTTATTTAACCACATATCTATATATATATATATATATATATATATATTATTGCAACAATGTTATGTGCACTATAGAGTATATTGATTAATATAACTATATTCTTCTTATACACTTACAGGTAACTTTACAATAAATAGTTTATAAGTGTGCTTTGATTGTCACTTCACTTGCTATATTAAAAATATCGATTTTCACATTTTCTTTCTACAATTTTTTTATATGCAAATGGTATATATGGTAGCTTATAAGATGCATGATAATGTAAAGCTCGGGATGGTGGTCCAATTTTGTCAAGTTGTCTTTATATGCAAGTTAATCATAATTCTGTCTTACTGTTTTTATATTTTCTAGGGAAACCAAAGAATGGCTCAAAAGGAGCACACTGGTCATGCTTTGGTTGTGTTCAGGGCATAGTTGAATATATATACTTATGTGATAAGTGACTCTTGTAGAAGAGAGAAACATCATTGTTGTATCTATATGCACCAATATGTGGTATATGTGCTCAGATAGGGGGCATGTTGTATATGGCACTGGTGCATAAATGGCTCTCACCAGTAAGACATGCCATACAATAAAAAACCAAAGCAGCTACAAGTTTTGCCACCTCAACTGCAACTGAAAACCGAGTCACAAGATAACCTATTTTAATCTCCTAATAAAGTTCAGACAAAAGCTGATTTGCATGGGCAACAAAGGAAAACCACTGGTGAAGTTTCCATTCAAACAGGAGCTGCCATGTCAGGGCAAGAATAAAGAGAAGTTGACTACTGACGAAGATGAAGCATATCAATTTGTAAGGCTGCAAGAAGCATCTACAGACAAACTTAGTGCAAACATAAAAACTCAAAACAGAGACAGGGCAGCAAACGGGGGTGCTAAAGCATCTGGACAGCCGAGTGGTGTTACTAAAGAAGGGCTACCCATATCTGTCAAAGAACAAAATTGATTGCCCTTTTAAAGCCATGCCAATAGATGTTTATGTGCAGAAGGCAAATTCCAAAATCCGCAATGTTCAACAACAAAACTCTTATCGGTACCCAAGCCCATGTACCATAATCACGAATGGCAATAACCTCTCAATGCCTTTTAATGAGAACTCCCTTTAGATGGTCATAAACATTTCTGTGATCAGGACTGTCCAACTTGCACCCTTTTTCACCGAAGCTTAAAATTTAGAACGATGTAATTATTCATTGAACAAAGTTACCAACTTTTCAGATTGCACTTAGAGGTATGCTACTACCGTTGATGCATCTGGACCTAATGTAACATTGTCAACCCAAGGCATAAATTCTATAAAGAAAAAGCGAAGTCATGAATGCCTATAACTTAAATGCCTTTCATTGAGAACACTCTTTAGATGTAATCAACATTGCCCACGGGGTTTGTGGTGGGTTTCTATGAAGTTTGAATAAATGACTTGAAAACAGCATGTGGACGATCTGAAACACTGGAAAAAGATACGAAAAGAGTCGTGCACTTCCATTATTGTACTGTAATAGTCTTTAGAGATGTGGCGATTTAATGCTGGATTTATCCTTTATATGACTACTGTGAAAGAAGGAACAACGAGACGAGTTAAGCCAAAGGGATTTGATATAGCCAGGTTATGAATTAAGGTACTGAAAAATCTTGTTGGATTCTATTTTTTATTTCAAAACTTTGACAAATCCCTTCTCGTTCCATTCAATTTTTATTTTATACTGTTTATGGGTGGACAGAGCATTTGTGACCCATGAGCTTGTTTATCTAAGCCAGTCCAAATGTGATACTGGTAGTTCATATGATCTAGAACTCAGCAATATCCACCTTGCTGTGCAGCTTTAAAAGCTGCATAAGTGTACGCGTCTGAACTAATTTAGTTCAGATCTAACAGTATACACATCACCCCCATACAACATTTGACGCTCATACACGTCTCCCCATGCAACATTTAACGCTATGCCCTCTGCTTTGCTTTTTGAAACTAAATGAGAAACAACGAATGGACTTGTTATTGCTTGCAAATATTCTACTGATTTGCTCGTTGTTATCATTTCACCATTTTGCAGACTATGCCCTCGATAATATTATTCTGGTATTATGATGTATGAGTTGGTAATGTTCATATATATAACATGCAGATTAGGTGCTGGTGTCAGTCTTCTAGTGTCTATAGATGAAAAGTCGAGTCTAGTATTGAAATAAAATATAAACACAGACTTTCAAATGGAAATGCAATATTCATGATTTGAGGTTTGAAAGGGCTTCATTTCCAGGTGCTTGCAGATTGTTTAGGGTTTCCATCTGTGTGATTCTGTAGATCATAGTGAAAAAAGAAGAAACATAAGTGTAGATCATGTTTTCCAATGCAAACTCTATTCCAGCCATGCGAGAAATAGTCTACACATTCTGCACCAGAGTGGTTGATTCCCTTGCAGCTATCAGTGAAATCGAAGCCCAAAGTCGTTGGTTCACTTGCAGCTATAAGTGAAATCGAAGCCGTGGGTATACATCTTAAAGGAAACCAAACCCCCCACATATCTGCACCAGCTATCTCAATGAACTGAAGTAAATGCATTTATTGTAGCGGCATGGACATGAAGGTGACGAAGGGAAAGACATTGGATTCAAATCTTCGAAAACACCTGTATGCTCTGTAGCTTCACACAACCCTTCATCTACAACCCCTCTGAAGATACAAATGTTTATGTACTTGGCATCTCTTCTAACTCAGAGAACCCAGAAACATCCAGGAATCTAAGATTTGTCGCCTACACAAAGCCTCGTATTCTCTACAATTTCAGACGTCCCTCCACCCACAATCTCTCCAAAGATATCAATGTTTCCATACTTGACAACTCAAAACGTCTACCTCTCTAAGCTTTATCATCTGCACCAAACCCTGTATGCACTTCAGTTTCACACATCCATGTTCCCGCGACCCCTCCGAACATAGAAATTTCTCCATGCTTGGTAGCTCTTCTAACTCAGAGCACCGGTAAACAGAAGGATTTCCACTACAACAAGACGCCATCCATCCAATAACCAACCTACCAGCCAGGAAAAAAAGAGAATAACTTACAAGGGAGGCAAGTGCAAGCGAAGAAACAAATGAACCAGTCAGGACACGCAGAAGCGAAGACGAGAGGACACGTGGAAGCTAATACGAGAGGACATGCGGAAGCACATCATTGGTTAAAGGGACGACGATGCTACAGTGGTCTCAAACCCAACTTCTCAAAGAAAAACGCCTTACAGCGTAAATATTTATCGATCTCATATTGGATTTAGAAGCAAATAAAAGCATTTTCTAATGCCTTAGTGTTGTGGAAAAGCTTGCTTCGTTCTCTTCCAGTTATAAAGGAGCAGCTCAATTGGAAGGTTGGTATAGGAATCCAGATTTTTATTGGTATAGATCCACTCATTGGACTTATGGGTAACTATAAATTGTCTACTTCTTTGTTATATCAGTTGCATTCTGAAAGCATTGTCAGGTTAAAAGAAATTGTAATTATGATGATTCTTGAGCATACTAGCTTTGTGCTAGTGAGTTAGGATTATCTTCATAGTTTGTTAGGGATTGGGATGAATATGTTAGAAAACTAAATATTGCGGGCATTATTTTATCAAATCAAAAGGATGAATTAGTATAGGACTAGAAGAATGCAAATGGCATCATAACCGCTAATCTAGCTTATGATGCAATAATTCACAGTCGGATTTCAAGAATTCCTAAATGGTGGGTAAAGAAGCTTTGGAAATGGTGTTTTCCAGAGAAAGTTAGATGTTTTATGTGGCTCGTCTTGGAAAATAAAATTCTCACATTGGATAATTTATTATAAAGGGGCTTTTCCAGTCCTGGGATTTGTCAAATAAGCAAATTGGATGAAGAAATTGTTTTACATCATTTTTCTCGTTGCTCCTTTCGATGTGGACGGGTCTTTGTGGATATTTGCGCATTCAAGAAGATTGGGTTCATGATGATTTGCAGGAATATGTTTTTCTTTGGATACACGCTTGTCCAAACTACAAAGAAATTCCTATGTTTGTTATTTGGGAAGTGCGGAAAGATAGGAATAGGCCCTCTTTTTTAAGGCACTAAGCCCTCTATGTTTCATGTTAGATCAAGGATTATCAACTCCTTTTTTGAATATTTTAAAGAAAATCCTATTTCTATACCACACATTCTAATTAAGCCTGTTGAGGAGGATGGAGTAGCTTCTAGTTTTTTTCACATGGTGGCAATGTTCCCACATTATTGAATAAAAAAATAATGACCTATAAACATTCCATTATTAACCTTGATAATCATGGATATTGCTCCTATAATTAACAAATTATAACTAAACATAGATGGATATAAAGGAAAATTATAAGATATCAATTTTTAATAATTAAGTCATTAATATATTACTCCACTATATTGGCCTTAAACAAGTTAATTTGTTTGATTTTAGCTATATACATAACTAGTCCCTGTTTGGGATTCTGTATTTAGTAATTTTCTTGTTGCTGCATCTTATGCTCAACCTACCCCAGCTCCTGTATAATCCTCGGATGTAAATACGCTTCAGTCTACGAGCCAGAAAGGCATCTTGTTGTCATGAGATCATTATGCTTCATATTAGGAATCATGTGGTGAAGCCCAACATTGAAGTCATTAACCAAAATAAAGATCCGTCAAATTGGTTTAATATTTTATGGATTCTATTATAATTATCCATGTTATTATATATTCTCTTTAATGGAAACTGCAAAGTTTGACATTGGTATAGAAAATCCAAAGCCCTTTGAGCTTTCATTCATTCATTGTACTTTCATCACAATATTTTGTATAAAACACAGCTGCAGCTACGGTCTACAAACAACCAAAACCACTGTGCCAAGCCTCTGCTGATTCCATTACAACACCGCCCACAACACACTTCAAGTCACACGCATATCAACTGTCACGCGGCAACCACCTCTACTGTTTGTGGCACACAATCTTCATTTTCTTTTTTTGTCCACTGGCTTCATTGTTTGGTTGCTTGCTTTTCACCTACAGACTTAGAAGACGAAGAATACCAGTTGCTTGCTTGCTTACTCGCACGATGTTACTGGAATACCGGTGAGTGAAGAAGTCAGTCACTTCGTTTACTGGCACGATGGAAGAAGCCGCCCGGTTTCTGCAGCATCTTTGACAGGCGTCCAGCTTGGCCTTGCATCGTCCAGGGAAATTGTAAGTGGATGCACGAAATAAAGAATAATGACAAATCGGGTTGGCAAATAATATATTTTATATTTTAACTAAGTTAAAACTCATTTTCATGCCAATTCAAATGAATAAACAATATATTCTTCAAGAGTGCTTAAGCCAGAAATATTAATAAGATCATCTCCTCTTGCCTGATTTATTCTCTGGAAATTGTCCCAGCTTTAATAGAATACCCAATTTGTATTATATTTTCTGAACTAAACGAATAAATTATCTGACTGAAATTGGAATTTCAAACAATGTGTTATATCAAATTTAGGGGATGGAATTTCATGAAGACTATGATTCTGTGTGGAAAAACTATATGCAAATGAATAAATAAATCACTAAAAAGTTGACTTGTCCTAGATTATGAATCCATGGAGGATATAAGCTGCTTTGTATCATCTGAATGTTGGTCTATGGAGGTTTTTCCTGTAGGTGTTAGGTTACCAAAGGGGGATTTGCATCTAGGTGATGGTATAAGGGGTGTCGCAGATTACCCAGCTGAAATCCGTGTCAAGGATTTAAAGCTGGTTAATACACTTAAGGGTACTTCCCCTCAACTTTTGAATTACCTGTGTCACCAGGTGATGGGTCACCAGCAACACACTCTATACTTAAACCTGAAGACTACTTAAAAGATAATTGCTTCCCAAGCTGATACGATTGTATTACTTTTTTTAGTTAATCGTTTCGAGCAACTTACTGGGAGGAATTTCTAGTTTCTGAATTTCAAGTTCTCCCAACAAACTTCTTTTGTAGTGTACAGGATCTTGATTTTCTTTCCCACCCCAGTCTTTGTTCTTTCAGTACCCTCGGTGCTTCCCACTTGAGAAAGTAATGAAGACATGCCAGTTTTAAATTCACTTCCATTTTGTTCCTCATCATGGAATGGAGCAATGTTATTCTTATCCTCATCCAGAGTGTTAATCTCTGTGTGTGCCTCATGCAAGATATTGGCTTTAAGTGTATCAGTAGGCTGGTTCCCCTCTCTCTCTGGTTCTGGATTTGTCAATCCAGTGTTGTTCTTATCAATGTCCATACTGTTACTCTGTGTCTCCTGCAAAAAATTAGAGTCCAGTGTCTCAGTAGGGTACTTCCTTTTCTTTGATTCCTTCTTTGTAACACCAATACTGTGCTCCTCTTTTAAAAATGAGCCAACCTGTAAAATGGAAACCACTTTTGAAGTCTGAATGTGTATGTTAAAAAAAATATAGCACTTTTTATGTTTTTTGGTTGGGAGTACACTTTTAACCAGTTATCAGCCTTCACGACTCTCTCATCCTTGGTAATGAGCTTATAATTTTCTTGTTATGAGCAGTGAAGAATCTCAACAAAACCTCAGGTGGGGTTTGGCTGGGGACGGGTCGCGACTAGGATGGAGAGGGTTTAATAAACTTGTTTGAGCAATTACGAACTAAATTGTTTTTCTGGGAAAGGTGCCACCTAAAGGCTAAATAATTGGCATTGTACAGGAAAGGGCTCTTTATTTGTTGAAAAACAGAAACCAGCCATGATCCAAGGTCATTTCCGCCAAAATAGCATCATGCAAAGAATTGCCACAGAATTACCAATTCCACAGAAACTCTGAAAATCACGGTTATTGTAACTTTTCATGAATTGTCCTAGAAATTTTATTATATATTAGATTCTTTGTTTCACAAAAACGTTACACTAAAACAAAAATGTTTCACAAATTCAAACCCCTATACAGGGATGAAACTATTCAAGCTTTGATCGGGAAGTTGGACTCACCATCGCTACCCTGTAGCATTACAACACTATCATGTAATTTAGTATTTTATGTAGCTTTGTATTTTAGAAAACAACAGGCATTTAAGTGTGCTTTGCAACCTATTCTTGCAGCGTAATTATAAATGATGTATTTAAAATGGGTTTATAGAAATGAAAGAAGAGGAATTTTTTTAAATTCATTTTACAAAACGACAGACTGGTTGAGTGCCTAATGAGTGAAAGAAAACAAAAACAAAATGGAAAATAGAGGGATCCTTAATTCTTATTTGTATCAAATTAAATTTGGTCGTTTAGTTGATGGATGAGAAAATATTTTGAATTTTTTTGATCATTTTGGTTGATAAACCAGAAAATATTTTAAATTGTTTTGAATGATCTGCAATTATTTTAAATTGTCTTGAATTTGGTTCGTGAATCTTAATAGATTATTATGTCATTTAAAGATTATTATGTCATTTAAAAGGGTTTGTTCTTAAAATTGCAATTGGAATTGAATTTTTGGTTTTTGAATACTTGAGAAGCTGACTTATAGATGGGGTTTTTTTGTACGACACATTGATGCACAGTTGAAACCAAAAATCCCAATGATAATGGCAAGCCATTGCCAACTTCCCAGACAGGTCCTTCGATTAGCACTGCCAGTACAGAGAGCATTCCAACTACTCCCAGGCTAGAGGAGCAATTAAAAATATCATCCCAGTTGTTGAAATTCACATTCAATGAGCTGAAATCTGCCACCAGGAACTTTAGGCCAGAGAGTGTTCTAGGTGGAGGTGGGTTCGGCTATGTTTTCAAATGCTGAATAGAAGAGAATGGTACTACCACTGTCAAGCCGGGCACCAGCCTCACTATTACTATCAAGACACTTCAGGTTTATTTCATACACTTCAGGTTTGTTTGATATGCAGGCTACTGTTTTTTTGTTCTCCTTCTTGATATTTGCAATATAGGGTTGTTTTCCCTAAGTTTGTTTTCAGGTTCCTATTGCTTTGCATCAAAATTGGAGGATGGGATTTCATGTTTGCCGAGGATTTGGATTTTTAAGAAGCTTGAATGCGCTATTTTGAGGGCCAACTATGTGAGCCAGTCCAACAGTGTTGATTTTAGGATTTTTAGTAGGATTATCTGTGAGATTTTTTTGTATCTTGATGACCTAAATGTTGTGGGTAGTTTTTCTGCCTATCCTAGAAGCCTTAGACAACTTTGATAGTAGAATCAATGCAGAATATCTGCAAGGAATCTCAATGTTGGGAAGAAAATAATTGTTGGCATGTGCCAAACCTATTTACATTGTTAAAGTTTAAATAAAACCTAAAAAAAATTATATATATAAAAAAAACGTTTTTGTTTATTTGTTGTTGATCATGGAAGGATTAGATACAAGTAAGGACGCTTATCTTTATGAAACTTTCAAGTTAATGTGCAACAACATGTGACAATGTCGGGAACATTGCCACCACGTAACTTGCAGCTAATTGCATGAGGACAAATATTGTCAATTAACTAATGGCAAATGCCTAGAATATATTAATTAATAATACCTACTATTAGTAATTATTATATGATAATCATGGATATTATTATTAGATAATTTAGTGATATAATAATTATTATTATAATGATTTTCCAATAATCATTAGTAGTGTCTGGGGTAGAAGCAACACACTAAAATCCGCTTAGAAGTCCACGAACAAACCTATGCCAGCCTAGAATTGGATACTTGGACCTAATGTGTTTAAAAAAAATCTCAGGAAACATGAATAGGGTCACAGACAAACCTATGCCAGCCTAGGATTGGATACTTGGACCTAATGTGTCAAAAAAAAAAATCTCCAGAAACATGAATAGGGTATCCTGGCAGCTAAAGAAATAAGAAATAAACATTACAGAAAAAACAGAAAACTATGGAAAAACAACAAACTTAAAAGCACTGTATCCATTTGAGGACTAAGCCAAGGGCATTAATCCTGTCACTCATTAAAAACCACTACCAATTTGTGAAGTGAGTAATCTAGTTCACTCATTAAAAAACACTACCAATTGTCGTGAAGAGAGTAATCTAGTTCAAGTATTTAGTCTATATGAGATTGTAGTTTCTTAGGACAAGGCCAACGTATCTATGCAATTGGACTACCTTACTGGTATTCAACGGAAACTCAATCCCCCGCTTGGGCTCCAATACGGCTTGGCTCCCAATATGGCAAGATAATATGACTTGGTTGGGGGAGATATATTATTCATAAAAACGAGTTTGTTATAAGACCAAACTAGTTAATTGGACCAAATTCCAAATTCAGTTTTATCAATACGGCTTGGCTCCCAATATGGCACGGTAATATGACTTGGTTGGGGAAGATATATTATTCATAAAAACAAGTTTGTTATAAGACCAAACTGGTTAATTAGACCAAATTCCAAATTCAGTTTTACCCCGGATTTCCAGAATCAGATGAGACAGACAATCATATCAATTCTATGTTTTCTTAATTTTAATTATATGAACACTACCAATTCCGGTGAAGTGAAAGATTATATCAATGTGTACCCAGTAAGAAAGTCGATATATATATGACCAGTGATCACTGAGTCACATACTTCAATAATATGCTGTCCCACCTGGTGAACATGTAAATTGAAAAAAAGGATCTTATGAATTCAACTGAAGAAACAATAGTCATTATTGTTTAGATTTTTTCTCTGAAATATGAGCTCACCAAAACTAAGAAGTATCCTCTTCCTGCAGCTTCTTCATACATCTGATTCTGAGTGTCATGTCCCAGTCCAGTCTGCCACTAAAATCAAATGATACTTCCTTCGCCCATTACATATTACATAATCAGTTCGTGGAAAATGAGAGTCGGTAATCAGTAAATGGCAGACACCAACATTTTAGAGGAACTGCAAATCTCCTTCAATGCCAAAAAAATAACTGACAAAAGCTGCCTTACTCTTTCGTTTACTAGCTGCAGGTTACTAATCGATTAAGACTCATCGATCCATCTGTCAGTCATCTCGTATTCACGTGTAGATTGCTTAAGGACTGCTTAACTTATGTTTCCATTGTTTAATGCAATGGATAACAACTCGATCTCTCATACAAACAACTCCAACTCAATCTCTCATACAAACAACTCCCTTCGTCATGAAACTGGCCATCACACAGTCTGTTAATGTGTTGCTTCCTCGAGTTTTGTTAATAGATTTCCCCACCTTCTATTTGGATTTGTGTTATACCAAGGCCAGTACTGTGTTTTCTGATCATAAAATTCTTTAGTACTACCCTGCAACTGTCAGTTCAGAATCAATTACACCTACAAGTGTTTAGTTGAGATATGGAAATTATCTCTCAATAGTAAAATATGGATAAAGGACCTTTAGAAACACTTAATTTGCAAAAAAACTTTATACCCGACAATTTGCACCGATCTGACGACCTGGCTCGCGTAAGCTTTCACATCACGCGTTGCTGGTCGTCCGATCGGTGCAAATGGTCGGGTAGAAAGTTTACTCCCTTAATTTGTGGTCTATCATTGTTTCAATGTTTTTAACTATAAGTTAAATGACTATAAATCATCATTGAAAAAAACTATGTTCAACGTCTTTTAAAAAACTATGTTTCAATGTTTTAGCTATAAGTTAAATGACTATAAATCATCATTGAAAAAACCTATGTTCAACGTCTTTTAAAAAACTCTGTTTCAATGTTTTAGCTCCTTAACTATACTATTTGTTAATGATCATAATTATATTAGCTTAATTGATAATAAAATAAACAATTATGAGTATCCTTAATCCTATATCATTTTACGCTTTAATAATTATTTATTATGGTTTCTTAATCCTTAATAATCGTATATTTCACGTGGATCATTACATGATAGTGTCACCATAGATCTTGTTATTATGGAGGAATAATTCCTGGGTCTTGTCTAGTATGAGCGGTGACTGCAATAACATAAAAAGCATCTCAGTATTTACATCATTAAACTAATCTGTTCATTTGAATGAGAGAAGAAAAAAAATGTAAATAATATGCTAGGAAAACAGTTCCAAACCAACATCAGTACTCTGCATTACCCTGTTATCCTCAACCATTGAATCAAGACAAACACGATGCAGGTCAATGGATAAAATGTTTGCAACAAAATTCCTGCATAGGCAGGTCTTGGCATCTGGAGATCTATTATTAACACCCCAGTCTGTGGGAAAAATACTTCAACACAAACAATAGATCTCTAATAGGTTTTGCAAGAGAAAACACATATGGATGGGCTGATAAAGCATTACGCGCAAGTGAGGCGGCCTCAACTAGGTCAAAAATCTTTCCAAGGATGGTTCTAAGCCTAAACGTAAGGGGAAGAGCTCTTTTTTAAACCTAAAACGAAAACCCACCCACCTTTCACGGCGTAAAAACATAAATAATAGCTCGAAAAATACACTTAAATCGCCAAACCAAGTAAGAACAACCCCAACAACGAAGGATTGATAAAAGCCAATGCAACTGCAACTGTCGGCTTAAAACCCAGCAACGCGTCTGCATTTCTTTTGCGTCTCGGCAGTCAAAACCAAATCAGCAAGAAAAATTTGGATGGCAGTCGTCGTAGCGGCTCCAAGCCTGAAACGCATTCGCTGAAGCGAGCCTAATGAGGGTCAAGTCATCGATGAGGAACCTTCTCCACCGTTGCAGTAGTGAAAGGGAAAGACATCCGCTACAGCGGGTCTAAAAAATCAGAGGACATCCCGATAACCAACTTGCCATCATGCCCGCTGTTGTGGCAGAAAGATAAGGAATCATCCGACAAGGTGGGGCAAAACAATCAAATGAAATTTTGATTCTCAACACAACCTCTCATCCTTCGTTGTGGCACAAACCCAAGAAAACATCCACCATAACAACTTGAAGCCGAAAATTCGTCCACCATTACAACACGTACCCAAGTAAACATCCGTCGTAGCGGCTTGAAGCCTAAAATCCATCCACCATAGCGGCTCGAAGATGAACAACCGTTCGCCGTGAGCGTCTTAAGAAAAAGAAATCGCCCGTCATTGCGGTTATATTCTCAAGAAGCTATCCGTCGTAGCAGCTCAAAACTATCACACCCACCCTCTACTGCAACTAAAAAGACTTTCCTGACTTTGTGAAAAACCCAAAAACTTGAAACTTTCTCATAATAAAACAAGCCACAAATGCTGGATTTCAAAATCAAAGTTCCTAAGAAACAAAAGCTAATATTTTAAAAGGGCGTCCTAAAAAATGGAAAACTTTTTGGGGGATAGTTGCAGCGGCAACAATTGGTAACTAGATGGTGAACAAAAATCTTTGGAAAAAACTAACTTTTACAACCAAAAGTTGCTTCATGGTATTCTGTTAAATCGACTCTTCCCAAAATTTTAAGATTTCTTTAAGATGTTCAGACCTTTCCAGTAATGCAAGATTTAGAACTTTAACATTGATCGTGGTCCACTAGGATAGGGTAACCAGGTTTTCAAAACTCCCAATAACTATTTTGAGGCCAAGATATGAGGTTCATTTACTTCTGCATTCGAATTGCTTATAGCTCAAACACCACAGGATCGTAACAGAGCGTGGACAGACATATTTGTTTGTTCCTCATTCCCATGCCTTTTTCATTCTTTTGATGCTTTTGGACTTTTGTCATTTTGATTCTTTCCAGATTGCTTCTTTCATTTGAAACTTGGTTTAGGTTCTTCCATCCATAGTGTCCTTTTGTGTGAGAGATAGTTTTGTTTCAACTCAAAGATGAAGAAGAACAGCTGAGCAATTTTATCTAATACTGATTTTATTTAGTACGTCTTTTGATGTATGCTTTCTTTCTGGGAGATTTCACTTTTTTAAGAATTTTGGCTATTATTTGTGGCATGGGATCATTTTAAATACCATATACCTGTCCAGCCTACTTCCTTTCCGTGGGTCCATTGCTGTTAGCTTCCTAAGACAGATTTTAGTGTGAAATGGATGGAGCCACAAAATATTATTTTGGACTTCCCTTACCTTAGTTATTTAACAGGGATTAGATAGGACTTCAATGTGTTCACAACCTCCCTTCAAATAGTCTCTCAACTTAAAGAATCCTAATCATAATACATGTACATTTAATAAGCAGTCTTCTAGTCAAAATATTTGCAGTTTACCCAAAACTCCAATGTCCTCCAAACATCAAAAGTTGTGCTAGATTATTTGAAAACTGAAAAATAAAGCAAATAAACAAACTGAAATAAATCAGACTCTAAGAAAGCAAATGTAAATAAGGCAAACTAACTACAAAAGAAATGAAGCAAAAACCAAAGGTTTATTTATGTACAGAAAAATTCAAAAGAATCAAGTAAAATAAGGTTTGAGAATCAAGGCATTAACTGGAAGATTCTCTTCCCACCCCTGTAAATCCTGAAGTTTATACGTTGAGGATCCTAACTTTGCAACAATCAGAAACGGGCCGATCCAGAGATGTTGAAACTTAGTGTGCTTACTGTTGCCGCCTTTCACACACCTAGGTCACGTGGCAGAAATCTTCAAGCCACTCGGTGTGTCCTTGGAGGCAAGTCTCGAGTCAAGGCTGTCACCTTGTTCTTGACTCCTCCGTTTAGGCTCAACTCCTAACGAAGCCAAGGGGGGTAGACCCTATTAAGTTACTAAGGATAATTACTTAGTATGGTGATGTTAAACTGAACGAGTTACTTAGGAGTTTGAAATTTAACTATAGACAATCAAAAATGACAAGATACAAAAATGAACATACGAAAGCACAATGCTGAGACACAATATATATATATATTATATATAAAGCAAGAAAATAACCAATGCCTTAGAATGGAGTCAAAAAATAAAATCAATGTACTTGCATGTGCTTGGAGTGAATGTTTTGCAATTGCCTCTTGGTACGTTTTAAGTTAAATTTGAGGTGTGAGTTGATTAAAATTAGGCGAAGGGGTGTACTCCAAATATACCCGAGAGTACTTGGAGTATGTCCAAAACTAAACCTTCACGGCTACCCGCAATAAATATGTGGGTTGAATGGAGTCTCTAGGGCTATTGTTCATAACGCACCCATTAAGGTGTGACAGAGATCGGCGCCCCGATGTCACTTTTCAGAAGTCCCGCTTCCTTTGGGTATTTTGCCACCGCGATGGTTTGATCTAGGTGTTGGATTTTCACCTGATGGTTTGTCAATTTGGAAGAGTGAGTCCTAATTATACTAGTCACTCAAGTGCTTTTGATACAGCTTGATTGATCGGACGAACCGCAGCCAAGTGCAGAGCATACACACCGGAGTCTTGTCAATTTTAGTAAATTTTAAAATTGGGTGTTCTTGTTAAAAAGAAAACCCTCCAGGAACCTCTTTCGATCCAAGTGGATCTCAATCGGGGAATCAAGGAGGTGTTAATTTTATAATAGCTGAAGAAACAAATGATAGAAAAGAAAACAGATACACAATTCCGGTTTTCTAATTAGTCCTACCACGCATCGCTTTCCCCTTTCAGGTCAATCAAGAAGTCGTGGGGTAAGTATTAATATTACTTTGAAATATCAAATATGGAAAATGAAATTGATAATAAATCCAAGTATACTATCCTGCAGATTAGAGCTATGCTAGTTTGAAAAGAAATGAGCAAAAGGTAAAAAAATGACACCGATGCAAATCCCCCTAGGGGGGATGGTGAATAGGCTCGAAAGAGCCTAATCGAAAGGACCTTTTCTTTTTATTAGCAGTGATTTACAATATCAAAAAAATTAAAAATGATGCACTTTGGTCCTTGTTATCTGGGATCCAAAGGCTTACAACAAGCTTGTAACAAGCTAGAATTAAACAAGGTGGTGGGGGTAGCTTCCAGGAAGCTCCGATTCGTCCAAGAGTTGGAAATTTAGCAGAGTTTCCTCCTTTTTTGTTGGACCTGCTAAAAAACAGCGAGCAATCAGAATCAAATATGCCCAAACACATTTTGAAAGTGTTTTGGATTACTACACTAGTTATCGAACAAAAACTTAAGTAAAATTTTGTTAAATTGGGGTAATCTAGTTATGCAAAAAGGAACCAAGGAAAGCAAGCTTTCCTTGGGATCTTGGCTTGCTGTTTGGGCAGCCAATAAGATGTGCACATTATTGCAGAATATGAATCTTTAAAGAACGAAAAAGAAACTACCTTATGAGCAAGTTTTAGATCTATGACTTAGCTACTTGCAAAAAAGGCAATTCCTACACCTAGATCTATCTTTATGAAATGATATTCTTTATGAAATTGCAGATCTAAGAAGCAAGACTCTTATGAAATAGATCTAATAAAATATATTCAATTCCTTGAACTAGATCTGATCATAAGAGGGAGAGACAGGTAACCGAAAGAATGAATTTTTTAAGAAATGAGAAGAAGAGGAGAAAAGGTCGGCTCGTTGCTTGAATGGAGCAAGCTGAAAGGAGGCCCTTTTGTGGAGCGCTGAGGGACAGAGTCTTGAGCTTATTGGATAAGGAATGGTGTCAATCTTGATCCACACCTTCATCCAATCAGGAACTTGCAACTAGATAACACAAGCCTGCACACACCTCGTGAGATCTGGATATAGATGTATAAAGCAACAAAAATGAAAGATCATGCAAAAATAATCTCATTTAAGCATATAACTAAAATTTTTGAGCATACATCATATGGATAAACAAGATCAAGCAATCTAACTTGCCTAGTTTACACCCTTACTTGATTCAACTGAATCTTTGAAGCCAGAACACAAAAGCGGCATAGAATTTGGAAAGAAATTGCAGTTACCACATTAGCAGCATAACACTGAGAATCCACACAAACACATGCACTACACGGTATAGCCTCCAAAGCTTCTTTATTCACAAATGATGATCAATACGCAATTACAATGGAAAGCCCTTCAATCCAGCTCTAAGTAGCTTGGAAGAGGGAGCTTCTGCCTGGATATATACAAAAACCAGGAGATCCGGTCTGGGGGGGCGCAAATCCCAAGGAGATAGACCAAATATGCTGATGGAGAGTCCATCAATGCCTGATCTGTGTCTAACTAAGCCAAATCTGAGTCTCACTGAGTGCAATTGTCAATCGGAGAGCTAATCTGACTAACACCTCAACCTGTTGACTGAAGCATCCACCAAAACTCATCCAAATGAGCCAAAACATGTTGAGGAGAGAGGGAGGGCGAAATTCCACATAAAGGATGCTAAAGATCAACTCTAGATCTGATTTGATCACCTCCTTCAGTCAAGGATTTGTCAGATCCAGTCAATCTGGTTCAGATCTGACTGATTTCAATCAAATCGGCTGAGAATCCACTGATCTATGATTTTGGATTTGCTCCATTATTCATCAATTTATTAATTAAAATAATCAATAAATGATTTTTTGAGGCTTTTTGACCTGAGTGATGGAAAATCACTCAAAACTAGGAAATAGTGGGCCCATGGGTTTACATGGTGCTCTTAGCTTGAAAATGAGCACCTACATGACTGAAACTGATCATTTGGCCCACTTTTATTACAAAATCAATTTTTTCAATTAAACTATTAAAAGATAGCCTATGTTTTGGAAAAATTAAATTTTAATAAAAAACACTGAAAAAACTAAAAAATTGAAAAAACCTAGGGGGACTTAGACATGTTCATATGACTCGACCATGATGTCTAGCATGTTTATACATTGACACATAGACTCTAATAACCTCAATAGGCCTAAATGCCAAGCCAACCACCCCAACTTTGGAGGTATGGAGTGAAAAACTCAGAAATTATCAGTCGTTTATTCAACAACCAATAATAACCAAGGAAAAAAACACCCTGGGCTGATCGGATTGACAAATAAAGTCTAAGAGACCGAGTCTTTTACAGACACTATCATGCTAGAACATTTATTACAATTCCCCCATGGGGTATGAACATGTGATATAGTACAACAAGCACTTCCCAGAAGTACTTCCGAAGGTCTTCTAAAATCCAAACAAGTTATCCTTATCCGGTTCACAAGGCTCACTTGATAAAAACCACTAAGTACAACTTAGGTGGTAACATTCTGGCTCCAACTGTGGGACGTGTGCTCGATCTAGTCTTTAAAGCAAGGAGAGGATATGAAAACATCAGAATCTCTGGTTTATATACCTTGTAAAAACATCTCAACTTGACAAGAAAAACCTTAGTAGCACAAGTTTTATAAAAAACCGAATGAACCATTAAGCTGATTTATTTAAACAAAATAAATGTAACTAACTAAAAGAAGCAAAGTTTTATTATAGCTAAGTATAAAATAGAAATGCAGAAAGTCAATGCTCTCTTTCAAGGAGCTTATTTTCCTACTCTAAGCATGATATAGAAAGGATTAAGTGTAATCAGAAATCCAATGTAACCACCTAAGCATTTTATTAACATAAAAAAAAAATATTGTCTTTGGTCACCAACCAAAGTAAGGATACCTTATTCAAAAATTGCAAACCTGCGTGATGATTCAGAATGGGCGGGATGGATGGGAGATCATAGGCATGAATAATGTCATAGAAATTATTTCCCAACTTGTATGTGCTCATGCAGGTTGCTTCTATCCATGACTAGATAGGACTGATATACCAATCAGAATGATGAGGCAGATTGACTACATCATCATACTGATCACCGAGGTTTATCAAATGATAACTTGTTGCACAAGCCCCAAGTAGCTCCAAATCATAAGGAACCTCTATATGTGAAAAAGATGGCTGAGACGAATAATCCACTGACTGCATGACATCTGACTTTTCACAATACCGTTTCTCAATGTCTTCATTACTAATACCCTTGTGCGGCTCTGCATGGTATGACTCTGAATGATCACATGAAAATTCTGAATGCTCCTCTTCCGTACTAAGGTTTTCCCAGGCATCCAGATCCGTGCTCCCCTCTATGGACGTATCGTAGATTGGACTTCCACAAATTTTTGAATAGACACTCCCATTGTTGGACATATCCTGGATGGGTTCTCCATAAGATTTTCACAATTTGGATTACCTATGAAATTCCAATAGTCATCACTCCCATCCATGTCATATGTGGGGGACTCTTCATCCATGGCATCATGATCCTGCCTATTCATGTCCTCCTTGTATTCATAACAATCTTCTTCAAAAAAAAAATTACAAGGCAATAAACTTTCCAAACCTTCATCAACATGAGGAGAACAAGGTCTAGTGTCACCACACACCATACTGATCTTATCATAAGTTTCTTTATAGGCCTCTGTGATGATATCATGAAGAGAATCTTCAATATTATCTTCAATGGAGGAAACTTTTTGGACATGTTCAATGGGATCACTTGGGATGTGTTGCTCAGTGGGTTTCTCGAATCTCTAGAGGCCTTTCTGGAAAGACATTAGCATTGCAACATACTTGAGAATACACCAAATCTTCAATGTCTTCAGCTATGGTGACATGAGGAGAGTCTTCAACAATGTGTTCCATCATGGGCTCCTCCTGGAGCTCTTCAGTAGGATCATCTTGGATTTTCCCTTCCTCAGAATCTTGCTGTGTATTGGGAGATACCTCATATTCTTTTTAAAGATGCTTAATTGCTTCCTTTCTTAAATAACTACTAGGATGCCTTTTGACGGGAGTATCATGAACCTCCTCTTCACTTAAATGTTCATGAAGTGATTCCAAGTCTTCAATACTTTGTATCATGGCAAAAGGTTCATCATATGTTTCCGTGTGATACTCTGTCCTAGATAGGTAGAATGTACAGATCTTTTCAAGGAACTTTTTCAAACCATTCATACTACCCCTACCATCATGCCACTGCTCTAAAAACATCCAAAGGAAGCTTGGAAAAGAAGTTATACATTTATTAGGAAGGCCCTAATAGAACCAACAACAGGCCTCACCCTGAAAAGTACCAGCAAACATTTCCATCATATTGTCTTCATGAAGAATATTGAAGTCAGCAATCAACTGAAGGAAAGATTTGACATGCCAGATGGCCGAGTCACCATAATCTCCATGAAATGTTGGAAGCCAATTATATGCATCCCCCAAACCATCACAACAGTTAGGAAAACCCGAGATGTTTGAGAAATCGATAGGTTGAAACATTAAGGTTAACTAGGCACCATATTTCTCCTTTAATTCATCCAAAATAGTATTCATTTGATATAACGATTAAACCTTGTACTGAAAAGGTGGATCTATCAAGTGATGAGCTTTAAAGGTTTTAACATGTTGCATGGGCTCATCTACACACAACAAAACTTCCCAAGTTTATGAGAAATCAGGGTTTTATCCCTTCGATGGAGTCGCCATGTGAAAAAGAAAAATAAGCATTTATAAATCTTTTCACAAAAATTATTTTTTGCTTTTCTTTGTAAAAATAAAAACTGGAAAAAAGTCAGTGGAGTCGCCAGATGAAAATTAAAGATCTACTCTAAGCATTCATCAAACAAACCAAAAACAAAAAGGAAGAAAACAAAAGTCGTACTCGAGAATAAAAAGATTTATCCCCGGCAACGGTGCCAAAAGATGTTGCCGCCTTTCACACACCTGGGTCACGTGGCAGAAATCTTCAAGCCACTCGATGTGTCCTTGGGGGCAAGTCTCGAGTCAAGGCTGTCACCTTGTTCTTGACTCCTCCGTTTAGGCTCAACTCCTAACGAAACCAAGGGGGGTAGACCCTATTAAGTTACTAAGGATAATTACTTAGTATGGTGATGTTAAACTGAATGAGTTACTTATGAGTTTGAAATTTAACTATAGACAATCAAAGATGACAAGATACAAAAATGAACACATGAAAGCACAATGCTGAGACACAATATATATATATAAAGCAAGAAAATAACCAGTGCCTTAGAATGGAGTCAAAAAATAAAATCAATGTACTTGCATGTGCTTGGAGTGAATGTTTTGCAATTGCCTCTTGATACGTTTTAAGTTAAATTTGAGGTGTGAGTTGATTAAAATTAGGCGAAGGGGTGGACTCCAGATATACCCAAGAGTACTTAGAGTATGTCCAAAACTAAACCTTCACGGCTACTCGCAAGGAATATGTGGGCTGAATGGAGTCTCTGGGGCTATTGTTCATAACACACCCATTAGGGTGTGACAGAGATCGGCACCCAGAGGTCACTTTTCAGAAGTTCTCACTTCCTTTGGGTATTTTGCCACCGTGATGGTTTGATCTAGGTGTTGGATTTTCACCTGATGGTTTGTCAATTTGAGAGAGTGAGTCCTAATTATACTAGCCACTCAAGTGCTTTTGATACAGCTTGACTGACCGGACGAACCGCAGCCAAATGCAGAGCATACACACCGGAGTCTTGTCAATTTTAGTAAATTTTAAAATTGGGTGTTCTTGTTAAAAGAAAACCCTCCAGGAACCTCTTTCGATCTAAGTGGATCTCAATCGGGGAATCAAGGAGGGGTTAATTTTATAATAGCTGAAGAAACAAATGATAGAAAAGAAAACAGATACACAATTCCGGTTTTCTAATTAGTCCTACCACGCATCTCTTTCCCCTTTCGGGTCAATCGGGAAGTCGTCGGGTAAATATTAAGATTACTTTGAAATATCAAATATGGAAAATGAAATTGATAATGAATCCAAATATACTATCCTGCAGATTAGAGCTACGCTAGTTTGAAAAGAAATGAGCAAAAGGTAAAAAAATGACACCGACGCAAATCCCCCCAGGGGGGGATGGTGAATAGGCTCAAAAGAGCCTATTCGAAAGGACCTTTTCTTTTTATTAGCAGCGATTTACAATATCAGAGAATTAAAAATGATGCACTTTGGTCCTTGTTATATAGGATCCAAAGGCTTACAACAAGCTTGTAACAGGCTAGAATTAAACAATGTGGTGGGGGAAGCTCCGATTCGTCCAAGAGTTGGAAATTTGGCGGAGTTTCCTCTTTTTTTGTTGAACCTGCTAAAAAACAGCAAGCAATCAGAATCAAATATGCCCAAACACACTTTGAAAGTGTTTTGGGTTACTACACTAGTTATCGAAAAAAAACTTAAGTAAAATTTTGTTAAATTGGGGTAATCTAGTTATGCAAAAAAGAACCAAGGAAAGCAAGGGATCTTAGCTTGTTGTTTGGGCAGCCAATAAGATGTGCACTTTATTGCAGAATATGAATCTTTAAAGAACGAAAAAGAAACTACCTTATGAGCAAGTTTTAGATCTATGACTTAGCTACTTGCAAAAAAGGCAATTCCTACACCTAGATCTATCTTTATGAAATTGCAGATCTAAGAAGCAAGACTCTTATGAAATAGATCTAATAATATATATTCAATTCCTAGAACTAGATCTGATCATAAGAGGGAGAGACAGGTAACCGAAAGATTGAATTTTTTAAGAAATGAGAAGAAGAGGAGAGAAGGTCGACTCATTGCTTGAATGGAGCAAGCTGAAAGGAGGCCCTTTTGTGGAGCGCTGAGAGACAGAGTCTTGAGCTTATTGGATAAGGAATGGTGTCAATCTTGATCCACACCTTCATCCAATCAGGAACCTGCAACTAGATAACACAAACCTGCACACACCTCGTGAGATCTAGATATAGATGTATAAAGCAACAAAAATGAAAGATCATGCAAAAATAATCTTATTTAAGCATATAATTGAAATTTTTGAGCATACATCATATGGATAAACAAGATCAAGCAATCTAACTTGCCTAGTTTACACCCTTACTTGATTCAACCGAATCCTTGAAGCCAGAACACAAAAGCGGCACAAAATTTGGAAAGAAATTGCAGTTACCACATTAGCAGCATAACACTGAGAATCCACACAAACACATGCACTACACGGTATGGCCTCCAAAGCTTCTTTATTCACAAATGATGATCAATACGCAATTACAATGTCAAGCCCTTCAATCCAGCTCTAACTAGCTTGGAAGAGGGAGCTTCTGCCTGGATATATACAAAAACCAGGAGATCTAGCCCAGGGGGGCGCAAATCCCAAGGAGATAGACCAAATATGCTGATGGAGAGTCCATCAATGCCTGATTTGTGTCTAACTGAGCCAGATCTGAGTCTCACTAAGTGCAATTGTCAATCGGAGAGCTGATCTGACTGACACCTCAACCTGTTGATTGAAGCATCCACCAAAACTCATCCGGATGAGCCAAAACGTGTTGAGGAGAGAGGGAGGGCGAAATTCCCCATAAAGGATGCTAAAGATCAACTCTGGATCTGATTTGATCACCTCCTTCAGTCAAGGATTTGTCAGATCCAATCAATCTGGTTCAGATCTGACTGATTTCAATCAAATCGGCTGAGAATCCACTGATCTATGATTTTGGATTTGCTCCATTATTCATCAATTTATTAATTAAAATAATCAATAAATGATTTTTGGGGGCTTTCTGACCTGAGTGATGGAAAATCACTCAAAACTAGGAAATAGTGGGTCCATGGGTTTACATGGTGCTCTTAGCTTAAAAATGAGCGCCTACATGACTGAAACTGATTATTTGGCCCACTTTTATTACAAAATCAATTTTTCCAATTAAACTATTAAAAAATAGCCTAAGTTTTGGAAAAATTAAATTTTAATAAAGAACACTGAAAAAACTAAAAAATTGAAAAATTGAAAAAACCTAGGGGGAGTTAGACATGTTCATATGACTCGACCATGATGTCTAGCATGTTTATACATTGACACATCGACTCTAATAACCTCAATAGGCCTAAATGCCAAGCCGACCACCCCAACTTTGGAGGTATGGAGTGAAAAACTAAGAAATTATCAGTCGTTTATTCAACAACCAATAATAACCAAGGGAAAAAACACCCTGGACTGATCGGATCGACAAATAAAGTCTAAGAGACCGAGTCTTTTACATACACTATCATGCTAGAACATTTATTACAACTCCCCCATGGGGTATGAACATGTGATATAGTACAACAAGCACTTCCCAGAAGTACTTCTGAAGGTCTTCTGAAGTCCGAACAAGTTATCCTTGTTCGGTTCACAAGGGCAACTTAGGTGGTAACACTTACCGCTTTCGTCATGTGGGTGATCCCATTTGAGGACTAAATCTCCCACCTCGAAACTCTTATTTCTAGACTAACGCTGGACAAACCATCTATTTACAATCTCCAGCTGATGCGTGAATATTTCTTTAGATTTGATTCTAGACTCTTCTAACTTGAGCAAGGTATTGATTCTGACTTGTAAAACTTCACTACTGGATCCTTTTGAAGCTTGGGCTAATTGGGAAGCCGGGAGTAAAATGTTTGGTGGAAAAATGGATTCTTTTCCATAAACTAGAGTGTAAGGTGATACACCTAAGGAATTCTTTGGTGTGACTCTATTAGCCCAGAGTGCATTTGGGAGAGCTATATGCCAACCTCTTTGGTTTTCTATGACGGTTTTCCTCAAAATTCTAATGAGATTTTTGTCATATACAATTATTGACTCGTTGGATCATAGCTCCTTAGGATCCATTTCAAGGATACCACTAACTTGTTCTTTGGTCTTAGCACTATTTCCCAAACATCATTCTTTATAATTGATTAGTATTCCTCGACCATGGCATCTACCAATCCTTCTGATTTTTTTCTTCTTTAAAGCATGTAGGTTCTTTGTCAATGAGATTGCACATCAAAGCCACATAACTAGGGTATGGTTTTGGCTTCTTTCTTTCTCTGATGGTTCCTTCTGGGACACCATGTCTTTTTGCTTAGTCATTAATTCTCATGCCCAGGAAGGACTTCTTTTGCATGAGATCATCTCACTGGGGAATTCTTTAGGTCTCCAAGGTTCTATCATGTCATGATCCTCAGGCATCTGTTCTTCCTCCTCATTTATGACTGGTTTATAAACTTGTACATCTCTAGGAGTTCCATGATCCTCTTCGTCTTCCTTCTCTTTCCTTAATTTTATGAAAGCTGTATCTTTGTCAAAAGTAACATCTATGCTTAGTTCAATTTGATGATATCCTGGGATATAGATCCGATAATCTTTTAATTGCTCACTATATCCTACAAAATATCCCTTCTTTCCTGAAGGGTCTAGATTTGATATTTTCTCCTTGGGAAAGTGTATGCATATCAGACAACATCTCTTCTGGAGTCTTATTCCTAAGGGTACCGTGGGAGATTATATTCTATACATATATTGTTGTTTTGGCTACTTCTTCCCATAGGTACATAGGTAGATCTTGACCATGTATCATAGCTTTTACAACTTCCATGATATATCTATTCTTTCTTTCTGCCACTCCGTTTTGTTGTTGATTATAGGGAATGATGAGCTCCCTCTTAATCCCAAATTCTTTACAAACACAAGTTATAATAATTTAAAGGAATTAATTGAACCTTTTATAAACATATAATTTAATATAAATGAGCAGAATACACTTTTGTTCCATAATTATTATACATGGCTCATAATTATGATAAATGGATCTCTGCTTCATTTTGATTTGGCTCCATAAATGTCGGGGACAAGTTACCCTCATTGGTGACTTTTCCATGCACACTTGGGTTTAAACTTCTTTGAATTTAGGAGTGCTATTTTGACATGTTTTGGCCTTTACATCCCTTGGATATGTAAAAGAAAGGGGCAAGGGACTATTAGGACATGTGAGGCAAGAAAAGGGGTGATACAAGGCTGCCACCATATCCTCTAAATATAATTGACTCGATCATTGTTGGGAACACTCTCACGACGCACTCTAGGTAGTTCATGGGTGTTCACCATTTCCATTGTTGTATAACCATGGAAACCAACCAAAAGTTACATGGAAAATGGATTTGTGGACTGGACTACAATTGGTTGTAGATGAGCTTAGAGACTCGACATGTAGAAATATATTACCCATTGTTTTTGCGATTTTAAAAAATGGTTGATAAACCTAGTGATGCATGGGCATAGACTGTTTGAGTAAAGTCATTTATGTCTTTGCTAGATCAAGGGATCTCAAGGAGACCTAGGGTCTCACATGTTTCTAATTTTCTTTATTATGTTTATATGATAATCCCATGGGAGATCTAGGGATATGGGTAGTCAAATGTCAAAACGCTGACATTATGTAAAAAACCAATCCACATTTCAGGCATATGATGTATGGAGTGGTCACCTTTCCTCAACATTTTGTGGTGATTATGACTTTATAAATTGTCGTTCATTCAACTCTCAGGATCAAGTAGATCTCTTGAATTAAATGTTGTTGTGAGATTTTATAGCTTATAAATTTACTCCAGTTGTTGTATATGACTCTATGTATGTCTAGGACATTCAAAATGAATAGGTCGATGGATTCACATGGTATTGTTGAGTATTGATATTCTTCTAGAAATTACAATCCCTTTATATAGTCATATGTGTTTTTTATTGTGTCAAAGGATTGTTAAATATGGAATTCTGATCAAGATGAGGATCCAACTTGCATATTTTGATCACAATTTCCTCTTTCTTCCATTTTGATGATTATATTGGTTGTTACATTTGGATCCCTCATTCACTATGTATCTTAAAATGTTGGCATTCACCTATCTATGAAAATAATTGCTAAATTTTATTGCACTTTGTATTAATTCCAGCACAATCATTGCATTTGAAGGTTTGACTATGCATGTTACAAGTGGGCACTCTCAATAGTATCCCAATTCAAACTTTGCATTGTCCATCAAATTCTATGCAAGTTGGGATTATACTTGTGTTTGTTTTATATATTTCTAGCCTTTTGGAACATTGAAT